>JARHVA010006822.1:0-125000 GCA_037957365.1 Torreya grandis
TGTATATATATAGATATATATGTACACACACACACACACCCACACACATATATATATATAGATACATACATACATACATACATATATGTATATAAGTATATATACATACATGTATATATATATATATATATATATATATATGTCCACTTATATTTATATACATTTAAAACCTTTAGACATCAATTTCCTAATGGCATGACATATACATATAAATTATCATGTATGTATGTATGTATGTATATGTATATATTTATATATTTAAACCTATGCGTATAATTTGTGTGTGTGTGTGTGTGTGTGTGTGTGTGTGTGTGTGTGTGTGTGTGTGTGTGGGTGTGTGTGTGTGTGATGTGTGTGTGTGATGTGTGTGTGTGTGTGTGTGTGAATTATTCATAAATAATATATACTCATGTTAATGAATAATCCATATATTTATATATGTTCATATTCCAAGTACCCTACTTAAGAAATATAAATTCATATTTAAATAAAATATAAATCACATTAAAACCACACAACATTCAAAACTCAAATTAAATGCATTGAAATACAAACATAAACTATTAAATATGGTTACGTACCATATGGCACATTGCTTATTTAAACCATCCAACAAGGTTTAACCCCTAATTAAACATCCATGACTTAATATAGTTCAATTTCCATCCATTTTACAAATGATTAAAACTCAGCCTAAACTGAACATTTAATAAACATCCAAGACCCCAACATATAGTCTTAATATAAAATATATTCAATGAACTTAGAATAAATAATAATATTCCAATAATCATATACAATTACCAAGAATATAAATGTAGACCCATTCTTATTATGTTTACTAAACCCATGAATTTAATACTTGTATATATAACCAATAGAAAGTAATCATAAATCTTTGACAAGATAAACAATAAACTAAACTAATTTCTAGTCCAACAAGAAGATCATTTACAGAAAAATAGTTCATAGTAGTTTGTACACAATTGAAACTAATATAATATGTATGGTCAACTCATAAAAACATATACACAAACAACTAAAACTTGTATACGTAGTTGATACATAACTAAATTAAGTCAACATACAATCATTTTTCCTAGTTGACACACAATTATATATATTATATAACCTACACCAAATAATCATAAGCCTATTGATATGGTAAATAACTAATACAATTCACAATAAAAAAATAATTGATTTAAAATAGTCCCAATATCATTCTATATACACAGTCAACATTCATTAATTTATACACAATGGGCATTCAATAAATTACACACACAGTAAACACATAGTCATATATGCACATTCGACTCTTATTTATTCACATTCAAACCCTAACTTTATTACATAGTCAACTAACTAGGTTATGTTGAATAAAAATCATTTACCATTTCCAAACAAACATTCATCCACAGTTGAACAAAGTAATATCACACATCCAAATCTTAATCAAAATAATATGATTACCCAACCAAATAGAATCAAAACAAAACTCAGACTATATTAAGTAAGCCAAACTAAAATAATGACTTTCAAAAATTTTACAAACACATATCCATTAAATAACACATAGTCATTTCACTATATTCCAATGAAACAATTAAATACATAGTCAAGTAATGATTATAAGAAACACTAATTTGAACCCAAATTAAAAATAATGTGTTTAAGCCATTTCATTAATACCCAACCATTTAGGCATAATTGAAATAATGCACACAACCATGTAAATAAACAAATAAAATAACACTCATATGTGCATATAAACTAAACAAAGCCATGTCCTATCCATGTGACTAGACACAATCATTTTGTTTCTACAATACCCTAACCCTTTGTCCATATGTTAGACATAGTTGTATCATCGATTTCATTCTATAGGGGAAATCCTTATTCCAAAAGGTTGAATCCCTAACCCTCTTTAGGGTTATAAACTCTAAAAAACCATTCAAAAATACCCCAAAACAATTTTATCATTTAACTATATAATAGGAATACAAATTTTTAGAGTGAGCCAAAAATCCTACCTCTGTAATGCTCCAGAGTAGTATTTTTATTTTTTCTTATAGTTACTTTATTTTCTCTTCTCTATTAGCCATGGTTGATTGTTAAAAAATACAAAAAATCCATCATATTTTATTGCTTTTATAGTCAATTGCATGCATTTTGAAAACCACTAATATCATGGTGACCCATTCTCTACCACTCCAAGAATGACTTGCCATCAGACAAGAAATTCCTGTCATGCTTCCCACACCTCACAGCTTCAGTACTAAACTTAAAAAATTCATAGTCTCTTCATTATTTCATCCAACTCACACTCAAACCCTCATCATCCCATTTTTTCATGGTTTAAATGAGCAAAACAAACCAAACCAAATGATAGCTTCTTGAATTAGTTTTGACATCATAATATGTCAATAAACATAATTATTATGTTTTATAAAAATCGAATGCCTATCCATTAAACATTTAAATGTCAAGATAAACATTAAAAAATATAAGTTCCATTCTTAGTTAACCATTAGGCATTTAGGAAATAACTCACCCTAGGTACCACCTTAGGTCTAGGTTAGACAAATATTATAAAAAATCATTTTGTTATAAGATAAAAAATAATAATTTATTTATTTTCCTTGTGTGTGTGTGTGTGTATATATATATGTGTGTGTGTGTGTGTGTGTGTGTGTTCTAATGATGATTTTTTGTTGAATGTTTTCATGCACATGCCTATACAGATTATGCATTTATCCAAATCAAGGCTATCAAAATAATTTATATCAACTGAACATTCCATAATGGAAATCACATTATAATCATAACAAACTGTCATAACTAAAATTAAGATTTAATAACACCTAAACACTAATTTAAACTATATCAACACATCCCAGCATGAATTAATAAAACATAATGAAATTAGAGCATTCATGCATTTATTATTCTACATGGTGTGTGTTGGTTTCATTGTTGAATCTCTACATCTCCAACATTTCCATAGACAACACCCTACCTGATGATACTCTCCTTTCATATTTGTCTAAAGAGTAGACTTTCTCCTACATCCACCTCATAAATTCAAATGGTAGTTATCTCATAACTATTATAATCAATACAAATGTTAAATAATCATAATCCACATGCATATGAAACTCATATACAACTAACAAATAAAATAACGAGTCACACAAAAAAATCATTATATGTCTATCCATACATCAACATAATGAAAATAATTTGATATAATAATAACTAAACAAAATTAACCCTATTAATATATATTTAATAATCATATCAAATTTAGTGAATAAATTGGGATATAAAATTCTTCCCTCTTAAAACTATTCATTATTTCGATGACACTTATTTCAAACTAACATTATGAAATCAAATAGAACATAGTAGTAAATAAAATAAAAAAATTAAATGCTCTAAACAAATAAATGTGTAAATAGCCTATATAAATAATCATATTCCTTCCAAGTGGCACTATCCTTCAAATTTTAGTCTCATTAGACCTTGAACTATGACACTTCCCTATTACACAATTTAAGTTTATGAGTGTCAATTATTCTGATTGGTTCTAATGTGACCACCCTAGAATATAGAACCTATAAATAATTCCAATCCAATATATTAGAAGGATCAACTACATACTTTTTAAAATGAGATACATGAAAAATATTATGTAAGAGTTAGAGATGGTGGCAACACAATACTATATGCAATAGGATTGATCACTTCTAAGACCTCGAAGAGTCCCACAAATATTAGTGAAATATTTATTGATTTACCAAAATTAATTGATTTTTTATGAGGCTTAACCCTTAGAAATACTTTATCACCAGTAGAAAATTGTCTTTATATCATTTTCAAATCAACATAGCTTTTATGTCTATCATTGGTTTCACCCAACCTTTGTTTGATTAAGTTGATCTACTCCTCGATTTCTATAAGTAGTGTAAGACCAAAGACCACCCTATCTTCAATCTTGTCTAAAATGATCAGTGTTCGACACCTCCTTCCATACAATGATTCAAATGGAGCCATGTTTAAAAATGATTGGTCAGAGTTATTATAAGAAAAGTCTATCAATGGAAGATAGTCTTACCATTTGTATTGTTGATCCATGTAATACATTCAAATAATATCTTCTAGAACTTAGTTTACTCTATATTTGTCCATTTATTTCCAGATGATATGTAGTGATGAAATTCATCTATATGCCCAAAGATAAATTTAAATTTAACCAAAACTTATATGTCATCCTTAAATCTTAATTAGAAATGATCTTCTCTAGAAACCCATGTAATCAGTACACCTCTTTTAAGAATCTTTTTGACAACATTGTGCAACATTAGTCATATTACCTAGTATGAAGTGTGCTACCTTGGTTATTTTTTCAACTACCACCAAGATCATGGTAGGTAAATTTCATGATAATGGAAAACCTTAGATAAGGTCCATACTAATTACCTACCACTTCCATTTTGATATATCATGAGGATATAACAATCATGTCAGATGCACATGTTTAGCCTTCAAACATTGACACTCCAAACTACAAGACACAAAATAAATTACATACCTTTTAATTACTTTCTATAAATAAAGAGGTTTTATCTTAGCCATGAGCTCATTCACTCTAGGGTGATCTGAATAAGGGGCATTGTGCAATTCTTTAGCACCATGTTGCTCAAATTATCTGTATCAAGAACATATATTCTACCATTGTACCTCAAAAGACCATCATTCTCAAAATTTAATCCTATGAAATTAGGTTTATAAGAATCCTATAACAAATATTTCTTAACTTTATCATAGAATTCATCTCCAATGGATAATTTAACAACTTGATGATGAAAATTACTCTTGATAGTAGCCAAAATTCTTATATACCTTCTATGATTTAGGGTGTCGACAACCATGTTTTCATTTCCCTTATTTTAGCTAATATCAAAATCATAGTTAGATAATAAATCTAACTAATGTCTTTGATGAGCATTCAGCTTTCTTTGGGTGAATTTATATTTGAGTACTAATTTTTCAATCTTGAGCACAAACAATTTCCCCAACAAATAATGCCTCTAAACTTGCAAAACATGCACAATTATTGTAAGTTTCATATCATGTGGGGCATAATTTTCATCATATGGTTTAAGCTTCCTAGACTCATGTTACAACTAAACCATCCTACATAATAACTCCTTCAAGACCATTCCTAGATGCATCAGTGATTACTAAGAAATGATCATTAAGATTGAGAACTCTTAGCACAAGTGCTGATGTAAGCCTCATTTTCAACTCCTAAAAAGATTTCTCACACTTGTCTGACCAAAAAAAACTTTGATTCTTCAACTAAATAGAGGTAATTGGGTTATCTATTTTCAATAAATTTAGAACAAATTTCTTATAATACCCTAATAGTCCCATAAAAATTCTCACCTCTTGCACATTTTTGGGTGTTGGTCATTCCATAATGGCTCTTATCTTTGTTGTATCAATTAAAATTCAATTTTTAGTGATAATGTGTCCCAAATATTACACTTTCATATAAAAATGCACATTTGGATGACTTACCATAAATTTTGTGCTTTCAAAAATGGTGCGACACCAACTCCGTATGATACATATGTTCTTCCTCATTTTTAGAATAAATAAGGATATTGTTGGAGGTATAATCATTGAGAGGGAGGGTGAATCAGTGATAAAATATATTTAAAATTTCAATTATAATCCTTTAGAACTCTTAATCAATGATAAAAAGCATTCATAAATCATATAAGATGTTCATAACAATGAATAATAAAGGTGATGCAAGATCACATACATAATACAAGATCTACGTGGGAAACCCTCTTGGAGAATAAAACCCACTCTCAATTTTGAAAAAACATGGAATACTTGTCATATAAGATTATCATAAATATGAGACCTTTTAGTGAAGCACCCACTTCACAAAGAGCACCCACCCCTAAGTATGAACAAGTACCCACTTGTTCTATATGTTGATCACCCACACAATACCTTATAAAATCAAGAACTCTAGAACTTGAATTGTAGATAAATATGATTAGAGAAACAATGTATAACACCTCTTTCACTCTTTACACACACTTAAAATTGCTCATATAGGTAATGCATCCAAACACTCTTTTTAGATCACTATAATATTTTTTACTCATCTTCAATCTTCTCTATACTTTAGTCCATCCATTTATCACACTTTATTTGATCTATTTCCTTTGTCTATATCTTCTAATCTCTCAACATATTCACATCCAAGTCTAGAAACCATTATCTTGATCTCAACTCTTTATAGCATCTTCTTTGAATAAAAACTTATAGGTCAGCCATAATTTTTGCCTTAACCCTTAAGACTTCTATCATGCTAACACATAGTTCAATACCATCCTTATAGATCAGCCATAACATCCATGGGTCACACTTAAGTAGTTATGCCTTTCAATTAGGCCTTAGTAGCCTTATACATATCATGGAGACCTATTCACTCACTTATCACTTCATCAAGAAAATTAAGAACATAAGATAACTTTAAAATACATGGGTCAACTCTATATGACCTTTAGGATAATTACAAATGAATACTCCTGCCAAAACACTATTTTACTAAAGCACAAATTTCTCAAACATTATTCTGTACATACAATCACCATGAATGATAATATAGTCAAATTTGTAGATCCATTTCTAGAATTTTAAAAACATTAATACCTTTTAACCAATGTTTCTAGATGTGCCTTGAATTCCTTTACAAATTTTCTCTTTACTACATTAATAAATTCATCCTATATCAAAAGATATCGCTCAAAAACTACAGACTAGTTTTCTTTCGTTAATTTGAATATTTGAATTCCAATGGTCACTATGAAAATGTTAAACATCAAATACTTTGACCTCATATTGTGCTTCCTAGTAACTTTGAACAAATACGCACCATCAATCTCCTTATAAAAACCCTAATTTTTATCTTGCAATACTCGCCATTGATATTTGATGTGAGCTCCCATAATTATGCCACTTGGTATCTCTATGTGCCTTTTGCATATATGACTCTTTGAATTGACCCACACCATTGATCTCTATCTTTATGAACACCCATAAATTGTTAATCTTATGTCAACTTAATGAGATTGAGACACATGTCACAAGTGCATTCATTATTTGACATATTGACTTTACATGCATCATTGGATCATAATATGTGATTTAACTTGTATCATTATATCTACTAACTAGTTGATCTCAGACTTCAATGTAGTTAAACTTGACTGTCTCTAGCCCATCATAGTCTACAAGAGTAACTTTTAAGGTTTATAACTTGAGATAGAAAACACTTCAAGATTCCAAATCTTTAGGATACCTTCTTGGCACTATATACAATATCTCTATGAAAACCTTTAACCTTAGTTGAATTTTTGAGTACCTACATCAAATGAATAAAGTTACTAGTTTATTCATATATTCATGATGTTTAGTGATGGTTTGGAATATCTTAAGCTATACTCTAAATGTTTGTCTTTCTAAAAGATTAAGTGACACACCAAAAATTCACCAAGATATTTATGGATGCCTCACAACTTCTTTGTCTTTATAGACCTACAAATCTGCCATATATCTCCAAACTATCAAACATAACTTCTTTGTCAATCATATTCTCTCTTTGACATCAATTACCATGCTCAATAATCTCTCCCTTTGTCATTGATGGAAAAACACCCTCAAAATGGCTTCTTACTCATTTGAGCTTCTTCATTTTGATCTTTCTCCCCCTTTGACATTAATGACAAATGGTCTCTTCCTCAACATGCCAACAAACATTAATTAACATCATTTTAGAATTCAAATGTTATTTAATATGTTTGTGATATTTACATACTTTCAAGCATTTGAATCAATTACTCCCCCTTTGACATGCACCAATTTAAACTTGGACTTCTTTGATCCTTAGACCTGATAAACTACTCACAGAGCTTATAAATATCCCCATAACATTATGCACATCCATTCAAGCCTTTCAAACTATCTAAGTTATATCCCCCTAACTTAATGCTCTATCTAAAAAATATCATCTTCAATAAGTCTTCTTAATGAACCAGGTCTACCAATAACACTTCAAACATAGTGAACTCCATGACATACTCAACTTGTCATATACAAAACTTTGAGACCTTCTTCATGATATAAACAATATGATAATACATTGTCCTCATACAAAAATTACCTTTTAATGATTCATATACAAGGAGATGACTCCCAAGATTTATCTTAGATACTCAAATGTAGCCTTTGTCAATGGTGCAGTCATAATGTCTGCAAGTTATTATTTTGTATACACATATTCTAATTTAACAATTTGATCATTTACTTATTCTCTTAATAAATTTTATCTAATAATAATGTGATTAGTTTTTTAGTGCATAACAAAATTCTTAGATATACTAATTGCACTAGTATTGTCACAATAGATAGGATAAGGTCCATTTTGTCTTACCTTATAATCTTCCAAGGTTTGTTTCATCCACATGACCTAAGTACAACTAGAAGTAGTAGCTATATACTTCGATTCTACATTTGATAGAGATATATAGCTTGGTTCTTAATTATCAAAGACACCAAGCATCCACCCATGAATAATACACCACCACTCGTACTCCTCCTATCATCTACACAATCTACCTAATCTACATCAATGTATGTCTTTAGAGTAAATTCTTTACTCTTGGGGTACCATAAATCATACTCTATTGTGCTCTTGAGATATCTAAAGATCCTTTTGACTTCTTTTAAGTGAGATTCTCTGGGATCAAATTGAAACCTTCCTATAAGGCCCACTACTTTCATGATATGAGGCCTAGAAGCAGTAGAGTATAAGAGACTTCCAATCATGGATCTATATAAAGTTTGATCAAATTTTTGTGAGTCATCTTGTTTACTTAACATACATCCAGTGATCATTGGAGTAATCATTGGTTTAAAATCCAACATGTCAAACTTTATTTTCATATCTTTGATGTATTTTGCCTATGAAATGAATATCCCTTCATTAAGATGGTTAATTTGTAATCCTGAAAAGAAAGAAATTTCTCCAAGAATTGGCATTTCAAATCCAGTCTTCATACTATATGCAAACTATCTACTCATGTTGTTATTGTCAAAAACAAATATTATGTCATCAACATAGACTACTAGTAGTAATTGATAAGTTCCATCAATTTTAATATATAAATTACTATCAACTATCCCCTTTTTGAAGCCTTGGCTCAAAAAATACTTGTCTAATATGTCATGCCAATATCTAGGAGCTTGTTTAAGACTATATAAAGCCTTATTTAGTTTGTAAACATAGTCCTAGTTTCTTGTCATTAAAAAACCTTTAGGTGGCTCAATATAAACTTTTTCATCTAAGTTTCCATTCTAAAGTGCAGATTTCAAATCCATTTGGTAAACTTTGAAACCATTCAAGCTTGCATATGATAGAAAGAGTTTAATTTCTTCCATTCTTGCTACAGGAGAAAATGTTTCATCAAAATCTATTTTCAACTTGAGCATATCCTTTAGACACTAGTCTATCCTTATTTATTATGACCTCTCCTTTCCCATTCATTTTATTTCTAAAAACCCACTTAGTTCTTATCATTTTGTCTTTTGGCCTAGGAACCAAATCCCATGTTTCATTTTTTACTATTTGAACGAGTTCCTCCTTTATGAAAAATGTCCAATTATCATCTTTGCTAGTTTCAAATAAAGTTTTATGTTAAACCTTGGAAATCAAACCTGTGTCTTTCTTATTATGATTGATCAACCTTCTCCTCCTAGTTTACAAACTAGCATTCATATCTCTAATAAATTGGGAAACTAGATGATCCTTCTATATTCACCTAGAAGTGAATTTAGTATCATGTCTTACTTCTTCCTCTTCATCATCTGATTGATTAGGTATGTTTTCATTATTTGAAGAAACATCCTCAATAGTGTCAATTATCTACAAGCTAGGCTTCTTGATTTCTCCTGCCTCTTCAACTCTCACATTAGAGCTTTCAATAACCTTGTGGAGTCTCTTATTGAAACATCTATAATCATAACTTATGGAGGAATAATCTAATAAGATGCCCTCATCATATCTTAAGTCAAAATTTCTAATATTTTCTTCATTCCTTTTGATAAAACACTTATTCCCAAACACTCTAAAATGTATGACATTTATTAGGTGTCAAGTTACTATTCACACAAACGCAATTCACAAGACATTATTCATAGGCATGGCAGTGGGGCCCATAGTGGGTCCCAAGATGTGGGCCCATGATGGGTCCCAAGATGTGGGCCCATGGTGGGTCCCAAGTGATGGATCTTAGGTGATGTGACATGACCCACAAGGTATCTTTTCACTCATTAAAAGTTATGAAAGAGATATGGGGAGAATTTATCCACTAGGCACATGCTTTTCTTTTGTTTATTCATATGGGGAACAAGTGGGGTGTGTCTTTTGAGTGGAATAAATGAGTGGATGTGTGGGGCACAATTTTTGGAGGATCCACTATCTTGGTGTTTGGCTAAAGACAAGAGATGAGTGTTCATATTTTGGCATTAAGTGAAGGAGTGGAGCACTAAGTTTGGATGCTTATGAAAGTGGAAGACAAAGGACAAAAGGTCACATGGGGTGGTGATACTTTTTCATAAAGAATGTCCACTTTGTTTTGGACTATACATGAAGTGGCGAACGTTCTTTAATGTCTACTTATGCCTCCCACTTGGAATGGGATGAAATTATTTCTCTCTCTTTGTTTTCTCCTTCATCATTTTCTCTTTATAATTTGGGTTTAAGTATGAGGTGCATAATTGGTCATGTAAGTAAGGGGGTTAATATGTCTGCATGATATTTTATTATAAAAGATTGGTTTAAGCTTGGAGAATTAAAGAATAAGGAGGTTGTAAGAGAGAATGGAAAGAAAGTGTGTGGTATGTGTTGTTATAGGTTGTATTCTCTAGGTGTTTTTGGTTTAATAAAAGAGCTACAAACTACTTCGTGGACGTAGCCTAAGTTGGGTGAACCACATAACCTCAATGTTCTTGTGGTTTACATTTCCATTTTGTTTTGTGATTTTGATTTGCAAGTATTTTTAATCTCTATTTCACATATTTCCTCTATTTCATTTCAATTTAAAAGAGGATAAATTCCACATTTGCATTTATCCTAACAAGTTGCATCAGAGCAAGGTCCTTATTGTTGAGATTAAGTTTCAAGAAGCTAAAGGGTGTTTTAGCTTGAGTGGGAGTTATGGTAGAAGATATCAAATCAAAGGTAAAAAAATTCAATGGATAGAACTTTGGATTGTGTAAAATGTAGATGGAGGACTACCTTTACCAAAAAGACCTCTTCTTACCATTAGGAAGAAAATCAAGAAACTTGCAACTATGACAGATGAGAAATGGCAATTTCTAGATATAAAATCACTTGGGACTATCTGATTATGTCTTACTTCAATGGTGGCTTTCAACATATCCTAGGAAAAGACTACAAAGAGTCTTATGACAGCCTTGGGAAAGTTATATGAAAAACCCTCTACCTCTAATAAAATATTTCTCAAGAAAAAGTTATTTAATATAGAATGGATGAAAATGGTTCAATAGCTATTCATTTAAATGATTTCAATATAGTTACTAGTTAGTTAGATTCTATTAGCATTAACTTTGATGATGAATTTAGGGCTCTTTTATCTTCTGTTATTTGCCTGAAAGCTAGAATAACTTGGTTATGGTGATGAGAAAATCTATCTCTAACAACACAAATCTCAAGTTTGAGGATGTGGTGGGTGTTATCCTTAGTGAGGAAATGTGGAGGAGAAGCATGGGTGAAACATCCAAGAATATAAGAAGAGGAAACCATTGGAAATCAAGGAAAGGTTCTAGATCAAAATCAAGAGGAAAGATGGAGTGTTGGAATTATGGGAAACTGGGTCACATAAAGAAAGAATGTTGGGCTCTTCATGACAAATCTAATAAGGACCAACATGAAGGTAACAATGAGGTAAATGTAGTAGGTGAGACACTACAAGATGCTCTTATACTTTCTTTGGATAACATTAATAAATCTTAGGTTAGTGAGGAAATTCTTTTTCCATGGAAACATGAGGGAGATCCAATAATAAAAGAAGAGGAAACCGTTGGAAATCAAGGAAAGGTTCTAGATCAAAATCAAGTGGAAAGATGAAGTGTTAGAGTTATGGGATGATGGGTCACACAAAGAAACAATGTTGGGATCTTCGTGACAAATCTAATAATGACCAACATGAAGGTAACAATGAGGCAAATGTAGTAGGTGAGACACCACAAGATGCACTTATACTTTATTTGGATAAAATTAATGAATCTTGAGTTTTAGATTTAGGGATTTCATTTCATGCCACTCCTAACAAACACTATTTTAGAGATTATGTTCAAGGTGATTTTAGACATGTATATCTTGGTGATGATGAACCTTGCCATATTATTGGAAAGGAAAGTATAGGTGTGAAATTGTAGAATGGAAACACTTGGGTACTTAAGTATGTTATACATGTTTCTAGTTTAAAAAGGAACCTAATTTCTATAGGACAATTAGGAAGTGATGATTATATTGTCACTTTTATTGGTGACTCATAAAAATTTACCAAGGGTGATATAGTGGTGGCCAAAGGTGAAAAGGTGGGTAATTTATATTTATCAACTATTATTGATAGCTCATCTTGTGATCTAGCTACTTCAAGTATAGATGTAGCTATATGGCATTATAGACTCAGCTACATGAGTGAAAAGGGCATCAACATTCTTCACCCAAGATTACCAAGTCTCAAAGAGATAGACTTAGACCTATGTGAGCACTGCATATATAAAAAATATAAATGGGTGTGGTTTCTGAAAGTTGGACCAACCAAGAAGATGAGGAAGTTAGAGCTTGCGCATATAAATGTCTGAGGACCCACTTAGTTATTATCTCTTGGTGGTTTATTATATTATGTCACATTCATTGATGATGCAAATAGGAAAGTTTGGGTTTATTACATCAAAATAAAATTTGATGTATTTTAATCTTTTAAGCAATGGAGAGCTTTGGTAGAGAATGAAATAAGATTAAAGCTCAAGTGCCTTAGGTCAGACAATGGTGGGGAATACTATAACAAAATGTTTAATGATTACTGCTCACAAAATGAAATCCAAAGGCAAAGAAAGGTTCTAGGAACACCACAACAAAATGGTGTATCAGAGATAATGAATAGAATAATCATGGAGCATTCTAGGAGCATGAGGTTATAGGGCTATCATTGTTGTTTTGGATAGATGTAGTTGATACATCTGTGTACCTAATTAATAGAGGACCTTTTATATCCTTAGATGGTGGGATATAAGAGGAGGCATGGAGTGGTAAGAAGGTTGATTATTATTTTTTGAAATTTTTTAGTTGTGAAGTTTTTGCTTATATTGATAAAAATAATAGATCCAAGTTAGAGGTAAAATCTCAAAAATGCACCTTTATTAGCTATGGTACTAATGACTTTAGATTATGGTTGTGGAATGAGGAAGATAGAAAAATTATCTAGAGGAGGGATGTGATCTTCAACGATAAATTCATGTATAGTGATCATTTGTAGGGAAACAAGCAAGAGGAAGCCAAGAAATAATACATAGTGTTGGAGGACATAATGAATGGAAATGTCCCAAAGAAACCAGAGTAGAATGTGCGACAACAATAGGAAACCCAAACTCCTATTGTGAGGAGATATACAATAGTAAGTAGACCACCTGAATAATTTTATCCTTCATTAAATTATTTTTTACTTACTGATGGTGGTGATCCAAAAATATTTGAAGAATAATTACAAGTTGATGCCAAGGAAAAGTGGGAGCAGGCTATAGATGAGGAGTAAGACTCTATCATTAAAAACCAAACATGGGATTTGGTTGAGCTTCCAAAGGGAAAGAGGGCATTGTAGAACAAGTGGGTTTACAAGTTGAATGAGGATGGTGGCAAGATAAAGTACAAATCTAGATTGGTGGTAAAAGGGTTTACATAAAAGAAAGGTATAGACTTCAATGAAATATTTTCTCCTGTTGTTAAAATGACTTCTATCAAAACTAGTTTGAGTTTAGTTGCAGTGGAATATTTTCATCTACTATAGTTGGACATGAAGACTAAATTATTTCATGGGGATCTAGAGGAGGAGATATACATGTATCAAATGAAAGGTTTTGAAGTCAATGGTAAGGAGAATTTAGTGTGCAAACTAATGAAGATCTTTTATGGATTAAAACAAGCTCCAAGATAATGGTACCTTAAGTTTGATAGTTTTAAGCTAGAACAAGGTTATTCTAGATGTCATTTTAACCATTGTGTGTACTTCATAAGATTTGATAATGGAAGCTATATTATTCTAAATTTGTGTGTAGATGACATGTTACTCGTAGGGTCTAACATGTAAGATATTGATGCACTCAAGGGACAGTTGGATAATTTTTTCACTATGAAGGATTTTGGTACTACTAAGAAGATCCTTGGGATGAGGATATCTAGAGATACAAAGAATTAGACATTGACACTATCATAGGAGGAATACATCAAGATGGTATTGGAAAGGTTTAGTATGTAGAATGTAAAACTTTTTAGGACTCCTTTAGCAGGCCACTTTAAGTCGACAAAGGAGTAGAGTCACAAGATAGAAGAAGAAAGGAATCACATGAGTAAAATCCCTTACTCATCAGTGGTGAGAATTTTAATGTATGTTATGGTGTGTATGAGGCCTAACATTGCAAATATAAGGGGAGTGGTAAGTAAATTCATGAGCGATCTAGGAAAGGAGCACTATAGGAAGTTAAGTGGATTCTTCAGTATTTGAGATGGACCATGGATTCAATATTATTTTATGGTGGATCAGATTGTATTCTATGGGGATATGTTCATTCAGACATGGTAGGAGATTTGGATGGTAGGAGGATCACTATTGAGTATGTATTTACTTTAGGTGGTACATTGGTGAATTGGATCTCATGTCTACAAAAAGTGGTGGCAGGTTATACCATAGCATCTAAGTATGTTTTAGCTATAGAGGCAAGCAATAAAATGATATGGATATAGAGACTGATGGATGATTTGGGACACCAACAAGGAAAGGGGTACTTTTTAGTGATAATTATAGTTTCATTCACTTAAAACTCAACATTTCACTATAAGACAAAGCATATTTAATTAAGGTATCACTTCAAATGATCAATGTTGGAGGAGGAGCAACTAAAGCTAGAAAAGGTACATACATATGAAAACCCTATAGATGTGTTGATCAAGGTGGTGGTGAGAGTGAAGTTAAAATTTTACTCAACTTCAATTAGTCTTCATGAATGAGGAATATCAGGATGAGAATTTTGTACAATGGGTGCAACAACAAGAAGTTATGAATAATAACTTCAAGTGGTATAATTTCTAGTTGTGAAGTTACTATTCACAAGACACTATTCATGGGCATGGTAGTGGGGCCCATGGTGGGTCCTAGGATGTGATCCCATGGTGGGTCCCAAGTGGTGGATCCTAGGTGATGTGACATGACCCATAGGGTATATTTTCACTCATGAAAAGGTATGAAAGAGATGCGAGGTGAATTTATCTATTAGGAACATGTTTTTATTTTATTTATTAATGTGGGGAGCATGTGGGGTGTCTCTTTTGAGTGGAATAAGTGAGTGGATGTGTGGGGCTCAATTTATGGAGGATCTACTATCTTAGTGTTTGGCTAAAGATAAGATATGAGTGTGCATCTTTTGGAATTAAGTGAAATAGTGGAGTACCAAGTTTGGATGCTTGTGAAAGTGGAAGACAAAGGATAAAAGGTCACATGGGGTGGTGATAATTTTTCACAAATAATGTCCACTTTTTTTAGACTATACATAAAGTGGTGAACATTCTTTAATGTCCACTTATGCCTCCCATTTGGAATGGGATGAAATTATTTCTCTCTCTTTGTTTTCTCCGTCATTATTTTCTCTTTGTAATTTGGCTTTAAGTACAAGGTGCATACTTGGTCATGTAAGTAAGAAGGTTCATTTTTATGCATGAGATTGCATTATAAAATATTGGTTTAAGCTTGGATCATTGAAGAAGAAGGATTTTGTAAGAGAGAGTGTGAGGATAGTGTATGACAGGTGTTGTTACAAGCTATATTCTCTAGGTGCTTCTTGTTTAATAAAAGACCTACAAATTTTTTTGTAGACATAGCCCAAGTTGTGTGAACCACATAACCTCAATGTTATTCTTGTGGTTTGCATTTCCATTCTGTTTTGTGATTTTGATTTGAAAGTATTTTTAATCTTTGTTTCACATATTTTTTCTATTTTATTGCAACTTAAAAGAGGATAAATTCCATATTTGCTTTTATCCTAACAACATTAGCTACCATATTTTTCCATATCTCATATGGAGTCTTATCACCATTTTCTCTAACTTGGCATCTATTTAAGATATAAGTTAATGTATTGGTAGCCTCTTCTAAAAAACCATCTAAAAGTTTGGAATCTTGAAGCATGGTTCTAGTCATCTCTTGGACAATTACATTTTTCCTCTCAACTACCCCATTCTGTTAAGATGTCATAGCAGTAGAGTATTGTCTTCTAATTCATTGTTCCTCACAAAATTCATCAAACTCATAAGGCCAAAATTCACCTCCTCTATATGATCGTGCACACTTGATTCTTGATCCTTTTTCATTTTCAAAAAGAACTTTAAATGATTTAAATTTTCCAAAAGCTTATGATTTCCTCTTTAATAAAAAATATCCAAGTCATTCTAGTGAAATCATCAATTAATAACATAAAGTAGCTATTACTTTGAATTCGTTTAGTTCTCATAGGTCCATAAAGGTTTGTGTTGATCAACTCGAATGGTAATATGGTAGAGTGATCTTTATATTTTTATCTTCTTTTGACTTGATTTCCATGGAGGCATGCCTTGTAGAGAGTATGAGGAATCTTAGTGATTTTAGGCATATGACTCACTACTCTTTTTGAACTGATCCTTACTAAATTATCAAAGTTTAGATATCCAAGTCTTCTATGCTAAAGCCAAATTTCCTCTAATTGATTCATGAATCACTTTTCTTTATTGGATTCATGGAACACATACAAGTTTTTATCTACCTTGTGAATGTTTGTAACTAATTTTCTAGATTTGGAACTTTTCACTTCACACCCTTTGTCATGAAAATTCACAACATTTCTTTGTTTACACATTTGGCTAACACTTATAAGATTGTGTTTCAAACCTTTTACATATAGATCATTTTCAATTATAGTATGAACATTATCCAAACTTATAGAGACTTTCCCAACTATGTTATTAGAGTTGTTGTCATCAAGCCTTACTAAACCTGAATTGTGTTTTTTGAGAGAAATAAACTTAATCTTGTCTCTTATCATATGGCTTGAGCATCCACCGTCTATGTACCATTTCTTATTTTCATCTTCTTGTGTATCTAAGGTAGTTTGTACAAACATGGATTATTCCTTTGAGTCATGTTCCTTCTTTATTTGAATCTTGGTTTTGTCTTTTTTCAACCATTTGATGGTGTCAAAAAATTGAAAGTCCTTTTTCCAAAAGTCCCTTTTTTAACCCTGTTGATTGTGGTTATATAAGATAACCTAATTTATTCTCCTTGAAGATTATGTACAATCCTTATATCCATAATCATATTCATTACAATTTTAATAGTGTCCATTGAAAATATAAGTATAGTTTTTCATGTTAATCACCATTTTTGTTTGATCATCAACACCCCAAGACATCTCATCCACAAACTCTTTTGTAGAGCTAGATTTTTACTTGTCCTAAGATAAAAGAGCATCAATATAAGTCATAACTTTACCTTCTAATTGATCCATCCTTTGATTCAAATTTGTATCAACCACAACCTACAATTTTTTTACTATTGCTTATATTATTCCTATTTGTGTCTTCAAACTATCAATTCTTGCAAGCATCTCATGACATATAGAGGAAGTCAAGTCTGAATTTTTACTCCCTTTCATGTTATTCAATCTTTTCATTTAGACATACATTTTCTTCCATTGAACTTCTGAGATATGATAAAGCACATATTAGTTCACCTTGAAGAAAAATATCATCCTCTTTGTCTTTCATTGTACCTATGATCATCTTAAAGTGATTAAACTTATAATGAAGGTCCTACTCTGATACCAATTATTGGAAGTAAAATCATTGAGAGGGAAGGGTGAATCAGTGATGCAAGATATTTTAAACTTTAATTTTAATCCTTTACAAATCTTAATCAATGACCAAAATAAATCATAAAACATATAATATGTTCATAACAATGAACAATAAATATGATGTAATATCACACACATAACACAAGATCTACTTGATAAACTCTCTTGGGTAATAAAACCCACTCTCAAGCCTAGAAACACATGGACTACTTGTCCTATAAGATGATCAAAAACATGAGACATTTTAGTGAAGCACCCACTTCACAAGGAGTACCCACCCCTAAGTATGAACAAGTACCCACATGTTCTAGATGTTGATCACCCACAAAACACCTTATGAAATCAAAAAATCTAGAACTCTGATTGCAGATCAATCTGATTGGAGAAATAATGTATAACACCTCTCTTTCACTCTTCACACACACTCAAACTTTATCATATAAACAATGCATCCAAAAACTCCTTTTGGATCACTCTAAGATTCTTCTCTCATCCTCAAACTTTTATGTACTTTAGTCCATCCATTGATCACACTCTCTATGATCTTTCTCATTTGTATCTATCATTTTCTCTATCAACACATTCACATCCAAGTATAGAAACCATTTCCTTGGTATCTACTTTTTATAAAGTCTTTTTTGAATAATAATTTCTAATTTGGACATAATACTTACCTTAAACCTTAATACTTCTATCATGCTAACACATAGCTCAATACCATCCTTACTGGTCGGCCATATCATCCATGGGTCACACTTAAGCAGTTATGCCTTTCAATTAGGCCTTAGTAGCCCTTATAGGTCTCATGGAGACATATTCACTCATTTAGCACTTCATCAATAAAATTAATTGGGTCCATTCCATATGACATCTAAGATAATTATAAATCAATACACCCTCCAAAACACTCTTCTGTTAAAGTACAAATTTCTCAAACATTATTTTGTACATACAACCACCATGAATGAACATATAGTCAATTTTTTATATCTATATCTACACTCTTACAAACATTAATGCCTTCTAATTATTGTTTATAGATGCACCTCGAAGTCCTTTACAACTTTGATTTTTACTTCATCAATAAATTCATCCTGAATCAAAAGATATAGCTCAAAAACTATAGACTAGTTTTCCCTCATTATTTAAATATTTGAATTCCAATGGTCATTATGAAAATGTTAAACATCAAACACTTTGACCTCATATATTTCTTCCTAACAACTTTAAAAAAATTCACACCATCTATCTCCTTATAATAATCTTGGTGTTTATCTTGTAATGTTCACTATTGATATTTCATTTGAGCTCCTATGATTGTGCCACTTGGTAGCTCTATATGCCTTCTACACATTTAACTCCTTGACTTGACTGACACCATCAATCTCTATCTATACAAACACCCACAAACTATTGATCTTTTTTCAACTCAATTATATTGAGACACATGTCACAAGTGCATTCATTCTTTGACATATTGACTTTACGCATGTCGTTAGATCACAATATGTGATTTAACACATACCATTAGATCTACTAACTAGTTGACCCCAGACATCAATGAAGTTAAACTTAACTATCTCTAGCCCATCATAGTGTGCAAGAGAAACTTTGAAGGTTTATAACTTGAGCTTGAAAACACTTCAGGAGTCCAAATCTTTAGGATACCTTCTTGGCACTATAGACATCTCTATAAAAACCTTTGACCTCAGTTGACTTTTTGAGAAATAGCATCAAATGCATAAACTTGTTGGTTCATTCATATCTGCATGACATGAAGTGATGGTCTAGATTCTCTTAAGCTAGAATATGCATGTCTCTCTTTCTAAAAGATCAAGTGACACACTAAAACTTCACCAAGACATTTATGGACGCCTCATAACTTATTCTTTATCCTTATAGACCTGAAAATGTGTCATATCTCTCCAAGCTATCAAACATAACTTCTTTGTCATTCATGCACTAGAACCATATGCACTCTTTGAAATCAATGACAACCTAAAATATCAATGACCATACGCAAAAAATATCATCTAGAAAAACTAACACAGAGTGATCTAGATAATGCCTAAACACATTGTTCATGAAATTCATAAATTCTACTAGAGCATTTGTCAACCCAAAAGGCAACACTATAAATTCATAGTGCCCATACCAAGTTTTGAACATTGTTTTGGGAATATCTTCTTGTCTAATCCTCAACTAGTCATATCCTACTTCGATATCTATCTTAGATAAAACTATTATCCCATGAATTTGATAAAAAAGATCATCAATGTGAGGCAATGGATACATGTTCTTGATTATATCTTTGTTTAACATATTTTAATCAATACACAGGAAAAGAGTACCATCCTTATTATTGACAAATATGAAAGGTGAATCCCATGTGACACGCTTGGTTGAATCAACCCTTTAGATAAAAAATCATTTAGTTAATCTTTCAAATCAACCAAATTTTTAGTTTTCATTATATAAGGTGCATTGGATTATATTTTTTAACCAGATATTATGTCAATTGAGAAATAAAACTCTCACTAAGGTGGTAATCTTGTCAATTCTTATGGAAACACATCCCAAAAGTTAATAAGAAAAGGGTAATCATCTATGGATGATTCCTTTATTTATTCCATATCTTTTATTTAAACAATAAATGTCTGAAATCCCTTCCTATGATTCTTCTTAAGCTTAATTATATAAATTACCTAAGTTTCAACTCCCTTTTCTCACCCTAAATCTATGTCTGGTTCCCAAAATCATCCTGACATTCTACCTTCTTCAGATAAAAAACTACTTCAACTTTATGCTTGGTAAGCCAATTCACCCTTAAGATTACACCATCTGATCCTAGTGGAGTTTCATGAAGGTCTACTATAGTAGTGAATCTATGTAACTCAATCTCAACTTCCACTAAGTACCTATCGACTTTGACCTTGGCTTTATTGCCATATTACACTGACCATGTATTTGTCATTAAACTAGATTTCATACACAACTTATAAAGAATAAGTGGAGAAATAAAATATTTTGTAGCTCCATTATTAATCTAAATGGAAATAGGTTGACCAAAAATATTACTTGTAAGTGCCAACCCCCATCCCCCATCTATATAGCCAGCCCAACACCCATCTAGTTAGATAGGCCCCAGAGTGGAGCAACCGAGATCCGGTTGAGCCCTCGGCCTAGCGGGCATAGAGAGTCCTGTCGCCCTATCTAATCTCAATCTCAATCTCAATCTCAATCTCTATCTCAATCTCAATCTCTATATAGGGAGGGGGGGAGGGGGGGGGAGGGGGAGGGCCAAAAAAACTCTATCTTGGGGGGAGGGCGGATCTATCTCCACCCCAGAGGAGAGTCTACCCTCTAGATAGATAGGCCCATCCCGGTTGCTAATAGAGCAGCTCTCTCTTTGGCCCCATATCTCTCTAAACTCTACCCGTGGATAGCCAGAGTGGATTAATTTAAGTGCCAATGAAACTCTATCTCGGGATTGGATAGATATATAGGCATATGGGGTAGCCTATAGAGAGATATGGGACCTTCCCCCCCCTCTCTAATCTATTCTAGATAGGCTAGGGAAGCATCCATTCTAGGTTCACCCAGAGTGGATTAATTTAAGTGCCAATGAAACTCTATCTCGGGATTGGATAGATATATAGGCACGGGATGGCCATATCTATTATATGGGTGACCTGAGCCCCATGGAATCTATAGGCTAGGGAGGCATCCATTCAATGGATAACCAGATAGATAGAACGAACTCTAGAGGGGGGCCCATAGAGATCTATAGGCACGGGATGGCCATATCTATTCTATGGGTGACCTTCCCCCCCCCTCTAATCTATTCTAGATAGGCTAGGGAAGCTGGGATTCAATTGATAACCATAGATATATAGGGCTAGCCACGGGGTGGCCATATCTATTCTATGGGTGACCTTCGACCCATGGAATCTATAGGTTGGCTAGGGAGGCATCCATTCAATCTCAGACCATATCTATAGATAGGCCCAGATAGATATATAGGCATATGGGGTAGCCTATAGAGAGATATGGGACCTTCCCCCCCCTCTCTAATCTATTCTAAATAGGGTCGAGGGAAGCCTCTATTCAATCTCAGACCATATCTCTCTATAGGCTTACTCCTAGGGGGCCATATCTATTCTATGGGTGACCTTCAACCCCATGGAATCTATAGGACTAGGTAAGCTGAGATCCAATGTTCACGGGATATGGGATATGGCTTGCGTCGTATCTATATATAGGGGGGGTAATATCTATTCTCTGGGTGACCGCCTAGATAGTGGTGGGAGTTTTCTGGGTAGGACGATCAATGAATCGATAACCCGGTTGCTACTATGGCCAGATAGATATATAGGCACGGGATGGCCATATCTATTCTATGGGTGACCTTCGAGGCCTATACCTACATACCTAGGGAAGCTTAGATTCAAGGTTCACCCAGAGTGGATTAATTTAAGTGCCAATGAAACTCTATCTCGGGATTGGATAGATATATAGGCATGGGATGGCCCATATAGATATCTGGGTAACCCCGGTTGCTACTAAACTCTATCTATCCATCTCATCAATGACCAATCCCCCTGCATCCGGGTTGCTAAGATATATAGATCAGCGGGCCTATCGCCGGGTTGGATCGCTATCTGGGCCTATATCTGGTAGCGGATAGAGATATAGATAGAGAGTGGAGCGAAGATATAGATTAGCGAGTGGAGCAAAGCTATATAGAGTTGAGTTCGGCCTATCTATCTATCCAATCCGGTTGCTAATCTACAGTGACCCGAGCCCCCCCCTCTCTATATATATTTGAGCGTAGCGTCTATATAGTGGATAGTAGCAACCGGGGCCATCTAGATTCTACTCGTAGCGAAGACTTGACTGGAGCCCCTATCTATCTATATCTAGATGGGACTATTCTATACGTGATATGATGATAGACTGGTCAACTGCCCTATATCTATATAGAGCACTCCCTAGATATAGATATATGATATAGATATAGATATAGATAGGGCCCCCCTCTCTATATCTATCTCACTATCTATCTCACTATCTATATCTATCTCACTATCTATCTCACTATCTATATCTATATATGGGGATGGCAGGCCCCCCACAGTAAGAGCACTGATGGTCTATCTCACTCTGTATCTATATGGCGATGGCCCCTATCTATATATATGGACACTCAAGAGACACTCACCACAGATAGATACCTATATATAAGATATATAGGGGGTGCCACCATATAGAGTTTAATGGGCTCCCTATATATAGAGGGGGCCCTCTATTCTATATCAAATTCCATATCTCTAGAGAGGGGGGGTGGGGATTGGATAGATATAGACGTTCGATGGCATCAATACTTCCTTCTTCCTTGTCAAATTGACGTGGGTGGGGATTGGATAGATATAGACGTTCGATGGCATCAATACAGCAACACACTAATGGTATATCTCACGATAGTGAGATGGCATCTATCAAATTAGATATATATAGACAGGGGGTGGGGATTGGATAGATATAGACGTTCGATGGCATCAATACATGGTCTATCGCCATATATAGATATAGATAGGGCCCCCCCTCTCTATATCTATATATGGGGATGGCGGGCCCCCCATTGTATTGTAATTTAGCCCCCCCATTCTCCTCCCCGTGGCTTCGATGCCCCCCCATTCTCCTCCCCGTGGCTTCGATGCCCCCCATTCTCCTCCCCGTGGCTTCGATCAATGGCAACACACTAATGCTCTAATTAGATCTATATAAACAGGGGGGTGGGGATTGGATATAGATATAGATAATAGATAGGGCCCCCCTCTCTCTATATGGGGATGGCGGGCCCCCATTGGCCCTATCTATATATCTGGAGGTGGGCCCATCTATTCTCATTCTCTATAAAGGGCCCCCCATATCTATCTATATGGCTATTATTCGCCCATATAGTTCTAGGGGGATATATAGATAGATGGGGGCCCTATCTAATCTATCTGGCAATGGGATGGCACTAATGGTCTATCGAATGAGAGTGAGATCAATGTATCTCTGCTCAATGGTCTATCGAACGAGATGGCCCTATCTATCCATCTATTATATATGTGATACAATGGGAGACACTCACTGTATATCTCACTTCTTCTCGTGAGATGGCAAGTTTCTATCTCAATCTCACTGGCAGATATATATATATATATATATATATATATATATATATATATATATATATATATATATATATATATATATATAAGGCGTGAGATGGCATCCTATATAGATAGATAGATAGATAGATAGATAGATAGATAGATATATATAGATATATCTATATGGGCTTCGATCCATGGTCGACACTCATAGGAGTACGAAACTTGTCTACCGTCCAGGAGTACTCAACCTGTCTACCGGTGTATTCAATCGGCCCAGATAGATATATAGGCAATCTAGAATCAGGTATTCAAGATCAATATATGGCTCGGCCCTCTATTCTCCCATATAGATAGATAGGTCCATCTAGCCTCTATCTCCCATATCCAGTTCTAGTTCTAGTTCTAGTTCTAGTTCTAGTTCTAGTTCTAGTTCTAGTTCTAGTTCTAGTTCTAGTTCTAGTTCTAGTTCTATATAGAGGGGGGAGGGCCACCCCCAACCATATAAAGTTGATTTAATGGGCTCTATCTTGGGCCAAAGAAACCCAGATAGATATATAGGGCTTGGGGGGGCCAATGAAACTAATCCCCATTAAACTTAAACTCTATATGGCCCCATTGAACTCTATATGGCTATATATGGGGTGGGGGTGCCAGAAAATATAGACTAGACCGTGGGGTGGGGTGGGGTGGGGATTGGATCTATATATAGGCCCCCTCTCCTTTCTCTATATAGGTGAGCCCCCTCTCCTTCAAGATATGGCTCGGGCCCCAAATATCTATTTCTGATAGATGGGCAAGATAGATGAGGATCGGGCTATCAAGCTCCCCTATGTCTATTTATTAGAGAGGGGGGCCCGTTGAGAGCTCGGGAATGCCCGTCTACTCTTGAGATCGGGAATGCCCCCATATAGATAGGGGCCCCCCCAATAGATAGAGCCCATTGAACTCAACTTAACTTAACTTTATATGGTTGGGGGTGGCCTCCCCCAATAGATAGAGCCCCTCTCCCCTCTCTATATATGGGATAGGAAACTAACTCAACTTAGCTTTATATGGTTGGGGTTGCCCCCCCCAAGATAGAGTTGGCCCTCCCCCCCTCTATATATATTTGATTGATTAACTATATACAGTGGCCTCCCCCCTCCCTATATATCTTATCTTGAGCGTAGCGAATATTATAGACTCTTATCTTATCTTATCTTGAGCGTAGCGAATATTATAGACTCTTATCTTATCTTATCTTATCTTATCTTATCTTATCTTATCTTATCTATATGGGGATATGACCCGAGAGAGATATATATATACGCCAGGGGTGGGTGGGGCCTGTATACTCCCTTCCCTCACCCAATACCAACATGAGAGGGGCGGGGCCTATATATCCATCTGGGCAAGGGCCCAATCACTCCCTTCGAATCTCCATATCTACTCTGATGGCAGGGATAGATAGATAGATAGATAGATAGATAGATAGATAGATAGATAGATAGATAGATAGATAGATAGATAGATAGATAGATAGATAGATGGGGGCTAGGGTCTCCCCTTGCCCCATAGAATAGATAGGTCCCTGCCATCAGAGTAGATACGGCTCCCTTCCCAGAGGCAAGGGTTCGGGAAGGCCCACTCTATCTATCTGGCCCACTGGCCCAGAATAGAATACGGTGGGGCCATATAGATATAGATATATAGGCCCTCGCCAACCCCACTGTAGTTGGGCAAGCCGGATAATGCTGTAGTGAGTTGGGCAAGCTGGCAAGTGGGACCCCCTCTATATATATAGGGAGTCTATATATAGAATAGAGAGGGGCCCCCCTATATATAACTGATCTAATAGATAGGGCCTGTATGCTCCCACCCAACATCATGTTACGTATATAGATGAAGATGAATAAGAGAATAGATAGATATATGGCTTCGATATTCGCTCCGCTCAAGGTCGTATTCCGTATAGACTGGTGTGGTGCAGAGGGTTGGTTGAAAGGCGGCAACCCACTGACCACACCGAGTATATGGATGAGATGTATGTATCTTTCTTTGATGTATATAGATGAGAACTACCGCCTATATGTGCTCGCATGCCCGATGAGCCTATCTGTTGGTGGTCTGAGATAGAGCGATACAGAGACACTCACTATCAATGGCTCCGATCAATGGCCATGAGTGGGCCCTATCTATCTATCTATCTATTTATCTATCTATCTATTTATCTATCTATCTATCTATCTATCTATCTATCTATCTATCTATATGGAGAATCACTCACCCTATATATCTGGGCCCCCCAATCTATAGTTGAAAGAAAGCCAGGCTTTCTTTCTCTATAAAGGTGAGCCCCCTCTCCTTTCTCTAAAGTAGTAATACAGTATTGGGCACACTGCACTAAACCGACCATATTCTAGCGGCGCCCTTTCCCCCTTCTCCCCTCGGTTCTCGGAGGTTTTCGTTTCCGTGCAAAGGCAAACTCTCCAGATTTATGGCCAACCTTTCCTTCAGTGATCTTGCAACGAACAGGAGTTTTTCCGTTATAGATTTGTACGGAGCGATCAACCAATTCTGGCAGAATGGGAGATCTACGTGACCAAATCTTCCTGCAACTCTCTCTATTGCTCCTCATCTTCAACAAGAAAGCATCGACAAAACTGCCCTTCCATATAGATCGTCGTGGCACAAACTCATTTCGTCTCCCCACTACTGTTCGAAATCCCGCTTTTGGTGGCTCTCCCCAGGGTGAGTATCTCGTCCCTAAAGGCCCCCTAGAGATCTATATGGCTCCTCCCCCTCCCAGATAGATAAGATAAGATAAGATAAGATAAGATAAGATAAGATAAGATAAGATAAGATAATATTCGCTACTCCATCTATATATATGGGATAAGATATATAGGGAGGGGGAGGGGGAGGGGGCCTCCTCCCCCCATATGTCCGATTGGCGTCGGGGGATACCCTCCCCCCTCGGCCTCCCCGAGAGAACCCCCCATGCCCTATATATAGATATGGGCCCCCCCCCCTCTCTATCTATTCTCTATGGGGAGCCCCAATCTATAGAGTAGATCAGATCTATATAGGGCCAAAGAAACCCAGATAGATCTATATGGGGGGGCCCTCTCTATATATTCTCTATGGGGTGAGCGTAGCGAATACCCCTTCCCCCAAGCCCTATATATCTATCTGGGGCCCCCAACCCAATATATAGATATAGATAGTGAGATAGATATAGATATAGATAGTGAGATAGATATAGATATAGATAGTGAGATAGATATAGATATAGATAGTGAGATAGATATAGATAGTGAGATAGATATAGATAGTGAGATAGATATAGATATAGATAGTGAGATAGATATAGATATAGATAGTGAGATAGATATAGATATAGATAGTGAGATAGATATAGATATAGATATAGAGCCCCAATCTATAGAGTAGATCAGATCTATATAGGGCCAAAGAAACTCTATCTTGGGGGGGGCCCTCTCTATATATAGGAAACTCACTCCCATATAGAGTTTAGTTTAGTTTAGTTTAGTTTAGTTTAGTTTAGTTTAGTTTAGTTTAGTTTAGTTTAGTTTATATAGAGGGCCAAAAAACCCCCATATATGTAGAGAGGGGGGCCCCTCTAACTCTATCTAACCCTAATCTATAGAGAGAGGGGGGGCCACCACCAATAGATAGAGATAGAGCCCATTAAACTCAACTTTATATGGATATGGTTGCCCCCCCTCCCCCCCCCCTCTATATAAACAGGGCCCATTAAATCTATATGGTGGCCCTCCCCCCCCCTCAAGATAGAGTTTTTTTGGCCTCTATATAAATAGAGTTTTTTGGCCTCCCCCCCCCTCTATATAGATTGATTGATTAACTATAGACAGTGGCCCCCCTCTCTATATAGATGGGATAGAGTTAATCAATCTATATAGAGGGGGGAGGGGGGGCAACTGTATAGAGTTTTTTTGGCAACTGTATAGAGTTTTTTTGGCAACCATATAAATTTAAGTGAAGTGCCTCTATATAGATAGATAGATAGATAGATAGATAGATAGATATGGGATTGAATGGGCTAGATTAGATATTTGGGGGGAGGGGGGAGGGGCCCCCTCTCTCTATAGATTAGGGTTAGATAGAGTTAGAGGGGCCCTCCCCCCAAGCCCTATCTATCTGGGCCCTCCTCCCTATAGATCTTATCTATAGGGTGGCCCCCCTCTCCCCTCTCCCCTCTCAATACAGACTCTATGTCTCGAGTTTATATAGAGGGGGCCCTCTATATAAACTAAACTAAACTAAACTAAACTAACTCTAAACTCAACTCTAGACTGGCCACTATTGGGATAGGGGATAGGGAGGACGAGGTTTGACTTGTTTGAGGAAAGCCACGGCCTCCCCGTTCGTTTCCTAAGAGATAGACTGGGGCGGCCTCCCCATTCCAGTTTGTTCCTAAGAAATAGAACGGCCGGGGCAGCCTCCCCATTCCAGGTGCCACCAAGGTAAGGGATAGGTTTAGATCCAAGTCATTGCTCAAGAGATGGGTTGAGATCCAACGTGCTATGCACTAATTTAGACAGGCTGATTCTATATAGATAGGGCATTCCCTATCTATATATAGGTATGCCCCTATCTTATCTATATAGATAGAATTGGGGAATTAATTGGGCCTCAACCAATATCTATCGTAGTCAACCAATATCTATCGTAGTCAACCGATGATCTATATCTATATGTCAACGATATAGATATAGATCATCTCATCCCCTTGAAGATATAGAAATGCCCTTTGAAAAAGCATCCGGTTTCATCTCTATTTCGTTGGTTAACTTACCCTTCTCCACGATGTCGTGTAGTAGAGTGGGTTCGTTATCTGTACTACTCAAAATGGCTCTCTCATATTGGGAGATTTTGCCCAGTGGCATTTGATCACGGAACCCTCTCACAGCAGCATGAGGAACTAGGATTTGTTTTTCAATAGGAAGTGGTGGATATTGTGGTTGTTTCAGAACTTCTATGAGCCTAGCACCTCTATTTGATAGTGCCTGAGTCGCAGCATCAGGGTCTGACCCAGATTGAGCAGAGGCGGCCACTTCACGGTATTGCGCCGATTCGGGTTTTGAACTACTGCGTACTTGTTTCATAGCTTTCAACTGAGCGGCGGACCAACGCGACTGACAGGTAAGCCAACGTTAATAGTCGATCTAATTTCGTGATAGAAGAGCTCTATTTTTGGATGAATCTACCCATCTGTAATGGGGATCACATTGGTAGGGATATAGGCCGACACGTCTCCAGCTTGTGTTTCAATGATGGGTAACGTGGTCAAGCTACCCGCACCTATCTGGTCTGATCATTTTGCGGCTCTTTCTGATAGACGGGAGTGCGAATGGGAAACATCCCCTAGGAAAGCCTCACGGCCTGGTGGGTGGCGAGGTGATAATGACATTTGTTGATATGCCACCGCCTGTTTACTCGGATCATCATAGATGATTAATGCGTGCATTCCATTATCACGAGAATATTCTCCCATGGCACACCTGGGATATGGGGCCAAAAATTGCAGAGGAGCAGGATCCAGAGCGGTGGCTGCATTGATTATGGGATACTCCAACGCATCTGCTTCTAGGGGAATTTGAACCAATTGGGCCACGGTCAGGCGTTTCTGCCCAATCGCTACATAGACGCGATACACACTATCAGAGGTGCCTGAATTAAACTCTATATGGCAGTGGGAGCGCTTCTGGTTTGATATGATATCAATAGCTATAGCAGTTTTCCCAGTTTGTCGGTCCCCAATGATCAGTTCTCGTTGACCACGGCCTATAGGAACCGAGCTATCCACTGCTTTTAACCCTGTTTGCAAAGGTTCATGCACGGATTTATGTTTGATAATCCCAAGGGCTTTCACTTCGACACGTCTTCATTCGGCACCCTCATTGACCTGTAGTGCCCCTTTCCCGTCAATAGGGACTCCCAACACATTGACCACACGACCTAGCAGGGCCTTCCCCACAGGAACATCCACAATAGATCCAGTCCACTTGACCAGATCTCCTTCTTTTATGGCAACATTGTTACCAGATACAACGATACCTACATTCTCATTCTCAGGATTCAACGCTATTCCTTTCACACCGCTGGCAAATTCAACCATTTCCCCAGCTTGAATCTCGTTCAATCCATAGACACGTGCAATCCCATCTCCAACTGGGACCACTCGACCGATCTCATCAACCTTTAGGTCGGTTCTATAGTCGATAATCCTTTTCTCCGATGGAGTAGTGAGTTCCGTGTTCTGTTCTAATAGAAGGCACAGGCACAGGGAAAAATCCGCCTGGACACTAGGATAATCTAACATGGCGAGCGCCCATATCCATCTATATAGGGGGGATTGGCCTATCTATCTCCCCCTATCCTCCCATATCTATAAGAAAATAACTCTCCACAAAGAAAATAACTCTCTACTGCAAAGAAAATAACACTAAAAGCAAACTCTATATATAGCCAATGCCCCCTATATATCTAAACTCAATGCCCCATAGAGAATAGATAGACCCCCTATATATCTAAACTCTATCTCTATACAGTGGGGGGCCCCCTATCTATATCTAGATCTAGGGGGGACTGACTATAGACTAGATAGAGCATGCTCCCCCTCCCCTACCCTACCCTACCCTACCCTACCCTACCCTATAGATAGAATAGATATGGGTTCCCTTATCTAGTCCCTCTTTTCATGTTTCGGTACAGGTCTTTCCAGTACGGGTGGGTTCTCCTACTGTTTCGACCCAACTCGAGATGGTTTTTGGCCTACTTCCAGAGCTGTTCCCCTGCGCTGACCCCGGCTGAAACCGCCCGAGAAAAGGCACTGCTTTCTGGGCGGCTCCAGCTTTTTATCAGGTATTTGCACTCTTCTCATGCTCAGTTGGCCAAGCATTTTAAATGGGCGACCACCTCCCAATCGTGCACAAAGCTCGCTTCTTGGCAAGCCTCGTGAACCCTCGAGATCTCTACCTGGTAGGCGGCGTCTCGAAGACGCGCCTCCTGTCCTGTTGGGCGAGGTCGTGGACACGCAAGAAAGCCTCCCGGAGGGCATTCTCATTCGCCCCCCTTGCCCTTGGAGGGTTATATATTCTTGCTGGGCGGTCGCCCACTCGGCGCAGGCCCAGAGCGCCTCCCACATGGTGGGACTCAATTCGCCCGTGGCCGTCGGGGTGGCCCAATAGAGTTCCCAAGCGAGGTTGAGGATCTCTGGGGACGGGGTGGAGGGCTCACCCGGAGGCCTTAGGCTTAAATCCAGCTCCAGCCCCCTTGGGGGCAAATCTAGGGGGCGCCGCGCCCCTGCGTTTCCCAGCTCCACTACACCGGGCTTGAACCTGCGGCCATCCACGGGCCCCCCTTCCATGAAAGAGACCACGGGGGAGGCCAGCTCTCTGGGAGAGGAAGGCGGAGAGGCCGAAGGCGAGGCGAGAGGGATATTAGGATAGAGATCCGCCATCGGTCTGGTATATAGATATGTATAGAAAAGGGAAGGGAGGGAGTCTGACTAAGCCCCTAGAACCAGAGGGACGAGGTGCATCAGGGCACAATAACTCCAAAAGGCAAAAATGATTATAGAAAGGATCAGGAGCACACAATCTATATGATATCGGAGGTAAATGTAATATGAATAGGAAGAGAAACAATGATGTTGAGGTCCAGAATTCGAAGTGGAATTTCTTATTTGTTTGTTCCTAGTCGTCATGGAAGAGAGATCGATGAAATAAAAATGGATTATTCCCTTCGCAATACCGATACGGGCTAGAGCTCCCTATGCCCTGCCCTATTGAAAAAGTCTAGTGTCTAGTCCCTTCCCTATTGAAAGGTAGAGGTTGAAAAGGTCTATTCCCTTCCCTTCCCTTCCCTTCCCTATTGAAAGGTAGAGGAGAGGTCTATTCCCTATTGAAAAATGAAAGGTAGAGGTCCTCTCTCTCGAGCGCATACCTCTCCCTTTCAATAGGGTAGGGCATGAGAGCGACCTCAACACGGCAGAGAGGCCATATCCATAGTGATAGAGAGGGGGAGGCCACCCTACCTATATATCTATCCTAGACCCCCCATCCCCATCCCCATCCCCATCCCCATCCCCATCTATATAGAGAGGGAGAGGGGGGCCACCATATAGAAACTATTGCCAGATAGATCCCTATATATTCTCTGGGGGCGTATCTAATCTATGCCGTGCCCCAACGATCTATAGAGAGGGTATGGCGGTGGGGGAGTCGAGTGCTATCTATCGATCTGGGACCCCCTACCCTCTAGATCTTATCTCTAACCCCGTACCCCAGTTCTATAGATAGGGGAGTCTAGTCTAGTCTAGTCTAGTCTAGTCTAGTCTAGTCTAGTCTAGTCTAGTCTAGTCTAGTCTAGTCTAGTCTATATGGCACTGCCGTACCCCAGTTCTATAGATAGGGGAGTCTAGTCCCATCTATATAGAGGGGGGGTCGGGGTAGAGGTTGCTAGATAGATACCTATCTATTCTCTGGGGGCCCCTATCTATCTATCTATCTATCTATCTATCTATCTATCTATCTATCTATCTATCTATCTATCTATCTATATGGGGCCGACATCAGACTCACGACCGACTCACTCACTCTTACATATATGAATCACTCACTCCATACTTAAACTCATGAGTTAGTTCTATACGTAACATAACATGGCCCTATAGATCAGATCTATATGGAGAATCACTCGACAGACAGACAAGTATTGTCAGAACGAAGTGACTACAACTATCCTCTCAAGAAATCAGACGAGAGCCCGAGATAGATAGGGCTCTAGAGTTGGGTTGGGTGTTGGTAGTTGGATGTTGACTCGACTACACACTCTAGACAGACGGGGCGAATCACTCACAACTCTAGACAGATCATGCGGACATCTTATCTCTACTCTATATCTAGAGGGCCAACCATATAGAGAATAGATAGGCGACCCCCCCTCCCCCCTCTATCTATCTGGGAGAAAGGTCCTCCCACTCTATTCTATATGGACGAAGTGGGGACGACCCCCCTATCTATCTAATCTATCTATCTGGGATCTATATGGAAGAAGTCTCCCCGGTCCTAAAAAACCCGAGTCTTTAGTGCCAGATAGAGAGAACACACACAGATAGATACCTATATAGAAGATAGATAGATAGATAGATAGATAGGGGGTGGGGGGCCCTCTATTATATATCTAATTTAAGTGGGTGGGGATTGGATATAGATAGGGCCCCCCCTCTCTATATCTATATATGGGGATGGCGGGCCCCCCACAGTAAGAGCACTGATGGTCTATCTCACTCTATATCCATCCAATCCCCACCCACTTATATAGAAATAGAAATTCCACTCCCACTCTATATATATATATATGTGGATATGGACACTCAAGAGACACTCACCACAGATAGAATAGATATATAGGCCCTCTATTTATTATATATCTAATTTAAGTGGGTGGGGATAGATATAGAGTGAGATGGATTGTATCACGTATATAAGAGATGCTATCGTCACGACGTTCGATGGCATCCATGGTCGACACTCACTTTATTATATAAGTAATACATGTATATATAGGTCTATAGAGTGGGGTGGTTGTCTTAGACATAGTGAGGAGAGATAGCCCACTCGATTGAATATATATATATATATATAGATATAGATAGATATATATCTGGGGAGCCCCTCAAGATAGAGTTTCTTTGGCCTCTTTATATATAGAGTCTAGCCCCTCTCTATTTAAACTAACTCAACTTTATATGGTTGGCCAAAAAAACTCTATATATTGGGGGTGGCTTCCCCCAAATATCTAGTAGATCTATATAGGGGGGGGGCCTCTCCCTCTCCCTCTCCCTCTCCCTCTCTATATAGATGGGATGGGATGGGATGGGATGGGGATGGGGATGGGGATTAGAGTTAGATAGAGTTTATATAGAGGGGGGAGGGGCCCTCCCCCCCCCTCTATATAAACTCTATATGGGGATGGGGAGTTAGATAGAGTTAGTTTAGTTTAGATAGAGGGCCAAAAAAAACCCCATCTATAGTATAGAGAGGGGAGCCAAAAGAACTAGATATTTGGGCCCCCTCTCTATATAGATGTCTCGATTTTAGTTTAGATAGAGGGCCCCCCCCAAGCCCTATCTATCTATCTGGGTTTCTTTGGCCCTATATAGATCTGATCTAACTAGATATTTGGGCCCCCTCTCTATATATATGTCTCGAGTTAGAGGGGGCCCTCTATCTAAACTAAACTAGAACTAACTCTAAACTCCCATATAGAGTTGAGTTTAGTTTAGTTTATTTTAGTTTATTTTAGTTTAGTTTAGATAGAGGGCCCCAGATAGAGTTTCTTTGGCTCCCCCCTAGATAGATCTGATCTAACCCAGATAGATATATAGGGCTTGGGGGGAGGCCATATATAGATAGAGGGCTCAACTATATACTGTGCCCCCCACCCCATAGATAGATTAGGTCAATATAGCTAATACATTACATTATTCTATTCTCTATTTCATACAAGATTATAAGATTGCCCCATCTAGATTCTATTCCCATCTAGATAGATAGATAGGGCCCCAATATAGAGTTTTTTTGGCACCCCCTATATATCTTATATATAGGTATCTATCTAGCCCATATAGATATATAGGCTCCCCATCTAGATTCTATTCCCATATAGATAGGGGCCCCCCCCACCCCTATCTATCTATCTATCTATCTATCTATCTATCTATCTATCTATCTATCTATCTATCTATCTATCTATCTTCTATATAGGTATCTATCTGGCAACCCTATATATCTAATTTAAGTGGGTGGGGATTGGATAGATATATAGGGGGTTGGGCCACTCTACTCTACTCTACTCTACTCTACTCTACTCTACTCTACTCTACTCTACTCTACTCTACTCTACACTACTCTACTCTACTCTATAGAGTCGAGGAGGCCGAGCCCCTATCTTGTCTTGGCGAGGGAAGTCCTGAGATAGTGGGCTGCCCTGAGATAGTGTATGTAGTGGGGATGAGATAGTGGGGCTGAGATTAAGATGAGATCAACTGGGATCTGCGACCAACCAATCTTGTCATGTCAATCTTGTCACGTTGGGATCCGGTCATAGAATAGAATAGAATCTAGATGGGGTGCCGATAGAGACTTCTCAACTCTATATGGGATCTGTGACCAACCAATCTTGTCATGTCAATCTTGTCACGTTGAGATCATAGCCGATAGTGGGGCTGAGATCACGCACCCCGGCACTTCTTTTCCCCATATAGATAGATAGATAGATAGGGCGGATAGTCGTCCCCATTCCCTATAAATTTGATTGGCATTAACCTCATCTTCTCTCATTCCTGCGCCTTGTTTGGCTATGGCTACTTCGGATAGTCGAGTCGGCGGATAGTTGAGTCGGAGCAAAAAATGGGCCTTGCTCTCTCCCCTTTCCAAATCACTCGCTCTCATCTCATGACGACTCCAAATGGTAAGTCCCGACCGCTCACAGTAGTAGTACCGATAGAGAAGATCATGAAAAGGGCGATAAGAGCGGTACTCGAATCCATTTACGATCCCGAGTTTCTGGACACATCGCACTTCTGCCCGGGTCGAGGCCGCCACTCGGCCCTAATATGGATTAGAAAAGAGTGGGGTTATTCGAATTGGTTCTTGGAATTCGGCATCAGCAAGTGTTTCCACACCATCGACCGACATCGACTCATCCCAATCCTAAAGGAAGAGATCGATGGGGGGGCGGGAAAGAATAGTTTGTTCTTTCGCCTCATCCATGAATGAGGACCCCCTCCCTATATATCTGGTACTCGACCATTAGGGCTCGACCCCAACCCTATAGATAGAGATAGAGAGATGGCCCCCCCAATCCCCTCTAGATCTATGGGGTGGGCAAATCTATCTCCATCTAGGGCGCCTTTAGCCGCTCGACCACCCGCCCGCCCACCCCATAGATCTAGAGGGCCCCATCTCCATCTAGATAGAGGGGGAGGGGGGGCCATCTCTCCCATCTCTCTATCTAGAGGGAGAGGGTTGGGCCAAAAAACTCTATATAGTCGAGGAGGGAGAGGAGGGCGACTCTCTAGAGTTGGCACCATATATAGAGATATGGCGATAGGACGAGGGGGACTCTCTAGAGCTAGAGTCGGCACTCGGCCGACATCTACAGTTCTCTCGGGAGGCTGAGGATCCGAAGGTCCCCCTCTCTCTACTCAAACCTATATATGGGGTGCCAATGAAACTAAACTCTATACTGTGCCCCCCCCTCTCTATATATAGGGTCTAGCCCATTAAATCCACTTCACTTTATAGGGTTGGGGGTTGCCAAAAAAACTATATACAATGGCCCTCCCCCCTCCCCCCCTCTCTATATATAGAGTCTAGCCCATTAAATCCACTTCACTTAACTTCACTTAACTTAACTTTATATGGTTGCCAAAAAAACTCTATAGAGTTGCCAAAAAAACTCTATACAGCTGCCCCCCCTCTATATAGATTAACAATAGACAGTTGCCCCCCCCTCCCCCCTCTATATAGATTGATTAACGATAGACAGTTGCCCCCCCCTCTATATAGATTATGATATACAGTTGCCCCCCCTCTATATAGATTAACTATAGATAGTGGCCCCCCTCTCCCCTCTCCCCAAATATCTAGCCCATTCAACTTCTATGGTGGCCCTCTCCCCTCTCCCTCTCCCTCTCCCTCTCCCTCTCCCTCTCCCTCTCTATATAAATGGGGATGGGGATGGGATGGGATGGGATTAGATTCTAAACTAAACTATAACCTAACTAATTCTAAACTCTATACTGACACTCGATCGAGAGATCGAGGGCCTCGTCTGACCCCCTATATAGATAGGGGGCCCTCTATATCACTATGGCATCGGAGCAGAACTCTAGAGAGTTCCATGGGAGCCCGAGATAGAGTTTTTTGGCCCCCCCTCTATATATATGGGGAGCCCATTAAATCAACTTCACTTTATAGGGTTGCCCCCCCTCTATATAGATTAACTATATACAGTTGCCCCCCCTCCCCCCTCTATATAGATTGATTAACTATATACAGTGGCCCTCTATAGAAACTAGATGGGATATGGATATAGTTGCCACTCGACCCCATCTATCTAGAGGGGGTCGAGGGCGTCTAGTTGGCTCTCGATCGATAGATCGAGGAGGCCCTCTATCTATATGGGGAGGGGACTCTCTATTGTCAGGAGGCTCTCGACCGGTAGGGAGAGGAGCCCTATATCTCTATGGGGGACCCTCGACCAATAGGGAGAGAGGGATAGGTAGCTGCCCTTCCTCCGTCCTACTCTCGGCCTTACTGGGCAACATCTACCTACACAAGCTCGATCAGGAGATAGAGAGGATCCAACAGAAGCATGAAATTCCAATTGTTTAGATCACCAAATTGGTTCCTGATGACCATCCCGATGACCAATATGCACTCAACCTCGACCGAGAACTCAACCGACGTGAGTCATCGGGAGAGGGGTTCGCTACGCTCACTCCCCATATAGATAGAGGGCCTCCTCGTCCTATCGCCTATCGGCCCTCCCCTCTCTATATAACTGTTGGAGGGGTACCAACTAGACGCCCCCAAATAGATAATACCCATAGATCTAGATCTAGATCTAGAGGGGGTCGAGTGGCGGCTATATCCATATCCCATCCAGTTTCTATAGAGGGCCAAAGAAACTCTAATCTAACTGATCCCGATCCCGATCCCGATCCCTATATAGAGAGGGAGAGGGAGAGGGAGAGGGAGAGGGCCAAAAAACTAGAACTAGATATTTGGAGGGAGAGGGCCCCTATCTAATTAATCCTCTATCTTGGGCCCATATCCCAGATCCCATCTCCCATCTAGTTTCTATGGAGGGCCACCCCCAACCATATAAAGTTGATTTAATGGGCTCTATCTTGGGGGAGCCAAAAAAACTAGATATTTGGGGAGGGCGCCCATATAGATATAGGGGGTCGAGTGCCATATATAGGGTGCCTCGATCTCCCATATATATAGATAGGGTCGCCATATCTAGATACCCCCAAGATAGAGTTTTTTTGGCTAGCCCAACCCCGACGACTATATATAGCCATAGCCCTGAAGGAATTAGGATTTGTTACGCGCGATATGCCGATGACTTCCTACTGGGAATCGTGGGTACCGTAGAGCTCCTGAGAGGGATCCAGAAATGTATCACCCACTTTCTACAATCCGGCCTGAACGGCTCTGCGGGATTCACAACTGCACAGAGTACGGTAGAATCCCCCGGTACGGTCATTCGGGAAGGGGCGACTCTCTATAGTCGGGCCCATATAGATAGAGGGGCCGCCTCTACCCCAACTCTATCTAGGGGGTTGGGCCCAATTCTTGGCGAGAGCTAGAGAAGCGTCGGAGGGTGAAGCACTGTATCCATCTCACAGCTTCCCACCTACGCTCCGCCATCCATTCCAAGTTGGAGGACCTAGGGAGGAGTATCTCGATCCAACAGCTTTGTCGTCGCAGCGAGCAGCTCACTCGACCGCTCGACCCACGGCGAGTCGGGCATCGATCGATGTCAGGCCCCCAGAGAATAAGATCTATAGGGGTGGGGGCTCCTCGACATAGAGATAGAGTTTTTTGGCCACCCCAACCCCAACCCCAACCCCAACCCCAACCCCAACCCCAACCCCAACCCTATAGTAGCGGTAGCGGTAGCGGTAACGGTAGCGGTAGAGGCGGCCCGGTATATAGTTTCATTGGCACCCCCTATATATTTGATCTTATCCCATCTATATATAGAGGGGGCGCCTATAGATCTATAGGGGAGCATAAATGCCCCCATATATCTAGATCTAGAGGGGGTCGAGTGGCGGCTATATCCATATCCCATCCAGTTTCTATAGAGGGCCAAAGAAACTCTAATCTAACCGATCTCGATCCCGATCCCGATCCCTATATAGAGAGGGAGAGGGAGAGGGCCAAAAAAACTAGAACTAGATATTTGGAGGGGGAGGGCCCCTATCTAATTAATCCTCTATCTCGGGCCCATATCCCAGATCTCATCTCCCATCTAGTTTCTATAGAGGGGGGAGGGGAGGGGAGGAGAGGGCACCGCTGGTCGAGCCCTATCGGTCGAGCTCCTTCATGAAGTGCAGTGAGCGGTAGCGAGCTGGGCAAATCGGCCCATCAGGAATCCAGCAAAACCCAGATCAAGGCACCTGTGAGAAAGATACTCCAAAGGCTTTGAGATCGAGGTATCATTAGCCGGAGAAGAGCCTGGCTGACCCACGTGGCCTGCTTGACGGACGTCGGTGATGAAGACATCGTCAATCGGTTCGCGGGCATCGCGATAAGTCCCCCGTCCCACTATAGGTGCCGCGACAACTTCTATCAAGTCCGAACAATTGTCGACTACCAGATCCGCTGGTCCGCTATATCCACCCCTGCCCACAAGCATAAATCCTCGGCACAGAAGATCATCCTGGAGTACTCGAGAGACTTACACATAGTCAATGGTGGTAAGACCCTTGCCGAGTCCCCCAACAGCATAGAGCTTAGAAAGCTTGGACCCCTTACAAGTGAAGATCTGGACTATCTAGACACGGAGCATGCGTACAAGACCTTCTATCAGGTGTACATACGATATGCATGAAGCGATCCGCGTCCTAACCCACCCATCGATTGGCCCACCCATTGATTGGCCATTGGTATTGGGTTGGTATCGGTATTATCGGCCGATTGGTATTGGTCTTGGTATTGGGTCGAGGGCGCTCGCTCGATATCGATAGATCGAGGACTGGACTTCCCTCGACCTAGACCTAAAGCCATATAGATAGAGGGGGGTCGAGCCCCCCATAGATATATAGGGCTCCCAGATAGATATAGATTAGAGTTAGATAGAGTTTAGTTTAGTTTAGTTTAGTTTAGTTTAGTTTAGTTTAGTTTAGTTTAGTTTAGTTTAGTTTAGTTTAGTTTATATAGAGGGGGAGGGGAGGGCCCCTCCCCCCCTTCTATATAAACTCTATCTAACTCCCCATATATATAGAGAGGGCCCCCCCCAAGATAGAGTTTCTTTGGCCCTATATAGATCTGATCTAACCCAGATAGATATATAGGGCTTGAGGGGTTGCCCCCCCTCCCCCCTCTATATAGATTGATTAATGATAGACAGTTGGCCCCCCCTCCCTCTCCCTCTCCCTCTCCCTCTCCCTCTCCCTCTCTATAGAATGGGGATGGGGATGGGGATGGGGATGGGGATTAGAGTTAGATAGAGTTAGTTTAGTTTAGTTTAGTTTAGTTTAGTTTAGTTTAGTTTAGTTTAGTTTAGTTTAGTTTTATAGAGGGGGGAGGGGCCCAAATATCTAGTTCTTTTGGCCCCCCTCTCCCTCTCCCTCTCCCTCTCCCTCTCTATAGAATGGGGATGGGGATGGGGATGGGGATTAGAGTTAGATAGAGCTTATATAGAGGGGGGCCAAAGAAACTCCCATATATATAGGGGGGCCCTCTATATAAACTAAACTAGAACTCTATGGGATAGGGTTGGGCAGCCCAACTGGATATTCTATCTATCTACATGTCATGTCGAGCGCACCTATAGTCGTAGTCGGCACTCGGCCAACGGCCTACCCCTCCACTATAGAGCTTGAGCCTATAGCTAGGCTCGAACAATATCTCCCCGGTTGAGAACCGACCCAAACACAATCAATATCTATATAGGGGAGGGGATGCAGGGAATCGACCGGCAGAAGAAGTCGAACAGCGAGCCCTACACTCATGTTACTAGTATATAGTCTATAGCAATTCGCATATATCATATCCAGTTACTCGTGTTTCCCATCCCATACAGTCATGTTACGTATATAGATCTAGTTAAGTGACTCGTGTTACCCATCCCATAGAGTCACCCCTATAGTGACTCATGTTACCCATCCCATAGAGTCATGTTACCCATAGAGTCATGTCACTAGTCAGTCTATAGTGCAACTATAGCTCTACGCCCTATCTTGGTTCTATAGGGTCCAGTCGTGTTACGTATTCTATACGTGCGAAGGGCGAGGTGCCATAGAATAGAGATGTATAGGCTGAAAATAGCCTATACATCTAGATGGTCCTCAGCGAAGGGTGAGGTGCCATAGAATATAGATGGAGGGTAGAGAGAAAACACCTTATGCCCGGTCAGACTTTACTACCCCGGGGACAAAGAAGACCGAATGCCGGTCCCCCGAATGTGGCCAAGTGATTGCCCCGACTATCTATATATGGGGGTGAACATTCTTATTAAACAGAGACAGACTTGTATCGCGCATAAATGACATGACCTCTCCAAAAAGAGAAGAGTTCTATTCTATCTATAGGGGCCCCCTCTCCTTTCTCGCATGAATGAGAATCGATCAATGCGGACGCGGACCCTTACGCAGCTATCTCTATCTCGACGACGCATATCTATATCTATCTATCTCCCTTCAGACCGATTAACCCTCGACCTACACATAAATCAGAAATGCTATCTCCATCTCGACCCACTATTCTATATGCCATATATCTATATAGGATAGGGGGCCCTTGACCGGTCCCCTCCACTCTGGTCGAGCCCAGCCGGAAATGTATATACATCCTATGAATCTCTCGATATCGATATCAATATCTAGATAGGGGAGGGGGGGAGGGCCAAAAAAACTAGATATTTGGGGGGAGGGGCGGGGCGGTCGAGCAAGGTTGAACATATTATTATATTCCAATACGTGACCATAGACATAGTTCAATCTATAGAATCTATCTATGGGGTGGGAGCTGATGACTGATTGTATCATATCACGTATATAATGGATGGATATGGATGATGGTATGTGTAGCTCGACCGCCCCTCCCCCCTCCCCTATCTAGATATTGATATTGATATCGAGAGCCGATGAAAGGTAAGGTCATTCAGTGTGCATACACTCCTACCGGCCTGGCCTGCCGAGCCTATCTATCTATGGGCGATGGAGAGAACCGTTCCGCTCCCCCTAGATAGATAGATAGATAGATAGATAGATAGATAGATAGATAGATGGGTAGTCCTATCAAGGTGGCATGCCACTCTCTATATCATATCTATATATATCTGCAGGCGGATTCCCAAGATAGAGATATAGGGCCGGGGGTTTGCCTATCCTATAGAATAGATGGGGATGGGGCCAAAGAAACTCCATCTAGCCAATGCCCCATAGAGAATATAGACTCAATCTCTATCTCTATCTCTATCTCTAATGGGGCCCTATAGATTAGATGGGCCCCCCACCCCCACCCCATAGATAAACTCTAAATGAGACTCCCCCACCCCATATCTAAACTGAATATAGACTCTATCTCTATCTCTATCTCTATCTCTATCTCTATCTCTATCTCTATCTGTAATGGGGTGGGGCCCTATAGATTATATTAGATTAGATTAGATTAGATTAGATTAGATTAGATTAGATGGGGCCCCCCACCCCCACCCCATAGATAAACTCTAAACGAGACTCCCCCACCCCATATCTAAACTGAATATAGACTCTATCTCTATCTCTATCTCTGATGGGGATGGGGTTGGCGGCCTTTACTTTATAGGGCCATATACAGTGTTTGCCCCACCCCCATGGTCTCTATTAACTATGTCTATGGGGACGGTCTCTATTCACTATGTCTATGGTGGCACAGTCTAGAGATAGAGATAGAGTCTATATTCTCTATGGGGCATTGGCATTGGAAGTTTAGAGTTAGTTTAGTTTCTATAGAGGCCCCCCCCCTCTCTATATATATGGGGAGTTTCTTTGGCCCCCCCTCTATATCTATATAAGCTCGAGACATATATATATATATAGAGGGGGCCCCTCTCTATAAACTAAACTCGAGACATATATATAAAGAGGGGGCCCCTCCCCCCCCCTCTCTATCTCTATCTATATGGGGAGTTAGATAGAGTTAGTTGAGGGGCCCCCCCAAGATAGAGTTTCTTTGGCCCCTCTATATAAACTAGATGGGGAGTTTCTTTGGCCTAAGATAGAGTTTTTTTGGCCCTCTATATAAACTAAACTCTATCTAACTCCCCATATATATAGAGAGGGTGGTATTCGCTATGCTCACCCCATATATAGATTAGATTAGATTAGATTAGATTAGATTAGATTAGATTAGATTAGATTAGATGATAGATTCTATTCACTATGATAGATAGAGATAGAGGGGGTGGCACCCCATATAGAATAGAAATCTATATGGGTGGATCTATCTACAGGGGATTTAGATAGGGGCAATGGGGAACCGACTGATCCACCAGATTCATGCCTGCCATATACAGTGTAGTACAGTGTAGTGGACCTGGCGTTACATATCTATATTCTACGGCGGGGTCATACCGGTCTATAGCCCGTCGTCACCTCGATTGACTGGCGCCCCCCATCCATGAAGAAATCCTGTTCGTTTAGATCGGCCACGATGGAGAACAAGAACATATTACGTCTGTAATATAGAATGGGCGATCGATTCGCATTCATGTGGTGTCCCGATCTATTGAGTTCCGAGTCCCCCTCTATAGAATGGGGTCGAGCACTCCCGTTCCTCAGACAGATAGGGGGGATTGCCCCCCCCGCCCCCTATATATAGAAGACTCTACTTTGCTTTCAGTGTCAGTAAAATAGGCCGGGGCCGGCCGAATGGGGCTTCTAGTCTAATCGGTTGAATAGAGAGAATGGGGCTTATAGTCTAATCGGTTGAAGCGTACTGCTCATAACGGTGATATTGTAGGTTTGAGCCCTACTAAGCCTATTCCCCCAGTCCGAAGGTCGGTCATTTCTGTCTTACCTGGCTATTAATAGGGAGAGGTCTTACTCTCTATCAAGAGGTCGGGAGAGCACCCTATAGATAGATCCAATCCCCGAAGTCTAGAGTTGATATATAGAGTAGGCCATTGGCCCCCCCCATACCATATATATAGAGTGGTGGGCATTCAAACCATATATAGATGAGATGGGGGGTCAGTCGAGGGCTATGGCTATATCCCCCACCCATCTAGAGAGAGGCAGTTGGCCCTATATATAGAACTCGGGCTCCCACTATCCAATGACGGCCTATCTAGACTTCAGGGCGGAGTCTCCATCCAACTAACTATGGGTGTAGGTGTGTTGCCATGAGTTCATAGAGAGTAGAGTGCGATCGAATTCTTTTCTTGATGTTGATGTGAACCCGTGCGCCCCCCCTCCCCTATATAGATATGGATATGGGCACTCAACTCATATCATACATATCTATTTTTTTGTGACCATATTCGTGCCCATATCTCCCATCTATATATAGAGGGGGGGGCCAGATAGGTATATAGGGGATCGGACTCTAGAGAGTTAATAATCTATCTATGGGGTAACCCCTCCCCTTCCCCCAAGATAGGGTTAGATAGAGTTTAGAGAGAGGGGCCCCCCTCTCCCCTCTCCCTCTCCCTCTCCCTCTCCCTCTCCCTCTCCCTCTCCCTCTCTATAGAGATGGGGATGGGGATTCTATAGTGTAGTGGGCACCCTCTCCCGATAGGGGGAGGAGGGCATCCCACTATGGGGCACTCCCCCGACGGCCTACTCTATCTAGCCGGATAGGACACTCTATATAGGGGGGGAGGAGGACGAGGGGAGAGTACTCAGCCGAGAGAGAAACTCGACCAGGTTATGCGCATTGATTGGGAGAAAGGATGGGCAAGGAGGGGGGGTGCCCCTATATATCTTATGAGAAAGAAGAATGAGGCGGGGAGTCTCTCGATTTTGGAAGCGAAAGATCGGAGAGAACAGCGATGATTTGAATGATTTGTATTATCCCAATGATTTGGCTATTCCTCTCTGAGTACCTAAAGGTCCTCACAATCGCTCCTTGTGATGCTGCAGAACCATGGCAATTAGGATCTCAAGACGCGGCAACACCTGTGATGTAAGGAATCATTGACTCACATCATGATATCTTTTCCTTCCCAATTTTGATTTTGGTTCTCGTATCACGGATGTTGGTTCACGCTTTATGGCACCTTCACTATAGAAGAAATCCGATCCCGCAAAGGATTGTTCACGAAACGACTATAGAGATTATTTGGACCATATTCCCTAGTATTATCCTGATGTTCATCGCTATACAATCATTTGCCCCATCATACTCGATGGACGAGATAGTGGTCGATCCAGCCATTACTATCAAAGCTATCGAACATCAACGGTATCGGAGTGCGCCCCTTAACGAGGGGGGAAGTGCAACGGAATGCACTCTGCAATATGGCCATCTGGCTTATCGAAGGGGGAGAATCTCCCATTCTCTGACATTGAGAGACTCAAGGGACCGTAGCATGCCAGAAAGGGGATTGAGTTAGACCCACCCGAAAGGAAATAAGGCTAAGGACTTTCCTCGCGCCGACAGAACTATAGATAGCGCTCGGGAGGCCGAGGGGGCTACTCTATCTAGATAATGCCCCTCGCGCTGACCCAACACTCTCGGGGAGGCCGAGGGGTGAGCATAGTATATATCTAATTGGCAATACAATAATAAATCCCCATTAAACTCAACTCAACTCAACTCAACTCAACTCAACTCAACTCAACTCAACTCCCATCTATATATAGAGGGAACTCAACTTATATGGCCTGGGGCCATATAGGGTTTAATGGGGATTCTACTCTATATAGATATGGGAGCGATATAGATAGCCCTATCTATCTGATCTAAACTCAACTATAGACTGTGGATATTTATCTAGGGTAATTGAGGGCCCCTATGGGGCCCCTCGTGCCGACAGTTCCCATATAGAGAGAGGGGGTTGGAGGCCGAGGGTCCAAACCTAATTCCTACAGATGATGTGTTCAACCCGAGATAATATAGACTTCCCTCACCATATAGGGCTCTCCCGTTGGTCGGGGGCGGACTCTAGAGAGTCAACCTGACGTCACCATATCTATATAGAGGGTGCCTCGACCTATCAGTCAAGCGCCCCGTACATAGAGAGAGGGGGGCGACCCCTAGACATAGTTGGGGCTCGACCCTCGGCCCTAGACTCTATATAGAACTTATAACTGGCACTCGATCGAGGTGTGAGCGATAGTGAACTGCTCGGTTGACTTAAGGGCCAGGGCCCCTATCTATATATGGGGCACTCGATCGAGGTATTCCCTCTCCCTCGATCTCCTATCGTCGATCGAGTGTCGACTCTATATAGCCGCCCCCCCCACCCCATATAAACTATAGATGGAGTAGCGAATAGTTTATTAGTCCATATATCTATCTGGGAGGCCCATATATCTATCTGGGAGGCCCATATATCTATCTGTTTCTCTATATAGATCCTTTCTTTACTTTAGGCCTGACTCTATTCTATTCTATTCTATTCTATTGTATTTTATTCTATTCTATTCTATTCTATTTTATTCTATTCTATTCTATATAGCCGCCCTCCTCTCCCGTTGGTCGAGGGCCTTTAGGGCTACCCCCCCCAAAACCCCCGCCTAGATTGTCCGGCTCTATTCCAAGTAGGCCGTCGCCCCCCCCCACCCCCTATATATCTTATATAGATAACTCTATCTATATTGTCCCTCTCCCCCAAGACCTCTCCCCCAGCTATATAGAGTAGCCTATATATCTATCTGGGGCCGTCGGGCCCCTAGATACTGGTGGGCATAAATGCCTGACTATAGAGAGTTGCCCTGAAGTCGCCATATATAAAATCTATATATAGGGTGCCGACTATGCCCTTCGGTCGAGTGCCGACTGATAGTCGCCCTCCAGATAGTTATATAGGCGGTCGAGTTCCATTCGCCTATGATTCGTTCCGTTCGCCCATGAACTAGAAACCCATTCACTCACCGCTTACTCCGCTCCCGTTAGTTTCTTTTCTCTAGTTGGTGTCGCTGGCTGGTAGGGCGGCCTTCCCCAACCGAGCCTATAGTTCCTTGTCATTGGAGTCTTCCCCAGATAGATGAGAGATAGATGCCTAGCCTGTAATGTCTGATCGCGGCGCTGGAGTGGTGAATCTATCGGCACCATGCACGGCAGTGGCATACAACTTCGGACCTAACGGGCTGGAAAAAACCTTTCGGAATGGGGGATCACTGTGGCAGGAGGCCATTGACTGGCTCCCTATCTGGGGATGGAGGTCCCGCGGTAGGGCACAAGCAACTGAGACCGAGGGTGACTATCTCTAGTCTAGTCGGCACTCTATCTATACATGGGGCCTTTAAACCACTCAACCGATAGGTTGAGTGAGGGCAGCTAGATACATACATGATAGATGGCACTCAGCCTATCAGCCGAGGGACTCGACCGTAAGGTCGAGCGAGGAAGTCGAGTGCCAACTATAGAGAGTCACCCTCGACTCTCTGCCCCAACCCCATCTATAGATATCTGGGCGGGTGCCCCCCTCTGCCAATGCCAATGCCAATGTTTAGATAGGGATAGGCCAAAAACCCCCTATCTTGGGATAGGGAATAGATAATATATATAGAGGGGGGTCCCTCTCCCCCATATCTATCTAGAGGCGTCGGGAGAGCGCCGACTCTAGAGAGTCACCCTCGTGTCGACGTTAGGAGGCCGAGGGGGACCAGCGCTTATACTCCATCGTAGGACGGCCGCTGCGATATGTGATAGAGAAGGCCCTCAACCTCCTCGACCTGAAGGTCGAGGCCCTTACGTCGATCGAGGGTGACTCTCTAGAGTCGGCACCCTATATAGAGATATGGCGGTAGGATGAGGTTTTCCCTCGTCCTCTATATATGGACGAGTGCCAACTAGAGAGAGTCGCCCTCGACCCCCTCCCCTCTATATATAGATGATAGATGGGAGCTATATAGAATCTATATTGGCTGTATAGAGTTAGATAGATAGATAGATAGATAGATAGATAGATAGATAGATAGATAGATAGATAGATAGATAGATAGATAGATAGATAGATATAGGGGCAGGGAATGCCTCATATAGTTCTAGCTATATAGGGGGTGCCAAAAAAAGAGAGACCGTCCCCTCCCCTCCCCTTTATATCTAAACTCCCAACTATATCTAGAGGGTCCCATATAGATATATATAGAGAGAGGGTAGATCAATCTATATAGAGAGGGGTGCCACCCCCTCTATCTCTATCTATCCTAGTGAATCTAGACCATGCCCCCCATGGTCTGGTCTGTCTATAGTGATCTAAACTCAACTCTAGACCGTGGATAGACCCTATATAGAGAGGGGGGGCACCCGTTCCTTTCCATTGAGGGGGAGTCGAATTGAGGGGACAGAGACATGACACAACGATTTTCCATTCTCAAACAACCCATATTCTCCACACTGAACCAGCATTTGATAGATTATCCGACCTCGAGCAATCCGAGTCATTGGTGGGGGTTTGGTTCGTTAGCTGGTATTCGTCTAGCCATTCAGATAGTGACCGGAATTTTTCCAGCTATGCATTACACACCTCATGTGGATCCAGCTTTCAACAGCGTAGAACACATCATGAGAGATGTTGAAGGGGGCTGGTTGCTTCGTTATATGCATGCTAATGGGGCAAGTATGTTTCCCATCGTGGTTTACCCCCATATTTTTCACGGTTTGTATTATGCGAGTTATGACAGTCTTAGGGAATTCGTTTGGTGCCTCGGAGTTGTCATCTCCCCATTAATGATTGTGACTGCTTCCATAGGAAATGCACTACCTCAGGGTCAAATGAGCTTCCGGGGAGCTACGGCAATTACAAGCTCAGCTAGCACCATACCTGTAGTGGGAGATACGACAGTGACTCGGCCGTGGGGTGGTTTCCCCGTGGACAATGCCACCTTAAATCATTTCTTTAGTCCTCATCATCCACTCCCTCCTATTCCAGTAGGCGCCAGTCCTCTTCATCTGGCCGCATTGCATCAATATGGATCGAATAATCCATTGGGTGTGCATTCAAAGATGGATAAAATCACTTTTTATCCCTATTTCTACGTGAAGGATCTAGTAGGTTGGGTAGCTTCCGCTATCTTCTCTTCCATTTGGATTTCTTGTGCTCCTAATGTCTTGGGGCATCTCGACAATTATATACCTGCTAATCCGATGGCCACCCCGCCTCATATTGTGCCGGAATGGTATTCCCCACCAATCCATGCCATTCCTCACAGTATACCCGACAAACTTTTTGGTGTAGCCGCAATAGCACTCGTTTTTCCATCTCTGTTGGCTCTACCTTTTATGAAAAGTTTGTATGTTCGTAGCTCAAGTTTTTGCCAGATCTACCAGAAACTCTTTCGGTTTTTCCTGGCGGATTGCTTACTATCAGGTCAGATCGGATGTGAACCTGTGGAGGCACCATATGTGACTATTGGACAAATTCCTCCAGTAGCTCTCTTCTTGTTCTTTGTCCTAACGCCCATTCCGGGACGAGTTGGAAAAAGAATGACCGATTATTACACCAATCACTTACAATTTGAGGGCATCGACTGATAGGGCATTGATGACCAACCTTTAGGTTAGGTCGAGGACTTCCCTCTCCCATTGGTCGAGGTCTTCCCTCCCCCCCCCCCGACCCTAACTGTATAGAGTTTTTTTGGCAACCCCCCCCACCCCATAGATAGATTTAGCCATATAGAGTTTAATGGGGCCATATAGAGTTGAGTTTCATGGGGATATAGATTTAGATTGAAATTTAGATTAGTTTTATTGGCCCCCAGATAGAGATAGAGGCTAGATGGATTTAGTCTATCTGGAGGGCCCTATATCCCTATCTAAACAGAGGGGGGCCAACGGCCCCCCCTCTATTATCTATGGGATAGAACTGCCACCCCTATATATCTAATCTATATGGTATGGCGCCCAGATCTGATCTCTATAGATGGGGATGGGGCCCTATCGATTAGATGGGGCCCCCATATAGATACTCTCCATCTATAATATAGACTCTATCTCTATCTATAGCCAAATCCAAAGCCAACTCTATCTCTATCTCTATCTCTCTATAGATGGGGTTGGGGCACTCTAGAAAAGGGGAGGATGAGGGAGAGGACCGGTCGAGCGCTTCCCCCATGCTTTCCGTTGGTAAAGAACTGACCACCCAAAGCCCTATATCTCTCTCCCTAGTAGTATGTATCTCTACAGTAGTCTCTTTACTACTCCTTTACAGTAGTCTCTTTACCATTACCACACTACTCGTACGAGAGTTATGGATATAGGAAGGGGGAATAGAACTAGATCAATGATGCCCCAACTGGATCAATTCACTTATTTCGCACAATTCTTCCGGTGTCGCCTGATCTTCTTCGCTTATCATCCTCCCCTATGTAATGATGGAGTACCTAGGCTCAGCAGAATTCCCAAACAATGGAACTGACTGGTTCCACACCAACGGAGGGGGAACAACATCCAGAGCAATGACCCCAACAGTTTGGAAGATATTTCGGTAAGAAGTTTTCCCAGTGGTGCATCCTATATGGACTCTAGTTTATTCGAAGTATCCCGGTGGTGTGACGCCGACTTACTGGGGAGGAAGAATAAAATCACTTATCTATCCCATTTCGGAGAAATCAGTGGCTCACGGAGAATGGAGGGAAACATCCTCTATCTGTTTCCGAAGTATTCATATGGCATAACTCCCAATCCTCTATCTGGATGGAGGAAACCTTGTAGGGAGAACATAATGCTAATCCATGTTTTACACGGCCAAGTGAACTTGATGAGATGAGTTATATATATAGGGCCGTTGCCCGTTGCCATAGTGATATATAGGGTGAGCGTAGTATGTATAGAGATAGAGATAGAGATAGAGATAGAGATAGAGATAGAGATAGAGTCTATATTCAGTTTAGATATGGGGTGGGGGGGATTGGATTGGCATTGGGAGTTTAGAGTTTAGAGTTAGTTATAGTTTAGTTTATATAGAGGGCCCCTCAAGATAGGGCCCATTAAATCTATAGGGTGGCCTCCCCCCCCCCTCTCCCCCCCCCCCCCCCCCTCAAGATAAGATAGAGTTTTTTTGGCCTCTATATAAACTAAACTAAACTAAACTAAACTAAACTAAACCTAACCTATATAAACTAAACTAAACTAAACTAAACTAAACTAAACTAAACTAAACCTATATAAACTAAACTAAACTAAACTAAACTAAACTAAACCTATATAAACTAAACTAAACTAAACTAAACTAAACTAAACTAAACTAAACTAAACCTATATAAACTAAACTCGAGACATATATATAGAGAGGGGGCCCCTCAACTAACTCTATCTAACTCTAATCCCCATCCCCATCCCCATCCCCATTCTATAGAGAGGGAGAGGGAGAGGGAGGGGGGGCCAACTGTCTATCGTTAATCAATCTATATAGAGGGGGGAGGGGGGGCAACCCCTCAAGCCCTATATATCCCATCCCCATCCCCATCTATATAGAGAGAGATAGAGAGGGGGCCTATCTAATCCATCTATGGCAGATCTAGATCTAGATCTATATAGGGGGGGCCCTTAGATAGATCTAACCCCCTCCCCCTCTATATAGATATTATATGGGATATATAGGGCTTGGGGGGGCCTCTCTATATATATGGGGTTAGATAGAGTTAGAGGGGCCCTCAAGCCCTATATATCTATTCTATCTGGGCCTATCTAATCTATATATGGCAGATCTAGATCTATCTAGGGGGGGGGCCCTTAGATAGATCTAACCCCCTCCCCCTCCCCCTCCCCCTCTATATAGATATTGATATTGATATTCTATGGGATAGATAGGGCTTGGGGGGGCCTCTCTACTCTATATATAGGGTAGGGTCTAGCCCATTCAATCTATAGGGTGGCCCAAGATAGGATTTTTTGGCCCTCCCCCCTCTATAGAAACTAAACTCTATATGGGAGTTAGTTTAGTTTAGTTTAGTTTAGTTTAGTTTAGTTTAGTTTAGTTTAGTTTAGTTTAGTTTAGTTTAGTTTAGTTTAAATAGAGAGGGAGAGGGGCTCCCCATCCCCATATATATAGAGAGGGGGCCCCTATCTATGGGGCACTCAATCGAGGGATCGAGGGAAGGCAGGCATTTAGTTCACGCATGAATGACCTAGATGAGAACCTTTCCAGTTAGTGACTCAAGACTCATATTAGTTAGTTTTCAGGATCCCCGCCCACGTAGTTCACCGGTGAAACCAATGATTCTTTCTACTCCTATCAGATCGAGAACCCGGGAGAGCACCCCTTCGATCTATAGGCGCCCAGATCTGATCTGATCTCTATAGATGGGGATGGGGCCAATGCCAAAGCCAACTCTATCTCTATATATAGCCAAAGCCAAAGAAACTCTATCTCTATATATAGCCATAACTCTATCTATATAGTCGAGGGGGTAGTCTGTATAGTATATAGTTAGATAGATAGGGGCACTCCCCCAAGCCCTATCTATCTGGGGGCCCCAACCCAATAGATAGAGCCATTTAAACTAACTCCCATCTATATATAGAGGCACTTCACTTTATATGGTTGGGGTTGCCCCCCCCTCTATATAGATTGATTAACGATAGACAGTTGCCCCCCCCTCCCCCCCCCCTCTATATAGATTGATTAATGATAGACAGTGGCACCCCTCTCTATATCTATATAGATGTCTCGAGTTAGAGGGGCCCAAGCCCTATCTATCTGGGTTTCTTTGGCCCTCCCCTCCCTATATATATCTTATCCCATATAGATGGAGTAGCAAATATTATCTTATCCCATATATATAGATGGAGTAGCCCCCTCTATTTATCTGGGGATCTTATCTTGAGCATAGCCCCCCCTCTCTATATTGATATAGGGTATAGGGTCTATCGAGACTTGAGCGTAGCCCCCCCCCTCACTATATATGGCTATCTGGGGATCTTATCCCATATATATAGAGGGGGCGTAGTGAATATTATCTTATCTATAGGGTGGCCTCCCCCCAAGCCCTATATATCTATCTATCTGGGCCCCCCAATAGATAGAGTTAGATAGAGTTAGAGGGGGCCTCCCTATATATTCTTGAGCGCAGCGAATATTATCTTGAGCGTAGTGAATATTATCTTATCTATAGGGTGGCCCCCCTCTCTATATATATGTCTCGAGTTTAGTTTATATAAAGGCCAAAAAAACTCTGTTTATATAGAGGCCCCCCTCTAACTCTATCTAACTCTATTTAGATTCTATAGAGTAGAGGCCCCCCTCTAACTCTATCTAACTCTATTTATATAGAGTAGAGGGGGGAGGCCAAACATTGTTTATATAGAGGGGGGGAGGCCACCCTATAGATTTAATGGGCCCTATCTTGAGGGGCCCTCTATATAAACTAAACTATAACTAACTCTAAACTCCCAATCCCCCCCACCCCATATCTAAACTGAATATAGACTCTATCTCTATCTTGCCCCACTCCCACTCTATAGATCCTATCCCCCTATCCCTAGATCCCCTCTAAATTGAAAGGGGGGGGGCTGGGGGCGAATCCACTCTATCTATCATAGTGAATCTAGACCGTGGGGGGGGGGGGGGGCCCTCCCCCCCCTATCTAACTATGTCTAGGGATAGATCTATATATAGAGAGGGGACCCCCTAGATATGGGGTCGAGCCCTATATATCTATAGGGCACTCGATCGATAGATCGAGGTGCGAGTGATAGTCTATGGAGTTTAATTGGCGCTCTCCCGATAGGGCCTCGACCGATAGGCCTATCTATGAAAACCCCCTATATCTAGATATGGATGGCGATGAGATCGAGCCCTAGATAGTGGTGGGGCCATCCCGGCTCCATCTATATGGGGTCAAGGAGGCCGAGGGAACTATCCTCTCTCAGGTCCTGTCCTCTCTCAGGTGAAGGGCGGGGCCTCTCTCATGGGTTGACAATACTCGAAGCAACGGAACGGGGCAGAGTTGTTTACGACTCAGAGGCATTCTCATCACTCGATAGATCCAAGTCCATGGCCTATTTCGGGTTCGCTCAGAGCTTTGGCAACCACAGTTGGAGGTGTTATGTACATGCACTCATTTACGGGGGGTTCAACACTCCTCAGTTTGGGCTTGATCCTCATCCTATATACCATGTTTGTACGGTGGCGCAATGTGATACGTGAATCCACGTTGGAGGGACATAACACCAAAGTTGTACAATTCGGACTTCGATATGGTTTTATTCCATCCATCGTATCGGAGGTCATGTCCCCCTTCACTTTCTTTTGGGCATTTTTCCATTCTTCTCTGGCGCCTGCGGTAGAGATTGGAGGTATCCGGCCCCCAAAAGGGATTGGGGTTTTGAATCCCTGGGAAATCCCTTCTCTTAATACACTTATTCTCCCTCCATCCGGAGCTGCCGTAACTTGGGCTCATCATGCTATACTCGTGGGGAAGGAGCGACAAGAAGTTTACGCTTTAGTAGCCACCGTTTCACTGGCTCTAGTACTCACTGGATTCCAAGGAATGGAGTATTCTCAAGCACCTCTCACTGTCTCGGATGGTATTCACGGTCCTATGTCTTTCTCAGCAATCAGGTTTCATGGTTTTCATGTGATTACAGGGACTCTTTTCCCAATCATATGTGGTATTCACCAATATCCAGGTCATTTGACCAAGGCGCATCACGTTGGCTTTGAAGCAGCTGCATGGTACTGGCATTCCGTAGACGTGGTTTGGTTATTCCTATCTGTCTCTATCTATTGGTGGAGGGGTCCATGAAGGGACGAACAAGTGGATTGGGAAATGAGAGCTTATTGGTGGGGAGGGGACGAACCCTATCTATATATATGGGATTGGGAGATGAGCATAGATGAACCCTATCTATATATACGGGATTGGGAGATAGATTGGGATTGGGAGATAGTATCATTGAAAGCTCGGCCCGAGGAAACCTTCTTTTGTTTGCTGCTTCCCTACTCCTCACATCGGAATTGGATGAAGTTTATCCCACTTTGCTATCGGATATCTATTCATTCCGGCATATTCATGCGGGGATCGAAGAGATTATGGCAGATCACGTTCACCAAGGAATGACCCGGAATTGGATTTCCATCCTTCTGGGATCGTTCTTTTTCATCATAATGAAAGATGTTTTCCCATTTCCATCCCGCTGAGATAGAGATGGCCACCACGAATGGAATAACCCAATGGTCGACCGTTAGGGCATTTATGCTCCCCTATCCCTATCCCTATCCCTATCCCTATCCCTATCCCTATCCCTATATCCCCACCCCACCCCAAAAGATAGAGATAGAGTTTCTTTGGCATTGGCTTTGGCCCCATCTAATCTAATCTATAGGGCCCCATCCCATCTAAAAGAAACTGAAACTCTATCTCTCTCTCTATCTATAGCCAATGCCAAAGAAACTCTTATCTCTATCTCTATCTCTATCTCTATCTCTATCTCTATCTATTGCCAAAGCCAAAGAAACTCTATCTCTATCTATCTATAGCCAAAGCCAATGCCAATGAAACTCTATACAGGGCCAACTAAACCGGTTGAACTGGTCCCCATCTATTCTATATATATAGAGGAGAGGGCCCGACCGGTCCCCATCTATATATAGGGCTTGAACTCGCAGATAGATATATAGGGCCCGGCCCCTATCCTAGAAAGAGGAGGGGCCCTATCTCTATCCAGAATTGAACCTGCACTCGAATCCCCTCCCCCTCCCCCTCTATATATCTATATCCATGAGATAGAGTTGCCATAGAAATGTCTAGGGGGCACCCCCCTCCCCCTCTAACTAGATGGGATAGGCTATTACATGCCTGTATAGATATATAGGGCCCCAGCCCCCATGCCCATATAGATTAGATAAGATATATAGGGAGGGGGCCCAATCCCCTATCTATATATATATATACTATCTAGATAGTCCCTATGGTTGGCTATATATTGTCCCGGTGTCTGTTGCTCGTGTTTCTCCCCACGCTCTGGAAATATCTCGAACTGCAGGGTGCACCCCGGGTTCACCGGCCCCCGCAGTAGCGAAGGCACCTTGAGTTCCAGTGCCCGAGGTAGAGGCCCCCCCCCTTCGCCAGCAGCTGTGACTGTGGGCGAATGCTCGAGTGCCAGCAGGAGTGCCTTCACCAAAATCTATATCTATATCACTATCTATATCACTATCTATATCACTATCTATATCACTCTCTATATCACTCTCTATATCTATGGCGGGCATCTGGTTGAGATCGAGATCGAGACACAGGCGCCGCTCCATGGGTTCTTCTATATCTATGGCAGGCATCTGGTTGAGATCGAGATCGAGACACAGGCACCACTCCATGGGTGAGGCGATGAGAACGGGTGAGGAAGGGGCCACGGAAGAGGGGAGGGGATCAACAACAGGCAACGCAGGACATGCTGAATCAGAGAAAGAATTCAAATTATCAGAGAAAGAAGAGAAAGAATTCAAATTCAATAGGGCGAGAACACAAAACAAAGCCATGGAAAGGGAGATAGCGATAGCCGCCACTACCACTAGAGTTTTCTTCTTTCTATTTCTAAGGCATCTGTCTAAATTAAATAGGGATGGAAAAAAGAATAATAGAAATTCTATAGGGGGAGAAGAGGGGAAAAAAATGAGTTATCAAATTAGTTATCGAATTCAAAATCCTAATCAAGGGCATTGGAATAAGCTTTCTGAATCAATTGGCAATAGAACAGAGTAGAGAAAATGCCATGCCGGCACGCACGGCACCATACTATCTCCCCCTCTATCTATATATGGGGAGATAGGGGGGGCCCCACTGGCCCTTGCCCCATAGAATAGATAGGTCCCTGCCATCAGAGTAGATATGGCTCCCTTCCCAGAGGCAAGGGTTCGCTACGTCTATTCTATATATGTAAGTAATACAACCAACCCCCATCTATATATCTTATCTCGTAGTGAATATCTATCTTATCTCATAGCGATATCCACGGCCACGGTTGAGATTAAAGAAGAGTTGAGCGTAGCATGAGCGTAGCGAAGATTTAATCTACGCTCAAGATTAAAGAAGAGTTGAGCGTAGTGAAGATTTAATCTACGCTCAACTATTTTATTTATTTTATCTATATATCTCTAGTTGGCGCCCCCACCACCCCGCCCCCATCTATATATCCCATATCTATAGGGCACCCGCCCTATAGATATGGGATAGATTAGATAGAGACCTCTATCTTCCATATAGAATAGATATATAGGGAGATGAGGGGCGCTCCGACCGCCTATATATCTATTTATCTGGGATAGACATAGATCTACGTCTATATCTATATGTAAGCCTCTATATCTATAGGGCAACATCGTATATATCTATCTCATCCACTATAGACATAGATCTACGTCTATATATGTAAGTAATACAACATTGACCGGAGCCTAGAAATCTATAGGGCATCGGGTGACTCTATATAGATCTAGATCCACGGTCTATAGTTTAATTACTCCCCATATAGAATAGAGGGGGGGCCATTGCCCCCCTCTGTTTAGATAGGGATCAGATCTATAGGGGAGGGGGAGGCCAGTTCTCTATATATAGGGCCGTCGCCATATCTATATATAGGGGTCCCAGTCATAGGGCCGTCGCCCCCCTCTGCCAAGGCCAATGCCAATGCCAATGCCAATGAAACTCTATCTCTATCTCTATCTCTATCTTAGGGATAGGGATAGATATATAGATGGGGGGCACCACAGAGCCATATATCTATCTGGGATGGGCCATCAGAACTATTACATCCATCCATCCATCCATTATCTACGTGATATGAGTTGTATCACGTATCGTATATAATCATTGGTCCATTGGAAAATGCCCTCCCTCTAGATAGATGATATAATAGATGATATAATGGATCTAGGGAAGGAAGCCTATCTAGCCTATATAGATGTAGGGCGGGCTCGAATCAAGTCGCCGGCCCCCCTATCTAGATATTAGATCGACCCGACCCCGACTGACTCTATATAGCTATAGCTTGATTCTCCCGAGCCCTATCTATATGGGGATAGTCTATAGATAGAGGGGCCGGAGCCGGTGGGTGAAGAGCTTATGGCTCGCCTCTCTATATATGGGCCCCCCCTATCTATAGAACTGCCAGATCAACGACTATCCATCCCACCGCTAGAATCCCAACATCAGTCGAGCTATACTCTATAGAGTAGGCCGTCGGGGGAGGAGCTATATATAGACCGTCGGTGCTATATATAGACCGTCGGTGTAGTCTCTCGATCTATGGCTCGAACCCCTCGGGCCACTCTATCTATACAGCCGTCGGGGAGTCCCCACTATCTAGATAGACCTGGGCTACTTTAGATAGGCATATAGCCTACTAGATATAGCTCCCGTCGGTGCCCCCCATCTAGTCTATATGGAGGATAGGGCTCCCTATCTATATATATGGTGATTCTAATTATATACGTGATACCCTATATATAGATCCAATCCCCATATATAGATGGAGTAGCCCCCCCCCCTCTCTATATATGGCTATCTGGGTCTATATAGATACGGGCCTATATATCTATACGGGTCGCCCATATCTATATAATGGTTGGTTGTTCGATTGGTCCTCGCCTATATATATAGATAATGGTCCTCTCGAATGGGAATATATATATATATATATATATATATATATATATATATATATATATATATGGGGTTGGCCAATTAAACTATATACATTGGTCCTCGTCTCATCGTTCCTCGACTCGTTGGTATCGGTTGAAATGGGTACCTCACTCGTATGACCTATAGAACGAGATTGGTCCTCGTCCTCACCTATCTCTATAGAATGGTTGGCCAATTAAACTATATACAGGTTCTCGTGCATATATATATAGGGCGTGACTCGACTCGTTGGGTTGGAGTTAGTGGTCTAATATATATATATATATATATAATGGGGTCCCCATATTTAGATAAGTCCTGTGCCAATTAAACTATATCATGTGGATGGATATATAGGGCCTATCGTATATATATATATAGATAGGGGATTGGTCCATCAATCAATACCAGTTTGGTTCTCGATCGGACTATGACTATAGAGAGTTCATCCATCCATATTACGTACGACTGTCTATAGTTTTTCGATCTCCATCGATCAAGTGCTCCTCCCTTCCCTGGGTTGATGCCCACCAGTAAGCCATAGAACATATCGATCCTATTGTCGCCTATATATCTATATGGGAATCATCCCAGTCGCCTATATATCTATATGGGAGTTCCTCTCCCTGGACACAAGGAATTTATCTCCATTGTCCATTCCATATGGGGACACACCCGGGGGGAGGGAGAGGCCTCGAACGCAGTGTTGATCGACTATCCCTAGGCCCTAGGATAATAGAGGGAGGGAGTCTATGCGGGACTGCCACTGTAACCCGCCATATATAGATAAGAAGGGGTGGACTCGAAGACGCCGCCCCCCATGATGGGGTGGGGCGCCCTATATATCTATATGGCCATGTCCGCATCTCTCATCTCTCTATCTGCTCCCCTATCTATATATACGGGTCCGCATCCCAGATCTGGTATTCCTCTCCATCCGGCTCAATCCAATCCTCATTGCTTTCGCCCCCTATCTATAGAGAATAGAATAGAATAGAATAGAATAGAATAGAATAGAATAGAATAGAATAGAATAGAATAGAGGCGGATTCAATCACTCGAGGGTAGGGCGGATTCAATCACTTGAGGGTAGGGATCTAATATAGATAGAGTGCTTTCCCATATAGATAGGGGGCGGGTGGTTTCGTAACAAGGGTGGTATGCCCTGGGTGGATTAGTATTAGTGGTTGTCTCGGGTGGTCCGAACAATGCCCTATAAGTATCCTTCTTTAGTGAAGTGAGTGATGCCATAACCAGACTCTAGTGCCATACTTGAATTAGTGAATGCCATACCATACCATACTCTAGTGAAGTGAGCGATGCCCTATCTACCCATACCATCCCGCCTAGCCCAGCCCATGCCATACTCCATGATGCCCTATCTACCCATACCATCTAGCCTAGCCCAGCCCTCTAGTGAAGTGATCTGGAATAGCGCAGTGATGCAGTCCATACGTAACATGAGGGGCACCCATCAGCCGAGTGGTTGATGCAGTGATGCTATGCCATACGGGTCTAGTCCTATAGTGATGCAGTCCATCCATTCCTAACTCCATCCATTCCCAACTCCATCCATTCCCGACTAATATGTAGAGTCCTATAGTGATGCAGTCCATCCATTCTCGACTGAGACTAGAGTGATGCAGTCCAGACTATAGATCCATACTAGATATATACATACATCGAAGAAAGATGACTGATATCAGTTATTATATAGATAGGGGAGGCTAACTGGGCTACTCTATAGATTGGGGGAGGGGGCCCCCTATATATATATCTTTACTTCAGATAGGAGGCCCGACTATCTATAGCCCCGCCCCCATATATATATCCCCTAGACATATATATATATATATATATAGATAGATATATATATCTATGGGGTGCCAAGAAAATAGAGACTGCACCCCCGTATATATATCTTAGGCCAACGGCCCCCCATATATAGTAGTTAGATAGGGGCCCTATCTCTATTCTATATGGGTATAGATATATATAGGCGAGGCGCCCAGATAGAATAGATAGGGCCAGATCTCTCTAGATGGGGCCATGCCATCACTATAGTCGAGGGCCTCCCCCGCCCCTATATCTATTCTCTATCTATATCTATATCTGGAGGGCCTTTAGGATATAGAGAGTAGAGGGCGTCGACGGGCCCAGAGATGAGGCTATATAGGCTATAGTTCTGCTCGGCCCTATATATGGCATCGGGAGTCGATCGATTTCCCTTCCCCAAATAGATATATAGGCCTTGCCACATCCCATCTAGATAGGGCGCCCTATCTAGATGGGATATATAGATGGGGATAGGGATAGGGTCTAGGGCATAGGGTGGCATAGGGGCCTTAGAATTTAGAGGGGGGGCGACATATATCTAGTTGGTAGTCGGTAATCGGTTCCCCCTCTCTAAATTCTAAGGCCCCTATATATAGATATGGCCGAACTCAAATCTAGAGTTTAAAGTAAAGAATCTAGAGAGAGGGGGGGGTACCACATCACCCATCCAATGATTAGGTTAGATCGGATTGGATTCTATACGTGATATGATACAATCAGTCATCAGTCATATCATGTAAATGCGGGTGCTCATCCCCCACCCCCCCACCCCATAGAGACCAATTTATAGGGGCTCTATCTACACGTATAGATTCCAGTCAATTGAGGCCCTATGTATCTATTCCATCTGGAGGGACAGGACAATATCTCTCCCGACGGTAGGCTAGTCGGTCGGGTAGGCCTGCATGTAGATCGGATAGGTGGGTTTGGCCATAAGCAATTCTAATATAGGGGCCCGCCCAGATCCCAGATCTCTATAGATGGATGGGGTCGGGTCTATCTCTATCAGGTTGGCCCTCTCTCTATATAGGGTTAGGTTAGGTTAGGTCAGCCCTATCCCATCTGCCGCCAGGCCCTATTAGGCAATCAATCGATTGAAGGCCTGCCATTCTACTATCTAGATGGAGGAGAGAGGGACCGACTCTATATACTATAGAGAGTAGGCCGAACTCTAACTTAACTCGATCCCCCCGAAGACATTACATCGAGAAATGACCCCCTAGAACTCTAGGCCCCCTCTCTATCTATATCTAGAGTGAGATGGCATCTATATATAGGACTTGAGATCGTGAGATGGCCCTATCTATCCGCCTATCTAGAGTGAGTGGTCGACACTCACTTCATTATATAAGCCCTATCTATCTCGCATACCCCATTGGTCTATCTCATAGGCAGTGAGATGGTCTATCTCATGCCCCCCCCCCCCCACTCATCTATCTCTATCTCTATCTCTGATCCGTTGATTGATCGGCCGCCCTATCTATGGTGCCCTCGGTTGGTTACTACGGCAAGGAACGATATGGCGCTATTACAATGGTGTGGTGGAACTTGGATTGAATCTAGTAAGCCGGTCCATTCACTGGAAGAATGTTAGTAACTGCCCCGGATCAAGCCCTATTCAATCAATTCATAACCTCCAGTCGAGTGCGATCAATGCCCGCCCTGACTACAGAAACTAGGGATAGGGGCGCGTAAATGGCCTAAAGGCCCTAGTCGCCTAAAGTCCTTCCCGAAGTCGGTCGAGTGCATAGCTATAATAACACTATCTCCCTCGGCAAGTGCATAAATTGCCCCGGTCGAGGGCATAGATATAGATAGGCCCCGTATATAGATATAGATATAGATATAGATATAGATATAGATATAGATATAGATATAGATATAGATATAGATATAGATATAGATATAGATATAGATATAGATATAGATATAGATATAGATATAGATATAGATAGTGAGATAGATATAGATATAGATATAGATATAGATATAGATATAGATATAGATAGTGAGATAGATATAGATATAGATAGTGAGATAGATATAGATAGTGAGATAGATATAGATATAGATAGTGAGATAGATATAGATATAGATAGTGAGATAGATATAGATAGTGAGATAGATATAGATAGTGAGATAGATATAGATAGTGAGATAGATAGTGAGATAGATATAGATATAGATATATAGGGCTAGTTATATAGATAGGGATGCCCATTTCTCGAATTGATGTATGGGGCGCTCGGGAACTCAACCGAGTTGTTGAGGGCACTCCCCCGCCCCCCCCCCCCTCTCTCTATATGATAGGGGCCAACTCTATATAGCCACGCCACACTCGGCCCCCCATCTATAGATAGGGCCAAGAGAACCCCTCTAAATTGCCCCTATATTATAGATCCATCTGGTAGAGGCACCCTATCTATATATATACCCCTATCTATATCTATGCCCTCGGCCTCCCCAGATATATATATAGGGGCAACCCCTATCCCCAATCCCATATAGAGTAGAGATGGGGATACCATCGCCTATTCTATTAAGTAGCCCCCTCCCCAGCTCAATAGATAGTGGATCGGGGGAGGCCCTGTGTACTAGAGCGGTAGCGGAGCCTCGATTCCCTCTCCCTCTATAGAGTGGTCGTGGTCGGTGTCCTCTCCCTTCGGGAGTAGACAATACCATACTCGAGCCAACATCCATTGATTGCTATATCTTGGCCCATATAGTTATAGGGGCCCAACGACCCTATCTATATATGGGGGTAGGCAGATATCTATATATATATATATATAGGGTGCTCGGCCCCATCCCCATAGAATAGACTCGGCCCTATCTATATCTATCTCACTATCTATATCTATATCTATCTCACTATCTATATCTATATCTATCTCACTATCTATATCTATATCTATCTCACTATCTATATCTATATCACTATCTATATCACTATCTATATCTATATCACTATCTATATCTATATCTATCTCACTATCTATATCTATCTCACTATCTATCTCACTATCTATATCTATATCTATCTCACTATCTATATCTATATATGGGGCACTCCCCCACCCCTATCATAGCCGGCCCCCCTATCTAAATCTAATTAATAATCTATCTATGGGGTGCCAAAAAAATATAGACCGTGGGGGTGCCAAAAAAATAGAGACCGTGCCAATGAAACTATATACTGTGGGGGTGCCACCCCCTCTATCTCTATCTATCATAGTTAATAGCCATATAGAGAATTTATATAAGGGGTGGGGGGTGAGCGTAGCGAACTCTATATCTAAACTCAACTCCCATATATATATATATATATATATATAGAGGGGCGGGGTGGGGTAGGGGCGGGGGAGAGCCTGACTATGACTATGACTATAGAGAGTTCCGGCCCAATTATCGATTAGATAGATAGCCACCCTCGGCCCCATATCCATATACATCTCCCTATAGTTAGAGGGGGAGGCCACATATAGATCGATCTATAGGGCCCAGATAGATATATAGGGCTTGGCCACCCCCAACCATATAAAGTTGATTTAATGGGCTAGACTCTAAATATAGAGAGGGGGGCCCCTATAGATAGCTATAGCCGGGGTCATCATCCCCACTGGGGCGCCTATAGATCTATAGGGGTGCATGAATGAAGCTAAGCTAAGCTAAGCTAAGCTAAGCTAAGCTAAGCTAAGCTATATTAGGGATAGATAGATAGATAGATAGATAGATAGATAGATAGATAGATAGATAGATAGATAGATAGATAGATAGATAGATAGATAGATAGATAGATAGATAGATAGATATAGCCGCCCTCTCCCTATCCTATCGGTCGAGTCCCTCCCCCTCCAGATAGAGATATAACCAATTAAACTAGACTATAGACTCCCCACGGTATAGATTAACTATGTCTATGGGGACCCCATATAGAGATAGAGTTTCATTGGCATTGGCACGGTCTATATTAACTATGTCTATGGGGACCCCATATATAGAGTATAGATTTAGATTTAGATTGATTAGCCATCCCTATCTATAGATAATAGATATGGGTTGGAATCTAATCTATATATAGGGAGGGTAATTTAAGTGCCAATTAAACTCTATCTCGGGATTGGATAGATCTATAGGGAGGGCATGCTGGAGATCGAGATCTAGAGGGCATGCTTCTTAGAATAGAAGATTGGGGAGTGAGTGATATGAAATCTTTGTATCACATAGATATATATAGGGCGATCAATCATGTTATGTAGAGTGGAGGAACCTCGATTCACCAGATGGGTACTAGCTAGTCCCATAGTTGAGTTCTCTAGATAGATAGATAGATATGGAGGGGCTCCAGTTGCCCTATAGATATAGAGGCTTACATAGATAGATATAGACGTAGATCTATGTCTAGATCGTAACCTCGCCTATCTATATATCATTAATTCCATATCTATAGAGAGGGGGGGTGGGGATTGGATAGATATATAGGGCAGGGCTATAGAGAGATAGAGATAGTCTTCAGTGAGTGCCAATCTATTAAAGCATCCAAGCTAGCTAGTCCCAGAGTTTCTTACTCGTATGGGGTGGTTATGGACTTGCCAGATAGATAGGGCTTACATTATTCTAGCAGACATGGGGTCAAATCAAATACTTCTCTATTTGACTAGGGAATCAAAGTGGGTTGGCAAGATTAGTCAGAGCAAAGCGAGTTGGCAAGCGACTCTCTATTCGTAGGAGCCCATCCCATCCCATCCCATCCCATCCCATCCCATCTATATTGTTCGGGTTCGGGTTCGGGTTCGGGTTCGAGTTCGGGTTTGGCCTATATATAGATATGGCGGGGGTAGGTCGACTCTCTATTCGTAGGAGCCCATCCCATCCCATCCCATCCCATCCCATCCCATCCCATCCCATCCCATCCCATCTATATTGTTCGGGTTCGGGTTCGGGTTCGGGTTCGGGTTCGGGTTCGGGTTCGGGTTCGGCCTATATACAGATATGGCGGGTTGGTAAGGATCAAAGTGGGTTGGCAAGTCTGTATGCCCGTCTTCAGTCTGTATGCCTGTCTAAAGTGTGTATGCCCGTTGTTAGATTCGTAGGAGCCCATCTATATTTGTTCGGCCTATATAGATATAGATATAGATATAGATATAGATAGGGGCCCACGGCCTACTATAGCTTCCTTCTCTCTCCCGATGGCCTACTCTCTATTATATGGGGTCTCTCCCTCTCTACAATAGTCCCTCTCTAGAGTAGAGTAGTGGAGATGGGCTAAAGTCTATAGTCTGATCTGTTCACTCACACCAGTACATGTCGTGCCATCTAGATCTTGACGGTGCATATCGGATGGATGATGGATGCCATATAGAGAGAGGGGGACCCAGTATTTGCTACTCCATCTATATATGGGTATTCGCTACTCCATCTATATATAGATGGGGGAGGGGGGCCCTATCTATATAGGGGGGTGGGCCCTATATATCTCTATGGGCCACTACCCTTCTTCTCTACCGAATGGACAAAGAGCATACGAGCATCCCAACCACATAACATAGGTTCATCAATCAACCGACTATCTTCCCAGTGCTCATTCTGACTGAGCCCGAGCCGAGCCATATAGATCTGATCTATAGGGCCCTATATCTCTATTCCCTTCCGTCCACCACACTCCCAGTTTAGTGGTTAAGTCTCCATACCGTACCGACTCCGTCTCCACACCTGATTGTACCGACCTCAGCATCACGAACTATTCTCTGGTTCGGTTGTATCATCAACTGGCCGAGCCCCGAATCGATCAATGAAGTCAGCCGAGGCCCATAGCCCATATAGATAGGAAGGCTATATGCTATAGCTTCCCATCCATTATATAGATAGGGGCATGAAGAAGGTGTCGTGTCTCTAGGCGAGATAATCTATATGCCCTTCTCTATCTATACAGAGGGGAGGGCACCGATGGCCTATCCTATCCTATCCTATCCTATCCTATCCTATATATACAGGGGCAGGGGCAGGGGCTCGGCTATCTATATCTAGTAATAGTAGGTAGGAGTGCCGACTAGACTATAGATGCCCTCGACCCCACCCAGATGGAGAGTTCAGGCCCCAACCCTTAGATGGCCCCCCCATCTAGATCTCTCTGCCCATCTATATGGATGCGGGCGGTGGGTCACCATATAGATAAGATATATAGGGGGTGCCCCCCCTCTCTATATATCCATAAATGACCTCGACCTCCTCGACCCCCTCCCCTCTATATATAGATGATAGATACTTTGGGGGGTGGATCTATCTATAGGGGCATCTATAGTGGTTAGTGGTTCTTGAAGATTGGGTATTTGGTTCTATCGATTGGTCATTGGTTGATGAGATGGGTCAGAGAATAGATAGGGCTCCCCCCCCTATATATATAGATTATAGATAATAGATAGATATATAGGCAGTGGGTGGGGATTGGATAGAATAGATATATAGGCGACCGACTATTCGGCGAATAGATATAGATATAGATATGGCCAAATTGGGGGGGCCGCCCTCTCCCTCTGGGGAAGATCCGGCTCACCGCCAGCACCTGAGTCATCCATCTTCCCCTTTCTCCCCCCCTCCTTTCCCCCTCCCTTTCCCTTTCCTTTGGGCATTCCCATTTCCCCCGGCCCGGTACTAAGATAGATCGGAATCCATATCCATATTGGCCAACCACATCGGTAGGGTTCGATGATAGAGGGATTTGTAGATGTAAATGCCGGAAGAAGTCTTCATTGAATAGGGGATTGGAGAGAGCGAATTGAATATTCATGTATTTCAGAGCTGAGATTATCTATATAGGGCCGAGGACGACTGCCCCATATCATATATGCCAACGTCACTGTTATGAATCGAGGTACTCATCCATCAAAGTCCTATCCTATAACTGGAGGGGTAGGGGTGAGCGTAGTGACTCGATTTCTCCCTATATCATTTAGATATAGAGGCGGGGGTGCCTACTCTATAATAGCTTAGCCTAGCTTAGATCAGCTACCGGCGGCCCCCCTCTAGAGAGAGAGATTCCATTCTCCTTCTCCTCCAGATGGCCATATATCTATATAGGGGTATTGTATAGGGCGGAATGAGTTTGTGTTTGTAGCCCGGTGTGCTGTGCTACCTTCGGTTTGGTGTTTGCTCGACCCCATCTCTATAAAGATAGAGTCTATATTCAGTTTAGATATGGGGTGGGGGGCATTGAGTTTAGATATTATCTATGGGGTGGGGGGCACCCCACAGTCTAGAGTTGAGTTTAGATATATAGGGGCACGGTCTATATTGGCACCCCCACAGTATAAGATAGAGATAGAGATAGAGATAGAGATAGAGATAGAGATAGAGATAGAGATAGAGTTTCATTGGCATTGGCAATCTAAATCTAAATCTCTATATGGGGTGGGGGTGCCAGAAAATATAGACCGACCGTGGGGTGGGGGGGCCCTATCTCCCTATCTGATTAGATTCTCTTCTATTATAGGGCGTAGGGGGCCGACCCCTATCTATATCTGGCATGCAAGTTCACTCCGAACCGGATGGTAGATCTCGACCCCCCTCTACTCCTTGCCGCTGGACGGGGCACCACAACCACTTTCGAAGCAAAGGGATCGGGCAGTCGCTCGGGTTGGCTCAGGTTCGCCCTATCTATTCTATATCTGGGGGCCCCTATATCTTATCTAGACTCTAATTCCATATCTATAGAGAGGGGGGGTGGGGATTGGATCTATATATAGGGCCCCTCCCCCGTATAGATATAGGGGTCCCGTATAGATATACCAACCCCGTATAGAATAGATATAGGGCCTGCTGCCCACCTACCTCCTCCCCCACCGAATGAATTTATCTATCTCGTCCCTGACTTCCCCCACTCCCTACCCTAAACAGAACAGCCTACTTAGATTAGATATATGGAGGGGAATCAATGGAGGCTCACTTAGATCAGCCCTCCCCTCTAACACTATGTCTATGGGTTCTCTCGGCTATCGGATTATCCGCTCTCGAGAACTGAGGGGTTATCCATATGCCCATCCACTGCCCCGCACCCCTCAATATATAGAATCTAGGGTGAAGAACAGCAATATATAGAATCTAGGGCAAAGAACAGCGGATAATCCTAGCGAGGACCCCCTCAAGCCCTATATATCTATCTGGGTTTCTTTGGCCTCTCTATATATATGGTCCCATATAGAGAGATACTTTGGCCTATATATATATGCACCCCCCTCTCCCCCCCCTCTCTATATATATTCTACGCCCCCCCCCCCCCGCCTCTCTATCTATAGCAGAGAGAATTCTCCCCATAGATATATAATATAGGCACCCAGATGGAGAGGCGAGTGCATATCTTATCTATATATAGGGGGAGGGGGCCTATTATATAGAACTCTTCAGGCATATGAATGACCTGACCGTTGATCGGACTTCATTCAGGCCTATATAGAGATAGGGGATTGGACGTGGCCCTATCTATATATGGAGATGGGCATAGATAAGATCTATAGGGGGGGGCACCCAGATCTCTATAGATGGGGGAACGGAGGCACTACCCGATGGCTATATATAGAGAGTGGGCGGCTAGATAGCCTATATATCTATCTGGGGCGGGCCCAGCCCATATCCCATATGGATAGTAGATGGAGATAGAGGGGAGGCCGCTGACGGGACTACATATTGACTCTCTATAGTTGTAGTTATGGCTATAGCTACAGTTACGACTGAGGACAATCCCACGTCGGGGAGTCCCTCCCCCCAGCTATATCTATATATCGGGGGAGTGCCAACTCCAACTCTATATAGCCGCCCACTCTCTATCTCTATATAGAATAGATATACGGGGGAGGCCCCATCTATATAGAGAGGGGGGGGAGTGCCTTCCACTCGGCCCCCCCTCTCCCCTCTCTATATAGATGGGATGGGGAGCCCCTCCCCTTCCCCCCAAGCCCTATCTATCTGGGCCCCCTCCCTATCTTATCTATAGGGTGGCCCCCCTCTCCCAGATATATATAGGGGCCCTCTCCCAGATATATATAGGGGCCCTCTCCCAGATATATAGATAGGGGCCCTCTCCCAGATATATATAGGGGCCCTCTCCCCTCTCCCAGATATATATATAGGGGCCCTCTCCCCTCTCTATATATATGGGATGGGATTAGATTAGAGTTAGATAGAGTTTCTATTTAGATAGAGGTGGGGGGGAGGGGCCCCTCTCTATATATATGGGGAGTTTTTTTGGCCCTCTATATAAACTAAACTATAACTAACTCTAAACTCTAAACTCCAAACTATATCACCCCATAGATAGATTATTAATTAGATTAGATTAGATTAGATTAGATTAGATTAGATTAGATTAGATTAGATTAGATTAGATTAGATTAGATTAGATTAGATTGATATATGGTCACGTCTATAAAGTCATCAGTCGTATCACGTATATATATATCTATCTAGATAGATGGCCCATCAGAAATATCTGTTCTTGATAGGGCTCTGTGGTGTATCTATATGGGACCACCGGGCCATTGATTTCCATATTGGGAGATGCTTCCACTAGATGGATAGATACTATAGAGAGTCGGTCGAGTCCCCAGATGCATCGAGCCCCAACTGAAGTCGCCATATATCTATCCACTCTAGGGTGCAGACTATCACTTCTTGATCCATTTACACTCGATAATGGGGATGCCGGCAGGGAGCTGTATGAGCGGTCACGTACAAGCCTTCTCCACCTATGCATGTGCCGAATGCTCATACGGGGAAGTGCACTCGTTGCTCCGAGAAAGCCATATAGATTCGATTCCCGTTCTTTGGGGTGCCATATAGATAGATGGGGGTGCGGACACACCTGCACGGATTGCGGGTGACGGCTACGGGATTGGCAGGGAAGTGAATAGTACCCGATGATGGGGATGAATGTAGACCCATCAGATAGGGATAATCATTCCGGTCCCGGGGAGACTATACTCATTGGGAATGAAGGTCTGACGACACCAGCCAGTCACAGGAGGCGAAGCGCAATAGAGAGAAAACACCGCTCCGCTACGGCGGATCGACTAGACTAACTAGAGATAGGGGTTGTTGTTGCTCACCGCACTTCCCCGACCTATCGGCTATTGATATATCTATCTGCCGTCAATACTCGACCGGCCTTATCTATCTATAGATAGGGGCCCCCCCTCCCCTCTATCTATCTGGGAGTGCCCCTATCCCTATCCCTAGAATAGATATGGGATATGGGATATGGCAAGGGGGGTCTTAGACCGAAGGTAGGGGTAAGGTCTATCAATCGTATCGTCTATATATATTAATTTGCATACAGACTCTAGATGGATAGTGGATGGATAATACACATTCATCTCTCCGTTATATACGTGATACAACTATCAACATATAGAATAGATGGATGATGACATGGACATCTCTCCGTTATATACGTGATACAACCATTCACTATATGTTGGTAGTTTCCGTTGTATATAGGCGGTAGTTGGTCTCAACTCGACCCCATATATGGGCGGTAGTTGATTTCAAAGACAAGACGACCGAATACCACATTCCTCGCCGGGCATGTGAGCATGAACGAATAGAGGGACGACCACCCTATATATATCTATCTGGAGACTATTGGTTACTACTCTCTGTTAGAGAGGGACGACCGAATCATGACTATGACCAAAACGACATCATAGAGAAAGGTCCTCCCATCCATTCTATGAGCGAATCATCTATCTCACGAATACAGAGAGCGACGACCCCCTATCTCTCTCTCCACGGCCCACCCCCACCCCCACTCTATAGATGGGGATGGGGATGGAGTAGCGAACTCTTTTCCATATATAGAGAGGCCGTGGATAGAGAGATAGGGGGCACCCATATCTATTTATCCCTCAGCATGCTCCCATATATAGATGGGGGACAGAGCATGCTTGACTGGGTTCAAGCTTGGGTTCCTGGCCCAGAATAGATATATAGGCATGGGGCCCCCCAATATACATACAATATATAGAGCCCATTGAACTAAACTCCCATCTATATATAGAGGCACTTCACTTTATATGGTTGGGGGTTGCCCCCCCCTCCCCCCTCCCCCCCCCTCCCCCCTCCCCCCCCCTCTATATAGATTGATTGATTAACGATAGACAGTTGCGGGTGGCCTTCCCCCCTTCTTTCTATATAAACTCTAAACTCCCATATATATATATATATAGAGGGTCAACTCAACTTCACTTTATATGGTTGGGGGTGGCCCTCTATCTAAACTCTAAACTCAAATCTAGAGATAAACCCATATAGATTAGATATAGAGGGCCCATCTCTACTCCCTACTCTATAGAGAGGGGAGGGGGGCCCCCCTCTCTATATGTCAACTCTATAGAGTCGAGGAAGAGTTCTATATATGGATGGGGGCCTATAGCCCATAGCCTATAGATATAGAGGGAGGGGAGGGGAGGGTGCCGACCGGCCCAGAGACTATATAGACTTCTAAATCGGGAGGCCGAGGGCCCCTATCTCTACTCAATCCCATATCTACTTGAAACGGATAGATAATCTATATAGGGGGTCCCCTCTAACTCTATCTAACTCCCTATATTCTATATATAGAGGGGGTGAGCGTAGCAAAATCTATCTAGATGGGATAGATAGATGGGTTCGCTACGCTCACCCCCTCTATATATAGGGAGCCCCAATAGATAGAGTAGATCAGATCAGATCAGATCAGATCAGATTAGATCAGATCAGATCAGATCAGATCAGATCTATATAGGGGGGGGCCAAAGAAACTCCCCCTCCCCCTCCCCCTCCCCCTCCCCCTCCCCCTCCCATCCCATCTATATAGAGAGGGAGAGGGAGAGGGGGGCCAAAAAAACTCTCTATTGGGAGGGGCTTGGTATAGATTAGAGTTTATATAGAGGGGGGAGGGGAGTTCGCTACGCTCACCCCATAGAGAAATTAGAGAGAGGGAGTCACTATGATAGATAGAGATAGAGATAGAGATAGAGGGTTATTCGCTACGCTCACCCCATAGAGAAATTAGAGAGAGGGGGGGCCATCTATATAGGGCCAGCTGCCATATAGAATCTAGAATCTAGAATCTATATAGAGGGGGAGGGGCTTTGCCATATATATATATAGAGGGGATCCCATGAGAGAAATCCATATAGAGAAGATAGAGGGGCTCTCCCAGCTCAGTCGTATCATGTATATAATATATGGATGATGGTGGATCATATAATAGATGGATATAGATCTAGCTCCATAGATATATAGGGCCTCCCCAGATAGATGTATAGGCTCCTCCCCCTCGGCCTCCCCTGGGAACAGAATAGAGTTGGAGCCATATCTATCTATCAACCCGATGGCATGGCCCCATCTATAGAGAAGAGATCTGGGCGGGTGCCATATATAGATAGGGTGCCGACTCGACTCTATATCTAGAATCTAGACTCGATCACAGTCTTGAAATGGTTCTTAGCTCACAGCATAGATTTCTCTATCTCCGACTGAATCAATATAGTTAATAGTTAGAGTCCGATGTGCGTGCGGTATCTCCTTTCCCCAACTGAAGTGAGCGCATAAATGTATCATATCGGTTGAGTCCCTCAATCTATCTATCGAGTGCCTGCCCCATATATAGAGAGTTTTTCCTTCCCATAGATAAGGGGCGGCCGAGTCCCAGTTCTCTATATAGGGCCGATGGCCTATATATCTAGGGGGCCCAACTCCAACTATAGAGAGTCTATCTATATGGCGACATTTAGAGTTTAGAGTTCTGGGGCGACTCGGCCCCCTCAATGAAATTAATGATCTAAATCCCCATTAAACTCAACTCAACTCAACTCAACTCAACTCAACTCAACTCAACTCAACTCAACTCAACTTATATGGCCTGGGGCCCCCATTAAACTCTATATGGCAGTTTAATGGAAATTTAAATCATAGAGAGGGGGGAGGGGCTCTCTCTATATGGGGGATTGATAACGGGGCACACCCATTGATCCAGATAAGAGATATAAGGTTCACAGAGCAGAGAACATCACCTACGTTCCGCCATTTTATTCTATCTAGACACACGAGCGACGAGGAATGCATCTGACATCCCAACGAGAAACAGACTCCTGACGCCCCTACTAACCCATAGACATAGCCAGATAGATATATAGGGGCTACTCCATCTATAGTTAGTTTAGTTTAGAAACTTTTAGTTTAGTTTATAAACTTTTAGTTTAGTTTAGTTTAGTTTAGTTTAGTTTAGTTTAGTTTAGTTTAGTTTAGTTTATATGGGGTGCCAAATGGATATATCCTATCGCCCCATATATATAGAGTGGGGGGGTCGACAGTCTATCTCACTGTATTATCCCTATCTATCCACGGTCTAGAGTTGAGTTTAGATCACTATAGACCGTGCCACCCTAGACATAGTTAATAGATATTGCACCCACATATATTAGATAGGGCTCAATGGCAAGTCTATATCTCAATCTCACTGGCAGATCTATATATAGGGCGTGGCGTGAGATGGCCCTATCTATCCACGGTCTAGAGTTGAGTTTAGATCACTATAGACCGTGCCACCCTAGACATAGTTAATAGATATTGCACCCCCCCTCTATATAGATAAGGGATAAGGGATAAGATATGGGCCCCCCCTATATATCTTATCTTGAGCGTAGCCCCCTATATCTATCTGGCTTATCTTATCTTATCTTGAGCGTAGCGAATACTTATCTATCTGGAGTGGTCGACACTCACTGTATTATATAAGTAATATGTGAGATGGCCATATAGATCTGATCTATAGGGCTCACCCATAGAGATAGATGGCTCGTGGTCTATCTCACTGTATTCTATTCTATTCTATTCTATTCTATTCTATTCTATTCTATTCTATGCTATTCTATTCTATTCTATTCTCTATGGGGAGTCTATATTCAGTTTAGATATGGGGTGGGGGGCACAGTCTATATTAGAGTTTAGTTTAGTTTAGTTTAGTTTAGTTTAGTTTAGTTTAGTTTAGTTTATATAGAGGGGGGGGAGGCCAAAAAAGCATAGCATAATGGATATGGATGCCCAACGAATAGGAATAGCATAGCGAGAGGATGGCGAATCGAATACCAATGACAATACCAACGACCGACCCTCTCTCCGAAATAATCACACGCAAAATGCCTCTCGTTCAAAATAGAGTTCTCGTTCCGAATAACACTCCACTCCCCACTCCCCACTCCCCACTCCATATAGAGTTGAGTTGAGTTGAGTTGATGAGCCTACCAAGACTGGATAGAGTCCCCATTTGTGCAGTCACCACCTCCTGTATGAAGATCTATTTGTGTAGCTACAGTCACGCTTCTCCATGACAAAACAAAATATTGTATTTTGTCACCAATTTAATCCCTACCATTGGATTTGAGTCATTGTACCAGTACCATTGGATGCCCCCAATATAATACAGTGCAGTGCTTCCCCATTCCAGTTACCATTCATGCGATTGCCATTCATTCTAGGGGGAGATTGTTGAATGGTGCATTGGATTCAATCTCCTCCGAACAAGGGCAGACCGAATCTCCAGGCAGATCGATGTATTCCGTGGTGGGGATCCTATCCCACAATCTATTTCTTATTCCATCCTACTATTCCGTCCTACTGTCTTATCCCACTCTTATTCCGTCTTAGGGTAGGGCCCCTCAAGATAGGGTTTTTTTGGCCCTTCCCCCCCTCCCCCCCCTCTATATAAACAGAGTTAGATAGAGTTAGAGGGGGGCCTCTATATAAACTAAACTTGATCTAACTCCCATCTATATAGATATATATATATATATAGATCTCGGGACCTACTATTCCCACTCCTATTCCGTCCCACCCCTTGACGTGATCCGTGTCGGTGTCGCATAAATCCACATCAATCCAAGTTGGGTTGGTCCGCCATCGACTCGACATACTATGCGGCGAACACAGAGTGAACGGGAATCGGTGGGCATGTGTAGTGTATTCCATGAGGGGGCCTCTTCCTCTTGTCATGAGGGGGCCTCTCCCTCTTAGAATGGTGAACTGAACAGATATATTATAGATTGGGTGCGGATTGGTGATTTATGCGATTATGAACCAGAATTCGATTCTGATGCAACTTATCCTTTTGGAGCTGACGTAACAAACTGCACAAGCCTCCCGGGGGAGCCAATAGGAATCCTATCCGAATGCGAAGAATAAAAGACAGTTTCATCATGGTGGTATACCAGCCGCCTGTTTCGAAACCTCCAGTTCCAATCGGAGCATATAGATCCGTCAATGGATTTGTATGTATAGCCGCTTTAGTTGTGCTCGTCGTTTCTCAAATGGAGAGAGAGTATCTCTTTTCCAAGAACATTGTCAACCAGAAACTCTTATGTCTGCGATTCCATATATATGGATAGGCCCACCACGATCTCATAGCATAAAATGATCCAGGATCCGGTTTTGGCAACATCTCGATCATGGCACGAAGTGATTCATTATTCATATGTAATCGTGAGAGCGAACCCGGTTTCGGTTTATAGATCATCAAATTCCCACAAATGGAATGAAAAGTGGGTCCATGCAGAGAATCGAGACCCCGCAAGAAACAACGCTCCTTCCCCATATGGAGTTCAGAACCCAAAGGCAATCGTTGAGTAAACTGTATCTTTCTCGTGCTGGACAAGATGACACCTATAATGGAAATGCGAACTCCTCCATGTGAAAGATTCATATCCATTGGAGCTTTCCGGTAGCGATCGATGACCCCTACTCTATGGTGGTGGGGCCCAATCGCTAACCACCCATTCGAGTATGGTAGGGGAAGGGTGCGGGAGAATAGTAAATAGAGCACACCGCGGAAAGATTCTGGATATGACAAGTCTCCCATGAATTCGAGAAGGAGGAAGTGGAGAAGGAGAACGGAGCAAAATGATGTTTGGGAGCTTCCCGCAATAGATCTGTTTGGTAATAGAAGAGGGCGGCTCGCTCCAACCAACACTCTACCGTCCATAGAGCGGAATCCCCTGGGGTGTAGATAGACTAGAGGGGGCAAGGGAGATGTGGGGATAGGGATTAGAGTGCCACTGGAAGAGGGAACGCTTGTGGGAACATCTCTACCGATGAACCATTTCAATAGTACGGGTGCTGCCATGCCACGAGGCACGACCATGGAAGTAATGGAAAAGAAGAAGTTCTGTGGTTGGACCATCTGCTCTATTCATTCCGACCGACGAGTCCAGATCGAATAGGCTAGAAGGAAAAGGTGGGACGAACAAGAAAAGGGCCTCCCCCCTCTCCCCCAGCTAGAGTAGGCCGTCGGGAGAGTGCCTCTCCCTCGGCCCATATCCATATCCATATCCATATCCATAGTTATAGTATTCGCTACTCCATCTATATATGGGGGAGGCGGGGAGGCCCCTCTCTCTATATATGGCCTCCCCCCAAGCCCTATATATCTATTCCATCTAGGTTAGATCAGATCTATCTAGGGGGGAGGGGGGGGGGCCCTCTCTATATATATGGGGGGTTTTTTGGCCCTCCCCCCTCTATCTAGACTAAACTAAACTAAACTAAACTAAACTAAACTAAACTAAACTAAACTAAACTAAACTAAACTAAACTAAACTCTATATGGGACCCTCTATATATATATGGGACCCTCTATATATATAGATGGGAGTTTAGATATAAAGGGGTATTCGCTACGCTCACTCCCACAGTCTATAATAGAGTTCTATTCACTATGATAGATAGAGGGGGTGGCACGGTCTAGATTCACTATGATAGATAGAGATAGAGGGGGTGGCACGGTCTAGATTCTATATGAATATGGGGACCCCATAGATAGATATAAATAGAGATATAGATTAGAGAGAGGCCACCCTCTATATATAGATGGGAGTTGAGTTTAGAGTTTAGATAGAAAGGGGAGGGGCTCCCCATCCCCATCTATATAGAGAGGGAGAGGCCCCCCCCTAGATAGATCTACTAGATATTTGGCCTTGGGAAAGGCCCCCCCCTAGATAGATCTACTAGATATTTGGGAGAGGGAGTCACTATGCTATGATAGATAGAGATAGAGGGTTATTCGCTACACTCACCCCATAGATAAATGAGAGAGGGGGGGCCGAGTGCCTATATCTATATATGGCCATTGGCCCCCCTCTGTTTAGATAGGGATATAGGGCCCTCCTCCCCCAGCTATGAGCTATAAGCTCTATAGTGGATAGGGGTAGGGTAGGCCATCGGGCCCCTATCTATGGGCATAAATGCCCAACTAGAGAGAGTCGCCACCCTCGATCTATCGAGTGCAGAAATGAAAAAAGGAAATGCCCCCGACCCCCCCTCTCTCCCCATATAGAGAGAGGGGGGGGCCTATCCATATGGGGGGGTCGAGTGCCCCCCTCTCTATATATGGGGGAGATTCTAGATAGGGTCCCTCCCCCTCGGCCTCCCTATACCCCCTATACCAATAGTGGGGGGGGGTCGGCCATATCTCTCTATAGGGTGCCAGAGATAGGGAGATAGGGGCCCTCCCCCCCTCTCTATATAGATGGGGAGCCCCTCCCCTCCCCCCCTCTATCTAAACTCTAAACTTTAAACGAACTCAACTTTATAGGGTTGGGGGTGGCCCTCCAAATATCTATCCCATTAAACTCAACTTCACTTTATATGGTTGCCAAAAAAACTATATACAGTTGGGGGTGGCCCTCTCTATATAGATTCTAGTTCTTTTGGCCCCCCTCTCTATATAGATGGGGGTTTTTTTGGCCCTCTATATAAACTATAACTATAACTAGAACTAGAACTAGAACTATATGGGCCAGATAGATCAGTATTCGCTACGAGATAGATAGAGGGGGGCGCCCCTCTATCTATATATGGGAGTTTAGAGTTTAGATAGAGAGGGGTATTCGCTACGCTCACCCCATATATATAGATTCTATTCTATAATGGATATGGTGGCACCCCCACAGTATAGATTCGTTTAGATATAGAGTTCGCTACGCTCACCCCCACAGTATAGAGAGACATAGTGATAGATAGGGGCCCCCACAGGATAGAGAGACATAGTGATAGATAGGGGCCCCCACGGTCTATCTTTTTTTGGCACCCCTGCGGTCTATCTTTTTTTGGCACCCCATAGATAGCCATATAGAGTTCAATGGGGCCAGGCCCCAGGCCATCTAAGTTGAGTTGAATTGAGTTGAGTTGAGTTGAGTTGAGTTGAGTTGAGTTGAGTTGAGTTGAGTTTAATGGGATTCTCTATTCTATTCACTATGATAGATAGAGGGGGTGGCACGGTCTAGATTCACTATGATAGATAGAGATAGAGGGGGAGGGGACCCCATAGATAGATTATTAATTTATAGACGGGGTGGGGTAGGGGCAGTCGAGAGCATAAACGAAATGCCCTATCCCTAAGAGCGCATAAATGACCTTCGGACCGTGAGGGGTTCAGAGAACAAGGCTCTTTCTATGGACCGATGTCCGCGGATCTGGAAGAAGAGGATCAGGGATATGCCGGTAATGAGAAGGAGGAACCACCATGAAAAGATTCCTCATGTAGAATCCGTAGCAGGACTATGAACGGAAGCTAGCAATCCGGACCGTACCAAAAAAGTTCCTGAGACGCAGCGTGAAAAGGTAACAATATTGGGAAACAAGGTCCAGAGATAAACTTTGGGTAGAATGACTGGATGGATACGAGCTGTGGCTAATACCCAAGGCATGGGAGAAGCATTTTCTATGGGATCCCGAAACCACCGGCCACCCCGACCCGATTCATGATGAGCCCACCAACTCCCTGGCAAGATGCCCACGGTGAAAAACCACCGACATGTCGGGATCCAAATTCGAATTCGTTCCCGATCCTTCCTCGGGTCGGAGACCACTGTGTTCACGCCGGCAGTCCGACATCTATCTAGAGTTCCTCGGCCCCATATAGATAGAGGTGGCCGAGTGCCCCATAGAGATATAGGGCCTCCCCCGACTCTAGAGAGTTGTCTGATTGGCATCGGCCGAGTGCATGCTATATCTATAGAGTCCCCTAAAGGCTCTCCCGCCATATCTCTATATAGGGTGCCGACTATAGAGAGTTTCCCTCGACCCCCCTCTCTCCCCATATATAGAGAGGGGGGGGCCCTATCTATATCTATCTGGGGGGGTCGAGTGCCCCGACTATAGATAGGGGGCCCTCCATAGAGCCCTATATATCTATGGGGGGCGCCATATATCTATAGAGGGCGCCTAGCCACCCCCCACAACTATATCTAGGGAGATAGGGGGTCGGTCGAGGGCGAGCAGAGCACTCGACCACACCACCACCCCCACGAGATCTATTTTCTGGACCCCCACGAGATCTATTTTCTGGACCCCCACAGTATATAGTTGATTGGGATTGGGATTGTGATTGGCCACCGCCACGGTCTCTATTTTCTGGACCCCCACGAGATCTATTTTCTGGACCCCCACATATAGTGACAGTGACAGTTACAGTTGATCAGGATCGGCCACCTGTCGATTGGTACTGGGTTGGGTGGGCGCTCGTTGGGGCTCCGACGCATCCGGCAGAGCAAAGCGCTCCATTCCCTTCCTTCTGCATTGGCGAGTAGAGTGCCACAATCCCATTTATCATTTTGTATATACATGGGCCAAAGCCCATAGCACTGGCGACGTCTCCGGCATAAATGCGAGGAGGGTGTATAGCTAATACGGGATCTTGCGGAACGGGATTTGATTCTGCAGGCGATTCGGTACGAATGAATGAATTCCGAACAAAAGGATTAGAACTCGCTGATGGGGAAAGGGGGGAAAACAGAGCAATGCCAACAGCTCTGGAAAACCGCTGTTCGGCTCTCTCTTCGGCATCTTGTGCCAAGTGCAATAAAAGAGTCGCCTTTTTCCCGCTACGCGCGGATAAAGCTCGCGAACCACCGGAGCCCCCGTGATCAAGCAGAAAAGGGCCCTGGCGCTCCAGGTCGAGCATGTTCAAAGTCCAGTTCCTTCCTATCTCCCGGTTCAAAGTCTGGTTCCTTCCCATCTCCCCCCCCACCCCATAGAGAAATGAGAGAGGGGGTCGAGCGCCGACTAGACGCCCTCTCCCCCCCACCCCATAGAGAAATGAGAGAGGGGGTCGAGTGGCGGCTATATCCATATCCCATAGAGTTTAGTTTATATAGAGGGCCACTGTCTATAGTTAATCTATATAGAGGGGGGGCAACTGTATATCATAATCTATATAGAGGGGGGGGCAACTGTCTATCGTTAATCAATCTATATAGAGGGGGGAGGGGGGGGCAACTGTCTATCGTTAATCTATATAGAGGGGGGGCAGCCATATAAAGTGAAGTTAAGTGAAGTGGATTTAATGGGCTAGAATCGAATCCCATCCCAATAGAGAGGGGAGAGGGGAGAGGGCCAAAAAAACTAGAACTAGATATTTGGAGGGGGGAGGCCAAAAAACTATATCTCAGGCCCATATCCCATCTAGATAGAGGGGAGGGCACCGTTGGCCCCCCTCTCCCTCTGTTTAGATAGGGATAGGGATAGGGATATAGGGCCCTCCCCCCTCCCAATAGATATCTAGATAGAGGGGTGCCTATACATCTATAGGGGTGCAGAAATGCCGCCCTCGATCCATCGCCATATCTGCCATATCTGCATATAGGGTGGGGGGTGGCAGTTAGATCTATAGGGGGCCGAGGTTCATGCCTGTTCAAAGTATTCCTTAGCCCCACTACTTTCTCGTTGTTTGGGCTTCACGGAGCTCGATACGAAAGAGCAAAAAGCAGTTTCCCGGCCTCGTTCTGATACATTATGGGGTTGGACCTGGTAACGAAAGGGGAATCCGTAAAAACTTGGGATCCGACACCGTGGTGGAATACTACCCTCGTGATTAGACCATGTCCCTGGGATTTGATAGAGCAAAGGTGCATTAGCATTGGAGTTGGTGAATACGTTGTAATTGGGAGAGTTAGAAGGAGTATGACGGAACGAAGGACCAAGGAGAGAAAGAAGAGTGCACAAAAAGTGAGGTGAGACTTCACGAATACAGAGAGGGACGACCCCCTATCTCTCTCTCCACGGCCCACCCCCACCCCCACTCTATAGATGGGGATGGGGATGGAGTAGCGAACTCTTTTCCATATATAGAGAGGTCGTGGATAGAGAGATAGGGGGCACTCATATCTATTTATCCCTCGGCATGCTCCCATATATAGATGGGGGACAGAGCATGCTTGACTGGGTTCAGGCTGGGGTTCCTGGCCCAGAATAGATATATAGGCATGGGGCCCCCCAATATACATACAATATATAGAGCCCATTGAACTCAACTCCCATCTATATATAGAGGCACTTCACTTTATATGGTTGGAAGTTGCCCCCCCCTCCCCCCTCCCCCCCCCCCCTCCCCCCCTCCCCCCCCCCTCTATATAGATTGATTGATTAATGATAGACAGTTGGGGGTGGCCTTCCCCCCTTCTTTCTATATAAACTCTAAACTTCCATATATATATATATATATAGAGGGTCAACTCAACTTCACTTTATATGGTTGGGGGTGGCCCTCTATCTAAACTCTAAACTCAAATCTAGAGATAAACCCATATAGATTAGATATAGAGGGCCCATCTCTACTCCCTACTTTATAGAGAGGGGAGGGGGGCCCCCCCTCTCTATATGTCAACTCTATAGAGTCGAGGAAGAGTTCTATATATGGATGGGGGCCTATAGCCCATAGCCTACAGATATAGAGGGAGGGGAGGGGAGGGTGCCGACTGGCCCAGAGACTATATAGACTTCTAAATCGGGAGGCCGAGGGCCCCTATCTCTACTCAATCCCATATCTACTTGAAATGGATAGATAATCTATATAGGGGGTCCCCTCTAACTCTATCTAACTCCCTATATTCTATATATAGAGGGGGTGAGCGTAGCAAAATCTATCTAGATGGGATAGATAGATGGGTTCGCTACGCTCACCCCCTCTATATATAGGGAGCCCCAATAGATAGAGTAGATCAGATCAGATCAGATTAGATCAGATCAGATCAGATCAGATCAGATCAGATCAGATCTATATAGGGGGGGCCAAAGAAACTCCCCCTCCCCCTCCCCCTCCCCCTCCCCATCCCCATCCCCCTCCCCCTCCCCCTCCCCCTCCCCATCCCCATCCCCATCCCCATCCCATCCCATCCCATCTGTATAGAGAGGGAGAGGGAGAGGGGGGCCAAAAAAACTCTCTATTGGGAGGGGCTCGGTATAGATTAGAGTTTATATAGAGGGGGGAGGGGAGTTCGCTACGCTCACCCCATAGAGAAATTAGAGAGAGGGATTCACTATGATAGATAGAGATAGAGATAGAGATAGAGGGTTATTCGCTACGCTCACCCCATAGAGAAATTAGAGAGAGGGGGGGCCATCTATGTAGGGCCAGCTGCCATATAGAATCTAGAATCTAGAATCTATATAGAGGGGGAGGGGCTTTGCCATATATATATATAGAGGGGATCCCACGAGAGAACTCCATATAGAGAAGATAGAGGGGCTCTCCCAGCTCAGTCGTATCACGTATATAATAGATGGATGATGGTGGATCATATAATAGATGGATATAGATCTAGCTCCATAGATATATAGGGCCTCCCCAGATAGATGTATAGGCTCCTCCCCCTCGGCCTCCCCTGGGAACATAATAGAGTTGGAGCCATATCTATCTATCAACCCGATGGCATGGCCCCATCTATAGAGAAGAGATCTGGGCGGGCGCCATATATAGATAGGGTGCCGACTCGACTCTATATCTAGAATCTAGACTCGATCACAGTCTTGAAATGGTTCTTAGCTCACAGCATAGATTTCTCTATCTCCGACTGAATCAATATAGTTAATAGTTAGAGTCTGATGTGCGTGCGGTATCTCCTTTCCTCGACTGAAGTGAGAGCATAAATGTATCGTATCGGTTGAGTCCCTCAATCTATCTATCGAGTGCCTGCCCCATATATAGAGAGTTTTTCCTTCCCATAGATAAGGGGCGGCCGAGTCCCAATTCTCTATATAGGGCCGATGGCCTATATATCTAGGGGGCCCAACTCCAACTATAGAGAGTCTATCTATATGGTGACAGTTAGAGTTTAGAGTTCTGGGGTGACTCGGCCCCCTCAATGAAATTAATGATCTAAATCCCCATTAAACTCAACTCAACTCAACTCAACTCAACTCAACTCAACTCAACTTATATGGCCTGGGGCCCCCATTAAACTCTTTATGGCAGTTTAATGGGGATTTAAATCATAGAGAGGGGGGAGGGGCTCTCTCTATATGGGAGATTGATAACGGGGCACACCCATTGATCCAGATAAGAGATATAGGGTTCACGGAGCAGAGAACATCACCTACATTCCGCCATTCTATTCTATCTAGACACACGAGCGACGAGGAATGCATCTGACATCCCAATGAGAAATAGACTCCCGACGCCCCTACTAACCCATAGACATAGCCAGATAGATATATAGGGGCTACTCCATCTATAGTTAGTTTAGTTTAGTTTAGTTTAGTTTAGAAACTTTTAGTTTAGTTTATAAACTTTTAGTTTAGTTTAGTTTAGTTTAGTTTAGTTTAGTTTAGTTTAGTTTAGTTTAGTTTAGTTTAGTTTAGTTTATATGGGGTACCAAATAGATATATCCTATCGCCCCATATATATAGACCATTATATATAGAGGCGAGCAGATCTTATCCCCATATAGATATAGATATAGATATAGATATAGATATAGATATAGATATAGATATAGATATAGATAAGATATAGATAGAGAGGGGAGAGGGGGGGGCCCTCTGTTTAGATAGGGATAGATCTATCTATAGAGGGGGCCCTATCTATATCTATCTGGTGAGGGCCCCCCAAATATCTAATCTAGCCCATTCAATCCACTTCACTTTATATTATAGGGTTGCCAAAAAAACTCTATCTAGTTGGCCCCCTCTCTCTATAGATTGGATTAGATTAGATTAGATTAGATTAGGGTTAGATAGAGTTAGAGCGGCCCTCCCCTCACCCTCTATATAAACTAAACTAAACTAAACTAAACTAAACTAAACTAAACTAAACTAAACTCTATGGGCATCCATCTGAGATAGGGAGATAGGGGCACTCACTTTCTGCTTGCCCTATATACCCCATCTAGACTATATATAGAGGGGGCCCCTATCCATCTATATACCCCTATCTAATAATCTATATCTGGCGTAGCCCTCTCTATATAGATGGGAAAGATAGGGGCCAGATAGAATAGATAGGGCTACCCATCTCTATATCTCTATAGATCAGGGCCCTATCTATCCCATCTATATAGAGAGGGGGTGAGGGGTGAGTCTATAGAGTTTTAATTGGTGTAGCCCTCTCCCAAATATCTAGCCCCTCTCCCCTCTCTATATATAGGAAACTAACTCAATCCTCATCTATATATAGAGTAGAGGGGTTGGGGGTGGCCTCTCCCTACCCTATAGATATCTATCTATTTCTTTGGCCCCCCTCTCCCTCTCCCTCTCTATAGAATGGGGATGGGGATGGGGATTCTAGCCCCTCCCCTTTATATCTAAACTATAAGCTTTAAACTAACTCAATCCCCATCCCATCTATATAGAGAGGGGGAGAGGGGTTGGGGGTGGCCTCTCCCCACCCTATATCTATCTATTTCTTTAGCCCCCCTCTCTATATAGATTCTAGTAGATCTATATAGGGGGGGCCTCTCCTAAGGCCAAATATCTAGTAGATCTATCTAGGGGGGGGGCCTCTCCCTCTCTATATAGATGGGGATGGGGATGGGGATGGGAAAGATAGGGAGATAGGGGCCAGATAGATATAGAGAGGGGGGCCCCCCTCTGTTTAGATAGGGATAGATAATCTATATAGAGGGGGGCCCTTCCCATATCCCATCTATATATAGAGGGGGAGGGGGCGAGGGGTGAGCGCAGCCCTCTATATATAGATGGGAAAGATAGGGAGATAGGGGCCCCCCCTCTCTCTATATATAGAGCCCATTAAACTCAACTTTATATGGTTGCCATATATAGATTGATTAACTCTATCAGTTTAGAGAGGGGCCCCCTCTCTCTATAGGATATATGGGATATGGGAATAGATAGGGCTGCCCATCTCTAGACTTTCTATGGGGTGAGCGAATACCCCTCAAGATAGAGTTAGAGGGGGGCCTCTATATAAACAGGGCCCATTAAATCTATATGGTGGCCTCCCCCCCTCCCCCCCCTCTATATAAATAGAGTTAGATAGAGTTAGAGGGGGCCTCTACTCTATAGAATCTAAATAGAGTTAGATAGAGTTAGAGGGGGGCCTCTATATAAACAGGGGTTTTTTGGCCTCTAGCCTCTATATAAACTAAACTAAACTAAACTAAACTAAACTAAACTAAACTAAACTAAACTAAACTAAACTAAACTAAACTAAACTAACTCTAATATAGACCAGGCCCTATCTATTCTCTCTGGGAGGGCCCCTATCTAATAATCTATAGACGTCTCGTATGTATATAGTTAGATAGATAGATAGGGGCACTCCCCCTCTAACTAGATATGGGTAGGCCCCCCCTCTGTTTAGATAGGGATAGAGAAATCTATAGAGGCGGCCCTTCCCATATATAGTTAGAGGGGGTCGAGGGCCCCCTAATCCTCATAATTAATATCTAGATCTGCACCCCCCCCTCTATATAGATATGGCCAACCCCCCCTCCAATCTATAGGGCCCTATTGAGATAAATGGCTCTGGGAGGCCGAGGGGGGAGGAGGGCATTTCTGCTCTCGACCCCCCCAGATCTGATCTCTATAGATGGGGATGGGGCTAGATGGGGAGAGGAGGGAGAGGGCGCTTTCAGCGCTCGACCGGGCCTATGTCCTTCCCGTGTCGATCCTAGATAGTAGATAGGGGGCCGTCCCGCTTGTTTAGATGCTCTTTCAAGATCTTAATCCTAAGAAAGTGCTTTCAATTCAGTCCGGTAGAACGCGGGTCTCCAAAACTTGATGCCATGGGTTCGAATCCTACAGAGCGCGCTGATGCCGTGGGTTCAGATCCTACAGAGCGCGAAGTGAATTAGTTCATGGAGTAGTTCATAAAGGAGTTCATAGAGTAGTTCAGGAAGTAGTTCAGAAAGGAGTTCAGAAAGAAGTTCATCCCCCTGTCTATAGATATGGCTCCCATCACGACTTCACGAGATGAGTAGGAGCCCCTTACTCACCTACTCACTTACTTACTCACCCACTCACTCACCTACTCACCCACCTACCTACTTATGAAACGAAAACCACCTACTTACCCACCTACCCCATATAGATATATAGGCTCCCATAGAGAATAGATATATAGGCTCCCATAGAGAATAGATATATAGGCCCCCATAGAGAATAGATATATAGGCTCCCATAGAGAATAGATATATAGGCCCCACTTACTCACTGTATGGCTCCGGATTCATGTGATACCCGACCTGATTCCGGATTCCCCAGTCGAGTCACCGGGTGCGCCCCTCACCTTTGGGAGGCACTTACCGTCTATCGGGCGGGCCGCTTTTTACCATCGGGAGGAATAGATATCTTCACTTAGCTCAGTCCATGTGATATCTCCTACAGTCCATGTGCTATCTCCTATCAACAGGTCGAGCGGCCCTCCCATCCCAATATATAGGTTTCTTTGGCCTCCTCGACCTTCAGGTTGCCCATATAGAGTAGAGATAGGGGCCCGCTCATGATATATCATATCACGATCACGTATTCAATCACAATCAGTCCACCCCAACCCCAACTAGAACTATGTCTATGGGGCAGGGGCCATATATATAGTGTGTGTGCTCGGAGACGTGAGATGAGATGAGTAGCTCCCTATATCTGGATGGGGACTAACGAATGCGGGTAAGCCCTATATATAGAGAGGCCACCCTCTATATATAGATGGCCTCTATATATGGGAGTTTAAAGTTTAGAGTTAGTTATAGCTTAGTTTATATAGAGGGCCCCCCCTCTCTATATATATGGGGAGTTTCTTTGGCCCCCCTCTATATAAGCTCGAGACATATATATAGAGAGGGGGCCCCTCCCCCCCTCTATATAAACTAAACTCGAGACATATATATAGAGAGGGGGCCCCAAGATAGGGTTTTTTTGGCCCCTCCCCCCCCCCCCTCTATATAAACAGAGTTTCTTTGGCCTCTATTCTATATAAATAGAGTTTTTTTGGCCTCTATATAAACTAAACTAAACTAAACTAAACTAAACTAAACTAAACTAAACTAAACTAAACTAAACTAAACTAAACTCTATATGGGAGTTAGTTTAAAGTTTAGAGTTTAGAGTTAGTTATAGTTTATATAGAGGGCCCCCCCCTCTATATAAACTCTATCTAACTCTAATCCCATCCCATCCCATCCCATCCCATCTATATAGAGAGGGGAGAGGGGAGAGGGGAGAGGGGAGAGGGGGGCCAACTAGATAGAGTTTTTTTGGCAACCCCAACCATATAAAGTGAAGTGGATTGAATGGGCTAGAATCCCCATCCCATCTATATAGAGAGGGAGAGGGAGAGGGAGAGGGAGAGGGGGGGGAAGCCACCCCCAACTGTATAGAGTTTTTTTGGCAACTGTATATAGTTGGCAACCCCAACTGTATAGAGTTTTTTTGGCAACCCCCAACCATATAAAGTTAAGTGCCTCTATATATATATGGGAGTTAGTTTAAATAGAGAGGGGCTAGACTCTATATATAGAGAAGAGAGGCCCCAGCCCTATATATCTATCTGGGCCTATCTAATCTATCTATGGCAGATCTATCCCCTTAGATAGATCTAACCCAGATAGATATATAGGGCTTGGGGGGGGGGCTCCCCCCCTCTCTATAGGGGATCTGATCTACTCTATAGATTGGGGCTAGATAGATATATATAGGGTGGGGGGAGGGTCTCGTCGAGCCCTATAGATAGATATGGCCCTTGATCTCCTCAACCTTCAGGTCAAGTGCCTAAAGGCCCACCCCATATCATATATAGATAGGGGGTCACCATATTTAGTTTAGATATAGGGTGCCCCATATCTAGATAGGGTGCCCTCTCCCTACGACCGACTAGTCCTGCTGCACCCTCCCCCGGATATGACGAGAAGGTTTCCCCACTTCATTCCTCGCAGGATGGCCACTCCCAATCGAACCTGCGACTCCCTATCTTCCTCCCCCATTCCCAGATAGATCTGGTGATCGAACATGCATTTGAATTCTCTGGTTATCAAACAGAACATTGAGAAGGAGTGATTCTAGTGGGGTGGGCATGAGTATATACAGACTCTCCCCCCAGACTAAACTAAAGAGAGAGACCGGGAATAGGGGGTCCTTCAATCTAATCTGTCTATCGATCCGCGCCGTGTCATCTCATCTTTAGGCCGGGGCTGGGAGAAAACAGATCTCCCCCTATAGATTCTATATATATGGGGGGTGTCGATCTGAATCTCTGTGGTCTGACTGACGTCGCAACGCAACTGGGCCCACGTACATGCATGATAGTACCGTCGGTGCGCTGAATAGAATTAGAATAAAGTAGTGTATGTATTAATATAAGTGGGTGGGGATTGGAATGTTATTCATATATGACAGATCATTCCCATGGCGATCGTGGGAATTAGAAGGAACCGAAAATGGTGGGCACGACCTGGAGATGTGGCTCCTCCCCGAGAAGTCATGAGCCCGTGGGCAGTAAGCAGCAGGTCTCTGCCCAAGACCATTCGGTGCGGCCTGATCCAGTGGAACGAGTGTCTTTAGCCCCTGTGAACATCTCCCCCGAATGCCTTAGAGAGGGCCTCTCTAATCGGGAGTGGTGGGTGTCTGCTCCGGCCATTCCTGGCTTAGCTCCGATCACGCTATTCCGGGAGGAGTCGAAGGGCACTGGATGGAAGGAGAATGTGTGACGCTGGGTTGGGGTTTGGTCCGCCAACTGGTCGCTCTTATGGTTTCAATACCGGGGAACCGCCCATTGCGGTTACACCTTCGGAATACCCCTCCAAGGAGATTCATTTCGCCCCCCAATCCGAACTGACTTTACGCCATACTATCGTTTAGACGGCCTTCTGCACGTAGCGGATAAGGACATAGCCCGTCCCGTGTGGCGAGTTTGGGAGGGGAATTAAAAGTTGGCCCCATTAAACTCAACTCAACTCAACTCAACTCAACTCAACTTAGATGGCCTGGGGCCTGGCCCCATTAAACTCAACTCTGGCTATCTATGGGGTGGGGGCCCCTATCTATCACTATGTCTCTCTATACTGTGGGGGTGAGCGTAGCGAACTCTATATCTAAACTAATAGAATCTATATATATCCCATATAGAATCTATCTATCTATCTATCTATCTATCTATCTATCTATATATATATATATAGAGGGGAGGGGAGGGGAGGGGAGGGGAGGGGGGCCTATCTAATCTATATATGGCAGATCCCCATATATATAGAGAGGGAGGGGGAGCCCCCCTAGATAGATCTAACCCAGATAGATATATAGGGCTGGGGCCCTCTATCTAAACTAAACACTATGTCTATGGATATGGATAGGGGGTCGAGGCACCCAGATAATAGATAGGCGACCCTATCTGTATATATGGGAGGACGAGCCATATATAGATAGGATAGGGCCCCCGACCTAAAGCCATATATCTAGAGGTAGAGGCCAGTCTAGAGTTATCTATAAATATATATAGGGGGCTCCCCATATAGAGAGAGGGGGGGGTCGAGCGCCCGTATATAGATAGGGATAGGGGCCCCCGGCCGTTAGGCTGAGGGCCCCTATCTTATCTATATATGGGGCCCATATACGGATAAGGGCCCGACGAAGGAGGTTCCCTCGTGCCGACAGCCCCCCTCTATATAGATATGGGTATTCGCTACGCCCCCTCTATATATATGGGATAAGATCCCCAGATAGCCATATAGAGAGAGGGGGGGCTACGCTCAAGATAAGATCCCCAGATAAATAGAGGGGGCTACTCCATTTATATATATGGGATAAGAGTCTATAATATTCGCTACTCCATCTATATATATGGGATAAGATATATATAGGGAGGGGGGCTTAAATCTATAGGGCATAAGGGGTTCTCTTCTCTTGGGAGGGAGAGGGCCTTTACTTTAGGCTCTTGACCAATGGGAGAGGGCCCCCTATCTAGACTCAAATCCCCCCTCTATATGGCCCCATTAAACTCAACTCAACTCAACTCAACTCAACTCAACTCAACTCAACTCAACTCAACTCCCATATATATATAGAGGGATATGGCCTGGGGGCCCCCCTCTGTTTAGATAGGGACTCAACCCTGCCCCATTAAACTCAACTCAACTCAACTCAACTCAACTCAACTCAACTCAACTCAACTCCCATATATATATATAGAGGCCATATATATATATAGAGGCCATATATATATAGAGGGAACTCAACTCCACTTATATGATATGGCCTGGGGGCCCCCCTCTGTTTAGATAGGGACTCAACCCTACCCCATTAAACTCAACTCTATATGGCTATATATGGGGTCCAAAAAAATAGACCGTGCCAAAAAAATATAGACCGTGGGGGTGCCATACTGTGCCAACTATAGACTGCACTCCCCCGTCTATATAGTAGATCTATATAGGGGGGAGGCCAGAGATATATAGGGCTATTCGGGGAGGGGGGAGGGTCCCCTATATATAGATATGGCAACGGGAGAGGGCCCCCTATCTCCCTATCTCTGGTCTATCTTTTTTTGGCACCCCCCCTCCCTATATATCTTATCTATATGGCTATTAGATAATGGATATGGTGGCACCCCTATAGATCTATATGGCTATTAGATAATGGATATAGTGGCACCCCATATATAAATGTAAATGTAAATGAGAGAGGGGGGGGCACAGTCTAGAGTTATCTATATAAGATAAGATCTATAGGGAGGGCCAAAGAAACTCCCCATATATATAGAGAGGGGGTGCCAATGCCAACTCTATCTATAGACCGGGCCGCCCCTATCTATATAGGCCAACGGCCCTAGATCTAGTTGGGGTCTATCAGGCGCCTGCCCAGATCTGATCTCTATAGATGGGGATGGGACCATGCCATCACTCTAGTCTTCCCCCGACGGCCTCCACTATAGACTCTATAGAGTAGAGCTCCCCCCTCCCCCCCTCTATATAGAACTCTATCTATCCCTATCCCTAAGATAGAGATAGAGATAGAGATAGAGATAGAGTTTCATTGGCATTGGCATTGGCATTGGCATTGGGTCTAGATTCAGTTTAGATATGGGGTGGGGGGGCATTGGCATTGGTAGAGGGGGGAAACGGCCCTATATATTCCCTATCTATAGTGGATAGAGGATTCTCTTCTCTTATAGGGTGTAGGGGGCCGACCCCTATCTATATTCGGCATGCATTTATCCTATCTATATGGCGACGGCCTCCACTATAGAGTAGATAGCCAGACAAGTGGATAGAGGTGGGGAGGCCCCCCCCTCTCTATTCTCTCTATGGGGAGAATTCTCTCAACTATATAATTGGGGGGGGCTCCACTAGATAGGCCGCCATAGATAGATAGATATCTGGAGAGGGGGAGGGTCCCTATATCTCTATATGGCAATGGGAGACGATCCCTCGACCTCCAATATCTATCTAATATAGGGGTCGGTTGAGTAACTCGACCGCCCCCTATATTAGATTCTATTCTATTCTATTCTATTAGATAGATATTGGAGGTCATTCATTTCTGCGCTCGGCCAGATAGATTCTCCTCGGCCCCCCCTCTATCCCCATATGGATAGAATAGAGGGGGGGCCAAGGAGAATCTATTTGGGGGCGCGGCTATATATAGTCTATAGTCGACACCCTATCTATATAGATATGACGACGGCCCCAGATAGATAGGATAGAGAAGAGAGTTGGGAGAGGAGCGAGCCCTATATATCTATATCTATATCACTATCTATATCTATATCACTATCTATATCTATATCACTATCTATATCTATATCTATCTCACTATCTATATCTATATCTATCTCACTATCTATATCTATCTAGGGCTAGATAGTGGTGGGGCACTCGACCGCGAAGGGAGATCATTCTCTGGGATGGGAATAATACCGGTAGTTGTCCAGTCGTACCCAAACAATAATATTCCAGAGGAAAATGCGCCTGAAATCAAATATTTCAAGCCGACTTTCGTGGAAAATTCAGAGTTCCTTTTCGATGCTGCAATCACATAAGAACATAGACTCTGAGGCTCAATAGCTGAATACATAGCGATTAGATCATAAGCCGAGATCATGAAGAGCATACTGCTAGTAGGAAGTGGGATTGAGACAATGAATTCAGAAGCATGGAACCTATCTTGTTCAAAATAATCGAAGCACATCAGGATGGTACCAGCCGTACTTAATGGAAGAAAGATTTGGTGGTAATATGTAAAATCATCTTTCCTAAAGAAATTATTCCAGAAGAAATGGGCGATAGTTGGGAGAGGTGCGCCAGCTGCGAGCAACAGTATGGTGATTAGAACACTGGGTGATCCAAGCCAACCCACATTACTTGCTAACGGCGGATAATCATATTTCTTAGAGGTATTAAATACAACTCCATGAATGGGCAAAATGAAAGTTGCGTTAATGGGAGAGATCTCTGGGAAAACCGCTAGAAAAGGATTGAACATGTGAAGGAAGGTCAGGGATTCAGAGAAATTCTTATTTCATCTCCCGATCGGTTGTTGCGGCGCAGCACTACCACTACACTAAGTTACTGAACTGAAGCATGACTGAACTGGAGCGTTACTGAACTGAGGCAGTGGGGAAGGAAGGGGTCCTATGGCATTGGACCCTGAGATATGGTTGCGGTCTTCTCTTCTCACCGTCTTTATACACGCAATCACATCTACTACATGCATAACATGTGCTACTCTCTTTCATGTGCTACTCTCTTTCATGTGCTACTCTCTTTCATATGCTACTCTATCTTTCTTGAACCACATGCAGTAGTGCAATTAGACCCATAACCGGCAGACCATACCATAACCGGCAGACCATACCATAACCGGCTTTCCCAGAAGTGGGTTTTCCAGTTCGTCCATTCTTGAGGCATAGACTTCAAGTCGTCTACGCTTCAGTCTGGGCTTCGGGTTTGAATAACGTAGTACCATTAGTGAGCGGGTATCACCCCACGACCGCCTCTAGATCTTGATTTCTCGTCAGTTCCCACTCCATAGCATGGATCTAATGAATAACGAAACTCGATTGATTCCCCCCCCCCCCGTTCGTTCCCGCCTAGAGAACACAACCACCTATGAGATCAACTCGAGGTAAGGTCGGTCGAGGGCCCCTATCTAATCCCCATTAAACTCTATATGGCTATCTATGGGGTACTCGACCGACAGGTCGAGGTTCTCCCTCTCCCGACGAAGGAGGGGGGGCCAGATAGATATATAGGGCTCTCGGAGAGGAGGACAAGGATCCGAAGGTCCTAGTCCTAAAGGCACTCGATAGATCGAGGGCCCCTATCTTATCTATCTATCTATGGGGCACCCTATATCTAAATATGGCGACCCCCTAGATAGAGTTGGGTCATTTATGCACTCGGCCTTGCCTATTGATATAGATGGGGAGGCCGAGGTATTCCCTCTCCCTCGGCCTCCCCATCTATATCAATAGGGGTCGGCGCGAGGGGCCCCCCTATCCCTAGATAATGGTGGGGCTGGGGCCCTCGGTCTCCCGAGAGAATAATAGATAAGATAGAGGCTGTCGGCCATATCTATGATCCAATCCCAATCCAATCTATATAGGCAGGGCCCCCCCCTCCCCCCTAGATAGATCTGATCTAACCCAGATAGATATATAGGGCTTGGGCCAAAGAAACTCCATATAGAGAGGGGGCCCCAATATAGAGTAGATCTATCTAGGGGGCCCAAGCCCTATCTATCTGGGCCTATCTAATCTCTATATGGCAGATCTATATAGGGGGGAGCCCCCCCCCCCAAGCCCTATATATCTATCTGGGTTAGATCTATCTAAGGCTAGATAGATATAGATATAGATCTACCATATAGAGATTAGATAGGCCCAGATAGATAGGGCTGGGGCCCCCTATATATATATAGATATGGAGTTTCTTTGGCCCTCTATCTAAACTAAACTCTATCTAACTCTAATCTAATCTATATAGAGAGGGGGGCCACCCCCAACTGTCTATCATTTTTTTGGCAACCCCTATATATATATGGGAAGTTGAGTTAGTTTCCTATATATAGAGAGGGCCAAAAAAACTCTCTCTATTGGGGTTGGGGCTCTAATCTATATTATATAGAGAGGGGGGCCACCCTATATCTCTATGGAACTCTACTCTACTCTACTCTACTCTACTCTACTCTACTCTAATCTACTCTACTCTACTCTACTCTACTCTACTCTACTCTACTCTATATTAGGGCCACCATATAATTTAATGGGCTCCCCATAGATATATATAGATCTATATATCTATTCTATTAGTTTAGAGTTAGTTTAGTTTGGTTTAGTTATATATAGAGGGGGGAGGGCCAACTCTATCTTGGGCCACCCTATATCTAAGATAATATTCGCTACGCTCAAAATAAGAAAGATATATAGGGAGGCCACCCCCAACCCCCAAGCCCTATATATCTATCTGGGTTAGATCTATCTAGGGGGGGCCTCTATCTAAACTAAACTCTATATGGCCTCTATATAGATATGGGAGTGATTTTCCTATCCTATATATAGAGAGGGGAGAGGGCCAAAAAAACTCTAGGGGCTCTAACTTTATAGGGTTGGGCCAAGTCTATAGTTTTTTTGGCCACCCCTCTCTATATGGCCTCCCCCCAGGCCCTATATAACTATCTGGGTTAGATCTATCTAGGGGGGGGGCCTCTATCTAAACTAAACTAAACTCTATATGGGAGTGAGTTTCCTATATATAGAGAGGGGAGAGGGGCTCTAACTTTAGATGGTTGCCAAAAAAATGATATACAGTACAGTTGGGGGCCCAGATAGATAGGGCTTGGGCCCCAGCCCTATCTATCTGGGTTAGATCTATCTAGGGGGGCTCCCCCCTAGATAGATCTGATCTACTCTATCTTGGGGGGTATTCGCTACGCTCACCCCATAGAGAAATTCTAGAGAGGGGGGGGAGGCCCCTTTATATCTATCTAACTCTATATATAGGGGGCCCCCAGCCCCAACTCTAGGGATAGGGGAAGAAACTCTATAGGGGCCCCCTCCCCCTCTATATAGATGGGATATGGGATCTATAGGGCCCTATAGACCCCATATCTATATATAGAGAGGGGGAGGGGGAGGGGGAGGGGGAGGGGGAGGGGGAGGGGGCCCCTATCCATCTATAGACCCCTATCTAATTAATCTAGATGGTCTCGTCTGTATAGAGTTAGATGGATATCCCTATCCTATCCTATCCTATCCTATCCTATATAATATAATAGATGGGGATGGGGATGGGGATGGGGATGGGGATGGGGATGGGGATAGGGATTAATCTAATTAGGTGTGGAGTGGATAGATAGATGCCCATATCTATATATCTATAAATAGGGGCCAGATAGATATAGATCTATAGGGCCCCCCTCCCCCCTCTATATAAACTCTAACTCTAACTCTAACTCTAACTCTAACTCTAACTCTAACTCTAACTCTAACTGAGATTGAGATTCTAGATAGGGGCCAGCCCCTATCTAGATATGGGGTCGGGCCCTAGTCCAGTCTAGTCCTATCCTCTAGTGAGTGATGCCATAGAGACAAGACGGAATAGAGGTTGCCATCTATAGATAAGAATAAGATAGGGGAGTAGTGCGAAGTGATGCTCTAGTCCTATAGCCTCTAGTGAGCCCTAGTCCAGCCCTAGTCTAGTCAAGATCTCTCTCTACCCCAGATAGATTAATCTCATCTCTACGCATCGTGATAGTCTCTCGATAGTATGGTAAGGAACATGTGCGATAGTCAAGGGGGCACCTCCCAAGGTCGATTTGTTCCCCTATCTATAGACGGTGAAGCGGGCACTGCCCGTAAGAATATCTATCCCCTACGGGAATCGAACCCGTGTCTTCGACATGAAAGACGATGTCCTAACCACTAGACGAAAGGGACCGGCAAGACTTGAACGATGCCCATCTAATCTATCCTCGACTGAACCGATGGGTATAGATTCTATCATACCGAACAAAACAAGATTGGGGGGATTGGGATCTATCTATCATACCGAACAACTTATCTAAACTTGGACCCAACGAGATAGTGCTACCGGCGTGTTTCGTTAGTAGGTACCAACCCTCCGCAATGGATGGAGAGCGACAGCGAGCCCAGCCCATCTATTCGGCACCCCATTTTCCATAGCCATTTGCCATAGCCATTCGCCATTGTCACCATGGATTCTATTCTATTCTATTCTATTATATACTATATAGATGGAGTCGAGCCCTCCAACCATAGTCAAGGGTATATCCTATATCTATAGCCGCCCCTGCATAGATTGTTTCTCTAGAACGCCCAGAGGCCCTATCTATATGGAATAGAATAGAATAGAATAGAATAGAATAGAATAGAATAGAATAGAATAGAATAGAATAGAGTGAGATAGAGGGGCCCCCAAGCCCTTCATAGATAGAAACTACCGGTCGGGAGATCTATATAGAAGAGGGGACACGGGCCGCTCGAATGGGATTGGGCGTAGGGGACCGACGGGCAACTATATACAGTTGGGGTTATCTAGAATCTAATCTATCTATAGGGTGGGGGGGGGCGACTCTCTAGAGTCCAGTCCATCAGGATTATAGACGTAGGGGACCCCCCGCCCTCTCAGATCTCTATAGAAGGGGCCGGGTTGGGGCCCTATCTGGCTATATATAGATGGGGGGGGTGACTCTAGCTATATAGAGTCGGGCCGGATCTATATCCACTCTCTATAGAGAGAAACCCGACGGCCCTAGATAGATCTATAGAACTCTATAGATTAGATGGGGGCCAGACAGATAGATATAGAACTCCACTCAATACTCTCAATAGCCGAGAGCGAGTACTCCGATATCCACTCTAGAGTATAGAGTAGTCTAGCTGGGGGCCGGACAGATAGATATAGATATAGATAGAACTACTCTCTAGATAGATAGATAGTGGGGGGTGGGCCGGCTAGAGTCGAATATAGACGGTCGAGTGGCCTACTCTACTCTACTCTAGACTCTAGTCCTTCATGAACTCTCATTGGGACCGGATGACTACTCTCTCCATATAGATAGATGGATAGTAGGCGACTCTAGAGACTAGGGACTAGAGACTAGGGACTAGAGACTAGGGACTAGAGACTAGAGAGACTATGGATGGGTAGTATTCGCTACTCCATCTATATATGGGGTAGAGACTATGGATTAGATGGGTAGAGACTAGAGATTAGATGGGTAGAGACTATGGATTAGATGGGTAGATACGGTAGAGACTATGGATTAGATGGGTAGAGACTAGACTCTAGATGGGTGGGGCGTCGACTCAACATATAGATATCTGTCAGTCGAGTGGCCTACTCTACTATAGACTCTAATCTAGAGTCTAGTCTGGGCTTTGACCATGTCTCCCGAATAATCAGTACATATGGCGCAAGACGGTTTCACAGATCGAGGTCGGAATGGGATCGGGTGTTTCACGTCTTGCCGTAGTGCCCGGTCGGAGATGAATGAGGATTCGAACCTCATGGAGATCATCCACACCTATCCATCCGATGCCACCACTCTCTAGGGTAGGGCCCCCCACAGATCCATCCGGCATGATCCTCCACGGATACACCTATCCATACCCACCTACCACCCACCTACCTATCCATCCCCACCTATCCATCCCCACCTACCTATCCATCCCCACCTAGACATAGTGAGTTTTTTTGGCTATATATAGAGATAGAGTTTCTTTGGCTTTGGCTTTGGCTTTGGCTTTTTGGCTATGGCTATAGATAGAGATAGAGATAGAGATAGAGATAGAGATAGAGTCTATATTCAGTTTAGATATGGGGTGGGGGAGTCTCGTTTAGAGTTTATCTATGGGGTGGGGGTGGGGGGGCCCATCTATATATAGGGGATAGGGGAGAGATGGCTGGCTATATAGAGTTGGCCCCATCCCCATATAGACGAGAGGGAGAGGCCAAAAAAGAACTCTATCTTGGGGATCTCCTCAGTCTAGTCTAGTCTAGTCTAGTCTAGTCTAGTCTAGTCTAGTCTATTATGGTTTGGGGTTTGGGGTTTGGTTTAGTACGATCTCGCTGAACACCTCGCGGTGCTTACACGGAAATGCCTATCGAAGTGATGTTCTTTCACCTCGTACGAGAACTTGTATAGAGAAGGATTTCCCGCTTAGATGCTTTCAGCAGTTCTTCCATACCGACTTGGCTTCCTGGCGCTGCATTCTGGATACAACTAGTACACCATAGGTTGGCCCAACCCAGTCCTCTCGTACTAGGGTTGGCTCCTCGCAGTTCTCCTTTCAACACCAGCGGTAGATAAGAACCGAACTGTCTCACGACGTTCTAAACCCAACTCACGTACCACTTTCATCGGCGAACAACCGAACCCTTGGGACCTTCTTCAACCCCGGGATGTGATGAGTCGACATCGAGGTGCCAAATGACTCCATCGATAAGAGCTCTTGGGAGTCATCAGCCTATTATCCCTGACGTACCTTTGATCTGTTGAGTGAGAGCCCTTCCACACGGGACTCCTGGATCACTATGGCCGACTTTCGTCTCTGTTCGACCGGTCAGTCTCACAGTCAGGCAGGCTTATACCATTACGCTCACGAGCTCGTTAGCTTGAGCCTACCTTCACACACCTCTGTTACTCTTTAGGAGGCATCCGCCCCAGATAAACTACCCACCTTGCAGTGTCCCACTAGAGTTTAGAGACGATTCTATTTCTATTCCATCTTATATAGACGGGGGGCTCCTATAGTAACTAGTAACTAGTCTATAGAGAACCCCACCACTAGATAGGCCTGGGGTCTAGTCTCTCGGCTGGCGGTTAGGCATCCTTAGATGAAAGAGTGGTATTCCAGGATTGGTGTCACCACCTCCCACCTATCCGACACATTCGATCGAGGTTGTCACTGCGAAGCTATAGTAAAGGTGCACGGGGTCTTACCGTCTAGCCGTTGGTACTCCGCATCTTCACAGAGAATTCAATTTCACTGGGTCCATGTTGGAGACAGCGGGGCAGTCGTTACACCATTTGTGCAGGTTGCTACTTATGCGACAGGGAATTTCGCTACCTTAGGATAGTTAGAGTTACTGCCACCGTTTATCGGGGCTTCCATTCGAAGCTACACTTCTCCTTCCAACCTTCCAACACCGGGCAGGTGTCAGACTCTATACATCATGTTACCACTTGGCAGAGTCCTATGTTTTTAATAAACAGTCGCTACCCCCTGGTATGTGCCGCTTTCCCATGGATGGGAAAGCACCCCTTCTCCCAAAGTTACGGGGTCATTTTGCCAAGTTCCTTCAACATGGTTCTCTCAAGCGCCCTAGTATACTCTACTCGTTCACCCGTGTCGGTTTGGGGTACGGTTAGTTCACTGGGAGGGCCCCTATCCCCTATCTATCTCTATAGGGTCATATCTAGTCTATAGCCAGACATAGAGGCGGGGGGGGGAGGCACTCTCCCGACGAAGGAGGGGGAGGATCGCCCTCCCAATTCGAAGTTTTTTCCTGGAAGTTGAAACCCGAACAGAAAATAGCCACATCTTTTCGGATCTCAGCACCTTACTATATATATATAGATAGGGCACCGTAGTGGGTTCAAGATTCGCCCTATGGGCAGTGGAGTGCAGGCCATGGTTCAGTAGTCGGGGCAACTTCGTCACTTTCATGTACCCATCGACAGACAGCCCTTTCAGGGGTTCCTTAGGGACCGATTCACTCTGCGTAGATTGACTAAACGCAGAAACCCTGGAACTGGCAGGCGATCGTGTTTTTCACATGATTCTCATTACTCATGTCAGCATTCTCACTTCTGATATCTCCAAGAGTGCAAGCCCCAAATATCTCTTTTTTTGGCCCCCCTCTCCCTCTCCCTCTCTATCTAGATGGGATGGGGGTCTAGGATAGATATCTAGGGTGGCCCCCCTCTCTATATAGATTCTAGTAGATCTCTCTAGGGGGGGCCCCCTATCTAGATAGATAGATATCTATCTAGTTCTTTTGGCCCCCCTCTCCCTCTCCCTCTCTATATAGATGGATGGGATGGGATGGGGATGGGGATTCTATTAGATCTATCTAGGGGGGGCCTCCCCCTCTGTATAGATAGGGATGGGGATATAGATAGGCCAAAAAACTCTATCTTGGGATAGGGATATAGAGCGCCAGCGAACTACGTTGTTGTCCCTTCTCCGATTCACAGAATGTCCCGCTACTGACCCGCATACCGCACCACAGACTATACTAACTAGATACTATAGTACTGACTAGAGTACTATAGTACTATAGCTCCATTCTATATACCTATATGGCGTTCAACTAGAGCTTAGCTATATATCCAGATGGATAGGATGGATGGGAACGGATCTCGTCGCTTCGGTGAATCACTTGAGCCTTGATACATTTTCGGTGCTATGGAGCTAGACCAGTGAGCTATTACGCTTTCTTCGAAGGATGGCTGCTTCCAAGCCCACCTCCTGGTTGTCATCGCTCGATTACTTCCTTTTCCACTAAGTGACTGCTTAGGGACCTTAGCGTACGATCTGGGCTGTTTCCCTCTCGACTCTGGATCTTAGCACCCAAAGTCTGTCTGCTTACTGAAATGGCCTGTACTCGGAGTTTCCTTGGGGTTGGTCAAGCTTTGGGCCACCCTAGCCCATTGAGTGCTCTACCTCGGGCCATAAGCATGCACGCTCTACTGAAATGGATTTCGCAGAAAACTAGCTATATCTGATCTTGGTTGGCCTTTCACCCCTAGCCACAAGTCATCCCTGTATTTTGCCACATACGTGGGTTCGGTCCTCCAAGGCCTGTTGGAGCTCTCTTCAACCTGCTCATGGCTAGATCGATCGGTTTCGGGTCAAATAGGAACAACTATCTATCCCTATCCCTATATATTAGAGGGGGAGGGGGAGGGGGGGTGCCCTATCTATATGGGGGAGTGCCCTATCTATCCCTATCCCTATCCCTAGACCTAGTGAGGGGAGGGGAGGGGAGGGGGGGTCAGGGTCAGGCACTCGGCTGAGACCTCCCCCTCCCCAGATAGCTATATAGGTCTCCATAGTGACATAGTTGTAGTCGCGCCTACACCTAATGGCTTAAGCCGCTGTACCCATTTACTCGCTGACCCATTATGCAAAAGGCACGCCGTTCAGTGCTACACTGACCACTCATGATGCACCACGCACCAGGCTGGCTCTAGAGACTTTTAGAGTCTGATGCACCACTGTGATCCAGATAGCCCTATATCTATACGCTAGGTGCCGCGATCGACTGATTGTTTACGCGCATCGGATTCCAGGTCTGTTGCACTCCCTTTCCTAGGGTTCTTTTCACCTTTCCCTCACGATACTTGTACGCTATCGGTCATTGAGGAATACTTGGGCTTAGAGGGTGGTCCCCCTGATTCAAACACTCCGCATTTTACTTTACTGGGAAGAATCGAATAATACCGGCCCCCCTCTGTTTAGATAGGGAAAAAGGACTCTCTATAGAGCGACTAGAACTCTAACTGGAGTTTTACTTTACTGGGAACTCTAGTTGGGTTTCCGCCCCCCCGTCTATATAGAGTTGAGTTCTTTTTGGCCAGTAGATATCTATTCTCTCGATGGCCCTATATCTCTATATAGCCAGGCACTCTCCCTTCCCCACTCTATCTATCCCCCTAGAACTAACTATATGGGCGAATCCACTCTAGATAGGGATAGGGCCCCCCCCTCTCTCTTTAGAGGGTCTAGGGCATAGGGGTTCTGGGGAGATATAGAGTCGGGTCGGCACCCCACTATCTATCTAGGTGCCCGCCCGCATATAGATAGAGATCTATATGGGCCTTCCCCCATCTCCATCTATATAGAAGGGGGAGGGGGGTTGGGAGGAGGAACCAATCTACAGGGCTATCACCTTCTTTGGCCAGATCTTCCAACCTTTTCACAGTTCCCCCTGGTTCTTCCATCATCCACATGCCGGTGAATGAATTGCACAGAGAAGAAGAGCCCCGGCCCCCCTGTCTAGTCTAATATGGCGACGACCCCTATCTAATCTATAAATATGGCTCTAACCCATATAGATATAGACTATCTAAAGTGGTGCTGTTAGAACTAGAACTATCTCCCCCTCTATCTATCTATATATGGGGAGATAGGGGGGAGGTGGGCCCTGGCTGATGGATATTTGCCCAATTTGCTTTCGCTCACCACTACTAACGGGGTCTCGATTGATTTCCTTTCCTCTAGCTACTTAGATGTTTCAGTTCGCTAAGTCTTGTTTGTGGACACGGTTTCCCGATCGGAGATCCATGGATCACGGACGGTATCTCCCCATGGCCTTTCACCTTTGGAAGCGTCCTTCCCTCTCAATGCCCGGGCATCCATCCGATGCATTCCGATACAGTAGGCTAGAAACTACATTGAACCTACCCTACCACAGACCATTCCTACTCCCACTCCAGAATAGAGACAGAATCTCTCTACATTCTACATATAGAGATAGAGAAGAGATAGAGATAGAGCCGTCTATATCTATCTCACTACTCAGATAGATCTAGATAGTGATCTAGATAGTGATCTAGATAGTGATCTAGACGGCCACTATAGACATAGACATAGACATAGACATAGACATAGACATAGACATAGACATAGACATAGACATAGACATAGACATAGACATAGACATAGACATAGACATAGACATAGACATAGATCTACGTCTATCTATGTAAGCCTCTATCTCCCTATATAGATCTAACTAGCCCTATCTAGATAGAATCTAGGGTGACTGACATTGACCGTCTATATCTATCTCACTACTCAGATAGATATAGACGACCACTATAGACATAGATCTACGTCTATATCTATATCTATATGTAAGCCTCTATATCTATAGGGAAACCAACCCCTATCTAATCTATATGGCATCGCTCCGCCTAGATATATCTAGGGGACCTTGCCATACCAGCCCTATCTATCCAATCCCCACCCACTTCAATTCCACTCGGGTATTCAAGACTCTACTCTACTCTACTCTACTCTACTCTACTCTACTCTACTCTACTCTACTCTACTCTATAGATTAGAGAGGGGGGGCTCGGCCCTCTATTCTTTATCTATAGAGAAGATAACTCAAACTCTCGGCCCTCTATTCAATATCAATCAATCAATCAATCTAGATGGCTGGCTGGCTCGGGGGCTCGGGGGCTCGGCCCTCTATTCTCTATCTATAGAATAGATATGGCTCGGGCCTCTATTCTATATCATCTAGAATCGGGCCACCCACCCATATGGATAAGATTGAGTTTCCTATCCTATATATAGAGAGGGGAGAGGCCCCCCCTCCCCCCTATATAGATCTGATCTACTCTATCTATTGGGGCTCTCCATCCCATATAGAGAGAGGGGAGAGGGGGGGGTGGCCAAAAAAACTCCATCTATATCTAGGGGGGGCTCACTGGCAGATAGATCTAGTGGGCATGAGATGGCATCCTATAGAGAGATGGGCTTCGATCAATGGTCGACACTCACTGTATTATATAAGTAATACGTGAGATGGCCATATAGATCTGATCTATAGGGCTCACCCATAGAGATAGATGGCTCGTGGTCTATCTCACTGTATTCTATTCTATTCTATTCTCTATGGCATCCATCTATTATATACGTGATATGACTGATGACTGATTGTATCATAATCCCCTACCGAACTACCGTATATACCAACCTCTCCCTCTCTAGTGGAGAGGGGTGCAGCGGATCGGAGCTAACCCCATCAGTTTATCCACTCTCGGGGTAGGGCCCTGCCCTATATATCTATCCAATCCCGAGATAGAGTTTCATTGGCACTTAAACTTAAATTAGTATGGTAGGGAGTGTCCTTCGTCCGGTAGTCCCTCGCCTATCTATATAGGGATAGGGGAGCATTCTAGAGATAGGGGGCCCCACCCCATAGATAGATAGGGCAGGGCGATCGAGGGCCCCCCTCTCTATATAGGTCGCAGATAGATATATAGGCCATCTCGAATCTATGGATGGATAGGGTCATCTCATCTATTCTATACAAATTTAAGTGCCAATGAAACTCTATCTCGGGATTGGATAGATATATAGGGCATATAGAATGAATAGAGATCTTAGATCTGGGAGTCGAGATCTATATCAATGCGATGTTGTCATCAGCCTAGACTATAGAGAAGAGATGGTCACGTATCCATCCATTCTATACGTGATATCGATCGTTCGTCTAATCATGATGGGAGAACATCACATCATCAATAGGACTGGACTGGACTGGACTGGACTGGACTGGACTGGACTGGACTGGACTGGACTATAGATTCCTTCGGTGATCTAGGAATCGGGATTGACCATAATCTCGATCAATGGGCAGATGGCTAGTCTTCAGTGGTGGGGAAACAAACCCATCTATGCCGCCTTGATAGGAGTTCACCGCCCATCTATATATATAGGGGGAGCGGTTCTTTCTCTCCATCTCCATCTGGGTCTCCATACTTAGTGATGAGTGATGCCCTATAGATCTATCTATATGGGTTGACCCCGGGCCCGGCCATCTATCTATAGGGCATTCGCATTCCTCCCTATCTCTCTATTGTATCTTCTATATCGACCAGCGGGTCATTCCAGTTATGTTAATGGCTCAACCCCTCTCTCTAGATATAGAACGGGAGAGCACCCCCCCTCTCTAGAATTTCTCTATGGGGCTCTATCTATCATAGTGACTCCTTCTCTCTCTATATATATATATGGGGAGCCCCTCCCAATATAGAGTAGATCAGATCTATATAGGGCCAAAGAAACTCCCCATCCCCATCCCCATCCCCATCCCCATCCCCATCTATATAGAGAGGGAGAGGGAGAGGGAGAGGGAGAGGGAGAGGGAGAAGGAGAGGGAGAGGGGGGGGCCAAGCCCTATATATCTATCTAGTATCTAGTGGGGGCCCCTCTCTATATAGATGGGGGGTTAGATAGAGTTAGAGGGGCCCTCCCCTCCCCCTCTATTCTATATAAACTAAACTGATGGGGATGGGGGGTCCCATAGAGAGAGAGACTTTGGCCAAGCCCTATCTATCTGGCAAGTCCATAACATTGGCCAAGCCCTATCTATCTGGCAATAGTTTCTATAGGGTGGCCCCCCTCTCCCCACCCTATATCTATCTATCTATCTATCTATCTATTAGATCTATATAGGGGGCCCCCCTCTCCCTCTCTATAGGCTGGGGCGCCTATCTAATCTAAATCTATATATGGAGGGGGAGGGGGGGAGATGGGGAGATAACATTAATCTACTATGGGGCACTCGATAGCCTATACATCTATACGGGCCGTATGGTTACTAGTCAACCATCCATAATCTGCCATATATATCTATAGGGCAACCGACCCATACAGATATCTGGCAATGCCATATATAGATAGGGACCTCCATTCCAACCTCAACCTCAACCTCTATATGGAGTGGGGGAGTGGGACAAATATGTAGTCTCTTTCGGAGGTTGTAGATGTGGTGCTCGACTGACAGTTCCCTTATATAGATAGATAGATAGATAGATAGATAGATAGATAGATAGATAGATATAGGGCGACCTCCTCTATTCTATATGCCCTATCTATCTATCCACGGCCTCTATATATAGATGGGGTTGAGTTTAGTTTGAGCTTCGCTCATGCTACGCTCACCCAATTCTATTAGTCATGTATAGATCATAGATTTCTATTCTATATGCCCTATCTATCCAATCCCCATCTAGAAATTGAAACGAGAATAGAATATAGATGGGGCAGCGATTATTAAATGACTATGATTCACCCCACTGACCCTATCTCTATCTAGGGTCTCGGTCACGGCTCTCTATCTCGAGTGGGGTTGGCTCGAGAGATATATATATGGGACCGGCCAGAGTGAAGGGAGCGATCCAAGCCTCCCAATCACCTTCTATTATAGATGTGATACAATGGCCCCCCCACTCACCCCACTTGTATTGAGGGAGGCCCCCCTCTGTTTAGATAGGGATATATAGGGCCGCACTCTACAGGAATACAGATACTTGTCAGAATGGTCTATCGTATTACATACGCAGATATATATCTATATATATATAGATATCTATATATATATATATATATCTATATATATATATAGATATCTATATATATAGATATATATATTCTTTATATGGGATGGGGTCAAGCTTGTACCACTCGAGCCCTCTTGATGTGACCCCACTGGAGTAGTGGCGTTAATCCTGTATTCACAGCTCGGGATCCCTACTGTATACCGGATGCCCATCTATCTATATGGCTCGGGATCCCTACCTGTAGACTGTAGACCGGATGCCCATCTATCTATATGGCTCGGGATCCCGTATTGTAGACTAGAGAGAGAAATTGATAGGGGTTGGGGCCATATAGATAGGGTCCTTGACTTGATAGCCCCCACTCTATAGTCCCAGCCCCACTCTACTCTATAATGACAGCCCCTCACCATCCCCCACTATATCTATCCACAGGCCCCTCTATCCCCATCTATAGAGAGGGGGGGTTGAGTTTAGTTTGAGCTTCGCTCATGCTACGCTCACCCCCCAAATATCTAGTAGATCTATCTAGGCCAACTCTATCTTGCCAAATATCTAGCCCCTCTCTATATATAGGGAACTCAACTTTAATATGGTTTCCCCCCCTCAAGATAGAGTTTTTTTGGCCCTCTATATAGATTATAGATTGATTAACCCTATCTATTGGCCAAATATCTAGTTAGATCAGATCAGATCAGATCAGATCAGATCTATATAGGGGGGAGGGGGGGCCAAAGAAACCCAGATAGATATATAGGGCTTGGGGGGGGGGAGGGGGCAAGCCCTCTATATCTATCTGGGCCCCCTCCCTATATATCTAACTCAAACTCTATATGGTTGGGGTTGGCCTCTATATAGATGTGGATGTGGATATGGTATTAATTGACGAGTGGGGTCCCTATGTATCACGTATATAATAGAGCAGAGCATATGGTCCATCTATAGAGGAACCCCTCACCAGCTAGACCCAGCTATAGAGTGCGATACCCAAAGTTCCCAGCGATACCTAGAGTTCCCAGCGATACCTAAAGTTCCCAGCGATCTATATTATTCGCTACTCCATCTAGATAATGGGGTGCCGACTAGATATAGCTGCCCCCAGAGCCAGAGAGATAGGATAGGGCTCGCCCTCCCGAGAGATTCTATATAGATATCTATATGGCGTGCCATCACGAATAGCAATTCCATATCTATAGAGAGGGGGGGTGGGGATTGGATATCTCTATAGGCTGATGCTCTTCTTCTTCTCTTCTCCCCCCATCTATATATCCCATATAGATAGGGGCGCCATAAAAACTCTATATATCTCGTAGCACAAAACGAGAAAAAAGGAATTTGAGCTCCGCTCATGCTGCGCTCAAGCGAAAAGTCCACGGTTGAGCGTAGCATGAGCGTAGCGAAGAATCCCAATTCAATTCTATTCTATTAATAGGACCTGCGAGTACCTATCCATTCCATATACAGTCGAGGCACTCAACCCCATATATAGATAGGGCCTTTCCCCACCCATATATGGACAGGGGGCTCTACTCTCTATATGGGGCACAGTCTAGAGTTTAATTGGCACAAGCCCTATATATCTATCTGGGTTAGATCTATCTAGGGGGGGGCCTCCCTCTATATCTTAGATTATTAATTAGATTAGATTAGATTAGATTAGATTAGATTAGATAGGGCTGAACCAACTCCATTTGTCCGCAATCATCTCCATCTCCTGTGCGTACATGGTCTTTGCTCGTACCAACTCCATCCCCCGAGTGAGATCCGCATGGTGTGGGTGTGGTCGATTAACTCAACTGCATAATGAAGCTATGACCCCTAGATCTATATAGGCGACCACGCACCCCATCTATATAGAGGGCCTTTACTCGACCGCCCCCCGCCAAATATCTATTTCTTTGGCCCCCTCTTTATATATGGTCTATTCCTTTGGCCTCCCCCTCTAACTAGATGGGCCTATATATCTATCTGCGCCCCCCCCCCCCTCTCTATCTATGGGGAGTAGATCAGATCTATATAGGGGGGGGAGCCAAAGAAACTCTATCTGGGGCCCAAGCCCTATATATCTATCTAGGCCCCTCCCTATATATCTAACTCAAACTCTATATGGTTGCCAAAAAAACTCTACTCTATCTTTGGCCTCCCCTCCCTATATATCTTATCTATCTGGCTATCCGTTTCAAATTATCTTGTAGCGAATCCCTCTATATCTATCCACTCTATATATCTCGTAGCGAATCCACTCTATATAGGCAGGCCCCTAGACATACCCTATCTCCCTATGGCCATAGCTTCATTGCCCTCGCTCGGCCTCCCCTTATCCCATATGGCATAACGAAATAGATGTTAGAAGCTTGATCAATCTCTTCTCTCTAACCAGTCGAGTCGATGCATTCCACCCATCTCGGCGTTCCACCCATCATCGAGAGGGAGCCGCCTGCCCCATATAGATAGATAGATAGATAGATAGATATAGAGGGCCCATCTCCCACTCCGTATTGATTGAAACCCACCACATCAGTTATATATATAGGGGCCACCACATCGTAGAACTCCCATCCCACTCCATCCATCTCCATATAGAATAGAATAGAATAGAATAGAATAGAATATAGGGAGGGCCCTAGAAATCCCTATCTAAACAGAGGGGGGGCGAGTGTGTAGTTGACTGATCGTATCACAATGGATGGATGACGAGACACGTATATAATGAGATGGTGGCATCACTCGACCCCCTCGCCCTCCCCAGATCAGATCTATATAAAGGGAAAGGGGCACCATATCTTAGGGTGCCCCCCCCCACCCCATAGATAGAGAAGAGAGGGGGCCCTCTAGAGAGACTTGATGCTCAACCCAAGCCCTATCTATCTGGGCCCCCCAACCCAATAGATAGAGCCCCTCTCCCCTCTCTCTATATATAGGAAACTAACTCCCATATATATATATAGAGGCACTTAACTTTATATGGTTGGGGGTGGCCAAAAAAACTATATACAGTACAGTTGGGGGTGGCCTAATATAGAGTTTTTTTGGCCCTCCCTATAGATCTTATCTTATCCCATATATATAGAGGGGGCAGTGAAGACTATATATCCCATCTCTAGGAAAGTGGTGTCTACGTAGTATTGGATTGGATAGAGTCAGTCAGTCTAATCTATATGGTATATGGCTAGGCGGTGATGGTAGTTATGCTGAGGGTATGCGCCAGATAGATTGATAGGGCCACCCGCCCAGAGCTCTCTCTATAGATGGGGCCTCACCTACTCTAGGGTTGGGTCTATATAGATAGATAGATAGATAGATAGATAGATAGATAGATAGATAGATAGATAGATAGATAGATAGATAGATAGATAGATAGATAGATAGATAGATAGATAGATAGATATATGGGGGCGGCTATCTAGAAGTTAGAGTCTAGATAGGGATAGTCGGCTCTCGACCCCCTATCTATATGTGGGTATGGGGGGGGGGGAGGAGGCCGAGGGCATTCATGCCCCTCGTGCCGACAGCCTCTATTCTATCTAGAGAGCTTGTTCTCTCGGGGAGGCCGAGCCATATCCCCATAGACTTAGGGTAGGGCCCTCGCGCCGCCATCTATAGTTCTCTCTGAGGGCATAGATCTAGATAGGCCCTCGACTTCCAGCTATATATAGGGGCAGTCCCCCTATCTCTATATCCTGGCCCCTCCCTATAGAAATAGATAGAACTGCTGACCCCCTCGACTTCTATCTATAGAGTCTAGTCATCTATATGGTATGCCCCCTCTCTCTGGATATAGATATGGGGCACCCCCCGTCTAGTATAGATGGGCTCGACCCCCCCTAGAATATAGATCTTATCTATCTGGGCCCGGACCTATCTATAGAACCGGCTCTATAGTGGATAGGCTATAGGCTAGGCACCCTATATATGGAATGGATATGGCGAGCTGGGCAGATATAGCCCAGATGAATCTATAGGGCAGGGCCAGATCTGGGAGACCCCCCTATCCCTTCCCTATATATAGAGTAGAGTCGAGGCATCTCCCGGCCCTATATCCATATAGGCATCTATTCCATATAGATAGTATAGTGACCCCCCCCAGCTAGACTCTCCTCTCTATAGGGGCCCCATATAGAGTCTTGCCAGATCCATGGCTAGATATCTATAGGGGCCCCTCGACCCCGAACTGAAGAGAGAGGCATCTAAGATAGATGCCTATATGTATAGGGCGGGGCTATATACAGATAGAGAGTCGGTGACAGTAGTTCCTCGTCCTCCTCCTCCAGCTAGTGGAGGCCGTCGGGGCCCTTTCTATATATGGGCTCTACGCCCTCAACCCCCCCCATAGATATAGAGGGGGGGGTTGAGTGCCGACTATAGACTCTATAGAATAGATAGCGGTCCTCGCCCTGGTACGTCGGGGGTGACTCTGGGCTATATCTAGTGTAGTGGGGCCTGACTCTCTATTTCTATATAGGCGCCCTCGCCCCACCCCATCTCTCCTGCCCATCTATATATGCGGGCAGTCGGTCCCCTACGTATACAATTCTCTATCGTTGGCCTATTCTATATAGGGGCGGGGCTATATAGAGTTGGAGTTGGGCCCCCTCTATAGACTCTATCTAGTTGGAATGGAATAGATGATCTAGAAAGTTCTGCTCTCGATCGACCCTATCTATATATATGGGACATCCAGGCACTCCCATCCCACGACGAAGGGCCCCCTATCTATACTCACTCACTTACTCCTAAATCTATCTATGGGGTGAGCGTAGCGAATACCCCCCAAGATAGGGTAGATCAGATCTATCTAGGGGGAGCCCCCCTAGATAGATCTAACCCAGATAAATAGGGCTGGGGCCCAAGCCCTATCTATCTGGGCCTATCTAATCTCTATATGGCAGATCTAGATCTAGATCTATATAGGGGGGCCCCCTTAAATAGATCTAACCCAGATAGATATATAGGGCTTGGGGGGGGGGGGGCCTCCCTATATAGATTGGATTGGATCATAGATATGGCGCCCCCCCATAGATAGATATATAGGCTCCCCATCTAGTTAGAGAGGGGAGGGGGAGGCACTCGACCCCCCATCTAGATATAGATAGGGCCCCCCCACCCCCACAGTATATAGTTATGGTTGGGGGCGGCACCCCTAGATATCTTATCTTGAGTGTAGCCCCCCCTCTCTCTATTATCTAGGGTATAGGGTCTATCGAGACTTATCTTATCTTGAGCGTAGCGAATCTTATCTTGAGCCCCCCCCTCTCTCTATTATCTAGGGTATAGGGTCTATCGAGACTTATCCCATCTATATATAGAGGGGGTCTCATCCATCTATTCTGATGTGATACAACTAGATAAAGATAGAGATGCGGTGCCCAGAGATGCGAAACGATCTGATCGATCTATATCTAGATATGGGCCGGGGTCTTCCCTCTCCCAGCTATAGCCGAGGCCATAGATAGTTCTAGGGGAAGAGATAAGATATGGGGCCGAGGCCATAGATAGTTCTAGGGGAAGAGATAAGATATGGGGCCGAGGCCATAGATGGTTCTAGGGGAAGAGATAAGATATGGGCGGGGCCTAACCTTCATAGAGAGTGTAGTTCCCTCATAGAGAAGAGAGTGTATGTAGTTCGTTCGGCACTCTCCCTACCGCCTATCTGTATATAGGGGAGCATAAGCATAAATGAATGCCCTACCGATCCGATTGAAGTTGATGCCCCCCATAGATAGATAGTTCAGGGCGGGGGACCTAGAGTCCATACAATGATGCCCCCCTCTATTGGAATGCGAATGCAGGAATGCACTCCATACTAGACTAGACTAGACTAGACTAGACTAAGGCCCAGGCTTCACCGCCCCCCCCCCCGATCCGCTCCAACCCAAACCCCATGCCCTCTCTGTCTCATCGAGAGATAAATAGATTATAGAATAGATAAAGGTTGGGGTTGGGCAAATCTCTCGCTCATGTGGAGCGGATACCGAGACCGGCCCCCGTTAGGGTCAATCACATCACCTTGGGACTGGGGCCATATAGATATATAGGCAGGGACGGTGCCCCTCCCCCCTCCCCTATAGAATAAATGAATAGATTCGCAAGTTCTACGTATATCTATGGGCTATATCTATCCCGTCTCGATAGATCACGTAGTGCCATCCCATCCGGCCCCAAATGAAGGACCCATGGCAATGGGATCTGCCAGACCTAGATAGTGGTGGGGGGAGGGGATGTCAGGAAACAGGCCACGTGCCCATATTTAGATGGCAGCAACCCGCCCCGATAACCATGTCGAGGCCTCCCCCGCTCCACCACCGCCTATACCTAGTCCTCCGCTGAGGGGAGATGCCTCCCCTGCCCCGTCACCCAACTAGATAATAGATGTATATGCTAGGGAGAGGTTTAGGTTCGGCTCCATCCCTATGCCCTATCTATTCCCTGGGGGAACCTGAGCGAGGAAGAGGGGGCCTCGATATGATTGGATACCTGAGAGACTGAGGTGGGGGCAGGGAGATCCTATAGATGATTGCATGCCCGAGAGACATAATCCTTCAAAGAGACTGCTTCTATGGCAATAGGCATAAAGGCATGATTGGTTCCGCGGATCTCACTGCACTGACCGTAATAAACTCCTTCTCATTGCAGCAAAATGGAAGTCTGATTCAAACGACCAGGTACAGCATCGCATTTGACCACTAGGGAAGGGACAGCCTGACTATGAAGTGCATCAGCAGATGTTATAATCATACGTGGATGAGTTTTGGCTGGTACAACCACTCGATTGTCCACTTCCAATAAATGCGATTGACCCAGTTCTGGATCATCCTCTGGGATCATATGACTGTCAGAAGTTGGTGACTGTTCATCAAAACTGTTATAGTCTGAATACTCATAAGGTTGGGTCGACGCCCCCCCCCCCCTCTCTCTAGATTCTTGAGAAAGTCGCCCCCCAAACTGTACTTGCAAGTTTCCCCACGAACAGCTCTCCGCGCTTATCTCTTATCATTGACGACACAACTACCATATCACAATTCTAATATAATAACGGGACTATCCATGGCACATCGCGTCTGGTCTAGTCTAACTTATCTATATTGCGGCAGGCCTACTCCCTACTCCCTACTCTATATAGACCAGACCAGACCAGACCCGACCCGACCCTATCTAGAGTGGATTTATTATCATATATGGGTTCTCCCACTACAGCATGAACATGACATAATAGGGATAGGGGAATGCATATGACATGATAGGGGATGTGATGCCCTCTAGTGAAGTGAGTGATGCCATAACCATCTAGGGTGAACTGTCTACCTATCCCATCCAGCTTAGCCCAGCCCATGCCAGACTATAGTGCAGTGTGAGTGATGCCAGACTATAGTGCAGTGATGAGATGAAGATGAAATATTCGGGTTCGGGTTTGGGCGACCCTTAGACATAGATGGGGCCCCTATCTATCTATCTATCTATCTATCTATTCGGGGAAGGACCCCTAGAATCAATCCCGACAATGGCAGGCCCTCTTTTCTGAATCGAGTCCACCCCAAATCAATCTGGTTATGGGATTGGTGATGAGATGAGAGCCGCTTGTCGTCCGCCATGCTATCTAGAGTGATGCAGTCCATGCCGGATTAGAAACTTGAGTCTAGATAGGGAGAGTTGACTACTCTATAGTTAAGTTAGAGAGGGCCTATCTATAGATTCGATCTATCGTGCCTAGCCTCCCTCCCAGATAGATAGATAGATAGATAGAGAGAGAGAGAGAGATATGGTATGGTACTATAGACGTCACATGAGTCACTAATATATTCTATTTTATTCTATTCTATTCTATTATATTTGAATCACTCTATGGTATGGTATGGTATGGTATGGTATGGTATGGTATGGTATGGTATGGTATGGTATGGTATGGTATGGTATGGTATGGTATGGTAGGGTAGGGTAGGGTAGGGTAAGAGAGTTGTTCCATCTCTATACTCTACTATAGAGGGGAGGGGCCAACCCCCACCCATATATAGATTTAGATAGGGGTTAGAGAGGGGGGGGCCACCATACCATAGTGATAGAGGGGAGGGGCCCCGTCTAGTCTATATAGAGGGGGGTGCCAATCTCACCACTGAAGGGGAGGGGTGACCGATCTGAATCCATATCCATATCCATATCTATAGAGGGGCCCAATATAGAATAGAGTTTCTTTGGCACCCATACCATATATAGATTTAGATAGGGGAGGGCCCAACTAAACTAGTGATTGATAGGCCAATCCAACCACTGAAGGGGCTGGAAGGAAGCAAGCAATGGGCCACTGCCATATCCATATCCATATCTATAGAGGGCCCCCCTATCTATATATGGGATATAGAGGGCCAAGGCTGGGCACCAATCTACCATACCTATCCACCCTACCCTACCCTACCATACCATACCATACCATACCATACCATACCATACCATAGAGTGATTCGAATAGAATATATTAGTGACTCATGGAATCTGACGTCTATAGTACCATACCATATCTCTCTACCTCTCTCTCTATCTATCTATCTATCTATCTCTCTATCTATATGGGATGGGATGGGATGGGATGGGATGGGATGGGATGGGATGGGACTGACTATATACGTCACATGATGCAAGTGATGAACTAATCTAATCTAATCACATAGAGTCCAGTCTAGTCAGATAGGGGTCACTCATGTTACGTCTAGATACAAATAGCAAATAGATATAGGCCAATCTCACCACTGAAGGGGAGGGGTGATCGATCTGATCAATATATAGATATAGAGGCACTAGTTAGGTGTATATAGAGGGGGTAGTTTCTACTCTCATCTCAGTGAGGGATGGGACATATCTATATCTAGGGCATATAGAATAGGGGATGGCCATCTATCATCTATCTATATAGGGGGAGGGGGTTAGATCTATCTAAGGGCCCCCCCTATATAGATCTAGATCTAGATCTGCCATCTATATAGTATAGATAGGCCCCCCTCTCTATACTATATAGATGGGATATATAGGGCTGGGGCCAGAGATATAGAGTCTGGGGAGGGCCCCCCATCTATCCCTAATAGATAGATAGATAGATAGATAGATAGATAGATAGATAGATAGATAGATAGATAGATAGATAGATAGATAGATAGATAGATAGATAGATATAAGCAAAGGGGTTGTCCATCAACATAGACCGATCTATAGATGGGTTGATGGTCCATCTATATCCATATCTATATATAGGGGTTGATGGTCCATCTATATCCATATCTATATATAGGGGTTGATGGTCCATCTATTATATACGTGATACGAAGGGGTCCTATCTACCCAACCCAATAGAGAGGAGTGAGTATAGCCCACTCGATAGAGATCGAGAGGCCCCTTCGTCACTATCACTATATAGATGCCTCTATCTATGGTGAGGGGCATAGGTTCATCAACAACTATAGAGCTATGCCCGACTAGAAAGATATATAGACGGGGGAGCAACTAATAGACTGTACTATAGAGCAGAGCTATGCCCGACTCGAAAGATATATAGACGGGGGAATATAGAGTTGGCTCCATCTATCTATGGGGTTCACCCTATAGATAGGGGCGACTAGACAGACGAGGGGCCTCCCAACTAGAATATAGCTCTACTAGACTAGACTAGACTAGACTAGACTAGACTAGACTAGACTAGACTAGACTAGACTAGACTAGACGAGGGGCATCAAGACTCTACTCTAGAGGCAAGGGTTCGGCTTGCCTGGGGTGGGCAAGATACAGAGGCTCGCCACCTCCATCTATATAGATAGGTATCTATCTATCTGGGGTGGGGCTCGCCACCCTCAATCTAGGGTCTATGGGCAATCTATCTCTCTGGGGCTCGCCACCTTCCATACAAGCAAAGGGCTACACCTTCTCTATTATATACGTGATACAACGGGGAGGGGTTGATGCCCAATAGAGTCGTATCAATACACTAGGTCAGGCAAGGGTCCAGATAGATTACAGATAGATAGATAGATAGATAGATATATAGATAGACATCTATCTATCTCAGCCCTATATATCCCTATCTAAACAGAGGGGGGCCTCCCTCAATCACTATGGGGTTGGGAGTCTCCATCTGGGGTTGGGCTGTATTGACCCCCAACTCTATCTAGGGGATCTGGGAGTCTCCATCTGGGGTTGGGCTGAGCCTATCTATATGTTGATGTGGCCATCTATATAGATAGGGGGGCCTATAGATCAGATCAGATCAGATCAGATCAGATCTATATGGTAGTCTATTGAGAGTGAGTGTCGACCCCCATAGAGATATATGGCCATCTCATGCCCTATATATATATATATATATGCCAGTGAAACCCCCCCCCTCTCTCTATCTATGGGGAGCCCCTCTATATTTAAACTCCCATCTATATATAGAGGGAACTCAACTCTATATGGTGGGGTGGCACCCCCCCAATATAGAGTTCTTTTGGCCCAAGATAGAGTTTCTTTGGCCCAATATATAGAGTTGGCCTCCCTATAGATCTTATCTTGAGCGTAGCCCCCCCCCTCTCTCTATAGGGTCGGGTCTATCGAGACTTATCTTGAGCGTAGCAAATATTATAGACTCCCATATATATATATATATATATATATATATATATATATATATATATATATATATATATATATATATATATATATCTCGTAGCGAATAGACTCTTGAGCGTAGCCCCCCCCTCTCTCTATAGGGTATATCTGGGACTCCCATATAGATATATATATAGATCTCGTAGCCCCCCCCTCTCTATATAGGGTAAGGTCTATCGAGACGTAGCCCCCCTCTCTCTATAGGGTCGGGTCTATCGAGACTTGAGCGTAGCCCCCTATATCTATCTGGGACTCCCTAGATGGAGTAGCCCCCCCTCTCTATATTCTATAGGGTCTATCGAGACTTATCTATCTGGGCGGGTCCATATAGAGGGCCCCCCTCTCTATATATGGGCGGGAGAGGGCCGCCTGTATATATTGACTATCTATTCTATATAGATAGATATATAGATAGATATCCGCCCCCCATAGATAGATAGATAGATAGGGCTCCTCAGCCAAAGTCACTGTTATCCCCTTGCCCAGACTCCTGGATCACTACACTATACGAGTCCCTGAATGATCCGTTGAGCGAGAGCCCGGATCACTCGACTCGACTTCCGTTAGGGCTCGACCGCCCCTATATAGAATAGAATAGAATAGAATAGAATAGAATAGAATAGAATAGAATAGAATAGAATAGAATAGAATAGAATAGAATAGATATTTTCTATAGAGCGCGTATATGGTATCACCAGATCATTGTCCTCAGTCGGTGACAAACGATTCTCCCCTCCCCCCCTCTATATAGAACTCGGTGACAGAGAGGATCTTCGGGCGCCCGTTGGCCAAGCGTATAATACAATACAATACAATACAATACAATACAATACAATACAACCGATCTGTCCAGGACGTTGAAAGCTATGGGAATTGAGAGTACCGGCAGAACCCATGTGGACCCCTCTATCTCTATCTAAAACTAGAGTAATCTGATTCATTCGTAACAGTAGTACCCGAACCCCCGAACAATGTGGTGAAATCGCCCTATCTAAAAAATAGAGGATATCTCTAATCTGTTGGACTCTGATCTTCTCCATCTGGCTAGACTCTATTCCCGCTGTATCTGCATTCATCCCTGTGTTATCCACCGCAACCAACTAGGAATCGCTGATCCGCTTCATTCCAAACCGGCTCGCTCATTGATCCGCTGTATGTATTCACCTCCGTCTGTATTCATGGCCGCACTCCTTCTTCCTCCCATAAAGCGTAATAACAAGAAGCAGCTCGGTGCTCCCCAACTCTATCTAGGGGGGCAGAAATCCCCACCACTATCTAGGCTCCCTCAACTATCTGGATATAATATAGGGTCGAGGTCATTCATCCATGCAAGGACGGGACCACCAACCCAACTCTATCTAGGGGGGCCCTCCCCTCTAGATATATGGGCTATGGGATGGGACCACCAACCCATAGCCCATAGACATAGTTATAGAGAGGGGAGGGGGCGAGTGTCGAGGTCATTCATCCATGCACTATTGATTTTGGGGGACCACCAACGGCTATATCTAGTTGACAGGACCGAAGGTCGAAGTCATGAGGGAAGGCCCCTATCCCCTATCTTGGGATGGGGGTCAAGGAAGAATGATCGCTAGGTTTCCATTCCAGGAAGAGATTGCCCAGAACGACTGGGTTGATCGGGCATGCATGCCGCGCCCCACATCCCCGCTCCCTTCTGGGTTCGATACAACACCACATCCATCTATTCTAAGTTCTAGATGGATGTGGGGTCCCCAATAGAGAGCCCATTAAACTCTATATGGTGGCACGGTATAGAGTTTCATTGGCACCCCCCCACCCCCTATATATCTTATCCATATGGCCGAGCCCCTGACCCGAGCCCTTCTATATCTTATCTAGATGGCAGAACTCACTCAACGTAACGTTATTAGTTCTGCCATCTAGATAAGATATAGAAGGGTTGGTCTGTCGTCCTCCTCATCATAGTCCTCTTGGAATCAATAGCATTTTGTCAGAATACGTCTTGTCTCTTCACTCTAGTAGTCCTATGCATAGTCAATACTGTAGCCCCAATCATGGCTACTGATAGAATGGGACTAGAAACCAAGAACCAAACGGAATAGTAGGTATGAAGTGAATTGCCCGATGTTTCCGAATTGGTCCGACCCTGTATCTCCCCAGCATGAACTGTATATCTAAGAGAGCTTGTACTTATGCTCGTTGGTAATAATGGAATGTGATCATTATCTGGGATGGGGGACATTTCCCACCAAAGGATCAGTCCAATAATACCGCTCACTGGTGGATAGCGCGATACCTTTTCGTGAATCTCCGCTATTTGAATATTCGACGTCATAACCACGGGTAAGGATGAAACGGCAATAGCTCCTGTATAAACCACCAGGGAGATCATGGTGGGGGGGTCAGGACCTAACAAAATGGGTGAACCCGAGGTGTTGCAAAACACTGGGATGGAGGACGGAACGGGATGTACTGGATTCTTGGCGCGTACAACCATCGAACCGGAGACCAAAGCAAGGCTAGGCGAAACGGAAAGTATCGTAGTACACCGTCCTTCCCTAGAATGGAACTTTCATGCCGAGGGCATTCAAGTTGATCCATTACGAACGACCGTTCGCATCTCATTATCTCATTTGATGAGAACCGCGGCACTCACTAAGCCACTTACGTACTGTCGAGAGAGCGATAAAGCGATGCGATTATTATATTCTAATTCTAATTAGAATTCTAATTAGAATTCAAATTTAAATTTCTATTTCTATCTAGTTGGGTTGGGTCGGCAATCCACGGCCTTACCTTAAAAAAGAAAGGGAAGGCCCTATCCACTATATCATATCTATGGGTTCAGTTCTTCGTACACCACGCCCGCGTAGGATATATCATGTTCATACCAACATGCGTGCGTTGTACCAGTCTCACCCAACATGCGTTATACCAAACCAACCAGTCCCCTAACCCCTAACTAACTAATGAACGGAACGGATGGTCCATCTAGAACTCTACTCTATTACGACCAGTGAACGAACTTGGTAGACAAATGGAGTTTATGCGCCGCTAATGCAGCAGCTTGTCGAGCATCTGACAAACTCACACCATCCATTTCAAATGGGATTTGTCTCGTGGACGCACGAGCAATCCAACCCGTAGGATTCCCTTTCCCTTTTCCCATTCTCACTTCTGTGGGTTTACCGGTAATAGGGAGATCTGCGAATACTCTTACCCATATTTTCCCATTCCTTCGAAATTGTCCGCTTATAGCACGACGCGCTGCTTCAATGGCTCAATATGAGATACGACCGGCTCCACAACTTCTGATGCCATATCTTCCAAAACCAAGTTGTGTACCGCCCGTTTCGCAACCCCTACTACATACGCCTTTCCGGTATTTACGATATCTCGTACGTTTTGGATATAGCACGTCCCTTCTCTCCTATGGGAATGGAATCCACACTTTGACACCTAAGATTCAAAGTTTAGTTTCTATAGAGGGCCACCCTATAGATAAGATAATATTCGCTACGCTCAAGATAAGATAAGATAAGATAAGAGTCTATAATATTCGCTATGCTCAAGATAAGATAAGATAAGATAAGATAATATTCGCTACGCCCCTCTATATATATGGGATAAGAGTCTATCATATTCGCTACTCCATCTATATATATGGGATAAGAGTCTATAATATTCGCTATGCTCAAGATAAGTAAGATAATATTCGCTACTCCATCTATATATATGGGATAAGATCTATATAATCTAGGGAGGGCCCCTCTAACTCGAGACATATATATAGAGAGGGGGGGCCACCCTATAGAGTTGAGTTAGTTTAAATAGATAGGGGCTCTAACTTTAACTTTATATGGTTGCCCCCCCTCTATATAGATTAACGATAGACAGTTGGGGGGCCCAGATAGATAGGGCTTGGGGGGAGGGGTATTCGCTACGCTCACCCCCCCCCTCTCTCTATATGGGGAGATAGGGGCCCTCCCCTAGATATATAGGGGCCTCAACCTCGATCTCGGCACGAGGGCCCATATCCATATCTCTCTGGGGCACTCGACTTACCCCTATCTCTAGGGCACTCGACTGCCTATATATCTATCTGGAGGGCCCCTATCTCCCCATATAGAGAGAGGGGGGGCATTTCTGATCGACCCCCCCAAATAGAGAAGTATGGGTTAGATAGGCCCTCTCTATATACAACTAGAGGGTGCCACACCATAGGGACATGCCCGTATAGTATATATGATTGTTAAAATTTGCATGGATTCTCTACTAAAAGTTTCCTTGTTTCATAGTACCCTTATATTTTCCTTCAAATTTTCATTGAGTAAATGCCCTAGCATAGTGATCACCTCCACAAATGAAACATCCTCTAGGAAATCCTTTCCTTTCCAACTACTAGTTCCACTTGAAACTAGGTTTTAATCCACCATCCACTTTTTTGCTATGTGAGAAGTTATTGAACTTAACATTCTGATTCCTGAATTAATTCTTGGAATTCTTATTTATTTTCTAGTTCTTCTTCTTAAGAGTGGGTTTGGAACCTCCAAAATTCTTCTTAAACTTCTCTCTGACATGAGCAAGAGACTTTAGTTTTGATTCCCGCTTTACTACCTTCTTGAATACCCAATCCATCATAGATATCCCATGCACATATACCTCACATCCTATTTGGGGTTTTAATCCCATAATGAAATTTTTATTACAAAACCTTTGGTCTATGTGATACTGAAGAACATATTTTAGGAGCTTAATGAACTATTCCCAATATTTATTCATTGAAATATATCCCTACTTTAGATTCTAAAAATATGTCATCTTCTAGTCAAAATATAAGTAGGGAAACCATTTAGATCTGAACAAAATAATGAATTTATCTAAGGTGGTGGTAATGGAATCAAGGTTCATCTTGAGCTTCTTATTTTCTCACCATGTTTCTTCTTCTCCACCAAGATGATGCTCCATAAACTACCTTAGTGACTTATGAGTAATTATAAATCTCAAAGTACTTTTTCTTTTTTATCAACCAAGCTTCAACACCATCCTTTAACATAGTTTCATCAAACTTAGGATGATTTACTTTCTACATGTCCCATGCAAGTTCTACATATTCTCAAGCCCTCTCATCCTATAACACCTTAGCATGCCTATGCTCTTGTTGAGCTTCTTATTGATTTTATTTTTTAACAATGTGTTCCTCAGATTATTCTTGATTGACTTTCTCAACATGAACATGCACTTCCTACTCTAAGGTCATGATTTAGTCTCTAATTTTGTGTATGGCTATGAGAATCTGATCCAGCTTTACTACTTTCTCTATGAAAAATTGGTTTGAATCTACTGAAGGGTTAGTGTTCGAAGTATCTTCACCTTTAGGTATACTACACACCATTCTTATTTTTTATTAATAGGAGAATATAAATGTGTTAGTGGACTCATTAAGTCCTAGAGTTTGAGCCTTAGCTCTGATACCACAAATTTAAAACCCCATAGGGTTTAACTCAAAAAATGATAATTTTTTTAAAAATTTACTTTAATAATCAAATTAGATTATTTCCAATTACGACATTTTAATTAATCTTTAACTAAATGCATCTTCAAAATTAAACTAGTTATGATTCATTTAGATAATGACTAGCTTATCAAATTCAACAAAATTACAAATTTGATCCATCGCATAAGTACATCTACTAAATAATAACTCAACCAACTATTAAAATTTATATAATAATATTATACAATAATAATAGCCAATATGTTATTTATTAAGTACAATAATACAATGTTTTTAGTTCAGAATGAATAAAAATAAATACAACATTCCATGCAACTAACGAGTATCCATAAATTCATTATATATCATGAGTATAAGTCTTTATCAGGTGATTTCTAGAGGAGAAGGGATCATCATCAAGGTGCTTTTCCACACCAACCATGGACTATAAATCCCCCACACAATGTCCAACTAGGGAATGGCCGTCCCTTCATAGATGATTAGATGATAACAATGTAGGTATCGATAAGTCAATTAGAAACCATGTGTTATAATATTATAACTATATTCAACATATCATAAATAATTTCATTCTAATATGACATCTGACATACATGCATATAATTAAGAAACTGAAATGATAATATTTAAATTAGAACCATTAATTTGGCCAAAGTTTTCATATAGTGTAATGATATAGTAAATCAATCATAATCATAGACAAACTCAATCTAATTTCATTTAATCTAAGTATTAATGACTATAAATATATGCATGAGAACCATCTCATAATAATAATCCATAGTTTCATTAATACCAGAGTTACTAAATAATCATAGACAAGATTTCCATAAAATTCTTATATAGATTTAGTTTGAGTGCTACAACAATTAAATATAAAAAATAACTTGAAATAATTATATGCAATAAAATAACAACTTAATATCTTCTATCACATTTTCTAAATTCTAACATAGTCCAAATTCCATTATCCAAATAGGCAATATTACAAATATAATTATTTTCTAAAAATATTCATGATATTTAAGAATTTACCAATTCTATAATAAACACCCTTGTTTACAAGTATTATCATAAAAATAATACAATTTAGGAATTCCATAATAAATCCTAAGCTAATCAACAAATAATAAACACAACATTTATTTGTTATAATCATCAATCAATCATTTTCCTCATAATTTATATCTAAAACATCATATTATAGATTTAATGACTAAATCTCAAGTTGCATATGAATAAATCTATTCACTATAAACAAACATCTACTTTCATACCAAAAATTATCTGTATACATACATACATATTAGTATGTCTACTTTTATTTATATACTTTTAAAATCCTTAGCCATTGATTTTCAAATGGAATTATATATATATATATATATATATATATATATATATATATATATATAATGTGAGGGTTAAATTTTGTGTGTGTGTGTGTGTACGCGCGTGCATGTTCGTGTGTTTATAAATTATTCATAAATAATATATATTCATCTTTATGTATAATCCCTAATTATATGTATACATATTTATAGATGTTCATATTCAAGTACCCTACTTAAGAAATATAAATTAATATTTAAATAAAATATAAATTATATTAACACCACATATCATTAAAAACTTGAATTAAATACATTGAAATATAAATATAAACTATTAAATACTCTTATGTACTGTATGGTAC
>JARHVA010006822.1:130000-322500 GCA_037957365.1 Torreya grandis
GAGACTATGTTGAGTTATCATGGACCTAAAATAGGAGTTAGTGGGGCTTAGTGATAGGAGTATTGTAACTAGAAAGTAGATCAAGTGTTGTTATCCTGAGGGAGCACCAGTATGTAGTAGGTAGTAGAGACCTAAAATTTATGGGGCAGGTTCACCCTCACATGTGTCTTTGGTGGAATATATGGGAGCTTATGATCTGATGATCAAGCCATTATGCATATCCTTTTTCACTTGAAACCCTATCTTAGTGACATAATAAGTTGAATGTAATCACATAGCAAAAAGGGGTTAGTGATTGAATTTGTGTTTGACCTCAACACCCTCTGTGTTGAGCATTACCTACATACCAATACTCTAAAGGGGAATACAAATCTATTTAGTTATCTCATGCTATAGTGGTATGTGTAAAAGACAGGTGTAAATTTTTAGATGTTAGTGCAATCTTGGTGTGATCCAGTGCTTCAACTATGACTTATGACCTTGGAAGTTTATTCAGACTTTAGCTCAGGGCTACTAGCGATATATGTAATTAGAATTTGTAGAATATATAATTTTATCTCAGTATCCAATTAGAATTCTAGTACTTTTCAATGTGAAAGCCTCTCATGTAAAAATGATTTGAAATGTAGCTTTATAGTAGTATTTTGGTATTTATTCAAATGGGGATTTATAAACTATTGGACCGACACTTTAATGAATTTGAATTTTGTAAATTAGTTATTATTTGGTGGGAGGACAAGAGTGGTGGATCCAGATAAGAAAGTGGTGCACTATTGTCCAATTAAGTATTTTTTGTATGAGGAGAAAAAATAGATGATTTGAGTATTAGGAACAACCTATGTGTGAGCTTGAACTAGTTTTTATAAGGACTGAGAACACTTTAGGGTCATTATTTTTCTTGAAAGAATTGGTCATCCACATAAAAAGTGAAGGAAAGTGGTCAAAGGGCCCTATAATAAGTAATGATATATGTGTCAAAAAAGGGTGGTCACAAGTGCCTTAGCTTAAATTTTAACATATGTGTCTAAAGGAAGATAATTAGATCCAACATTCATACAAGGTGTCATGCCATAAAGTGGGGCATGGATGTAAGAAAGTGTTGTTTGTAATAGAGGTACCAAGGAAATAATTAGGTATATATGTAAATAACTAATGAACAAATACTCACTTAGATTTGAGATGTGAATGGGATACAATCCAGAGATATAACTGTTTATAAGTAATAACCAAGAGGTATTTAAGATAATTATTATAACCAAGAGGTGTAAACAAAGTAAAAAAGCCTACAAATATAATATATATTAACAATCATATAAAATCTAATAATTCAAGTTTAAATAACATACAAATATATCACATACACACATGCATATACATGCATGTATGCACCCATGTGCATGCATGCACACACATCCCAATATAAATAAAATGGAGTATGTGGATAGAGAAACTTTCCTTTGATTGTTATTTTGACACATCAATCTCATCCTTGGATGAAGAAGGATTTTGTGAGAGATGTAATATGTGAACCTTGAGATCTAAATAAGAATACCTAAGTATCCTCAGTTGGGAACTCTATAGACTAAGTGTACCTTTTATTTTCAATTCTCTATCTTTAACTATAATGAAAAAATGGAAATGAAATGACCTCTAAAATGAAGACAACATATTTTATACAATACAAAAATATGACATTGATGTCCAAAACTAAAAAATTATAGAAATATACTATAAAAAAACATAGACTAAAAATCTACATTAATGTTAAAAACAAGTTTAAAATTTTAAGCAAAATGTTCCTCTCCAAAAATGTAGACATCCGCTGTTCCAAGAATAACAGTTGTAATGAAGTGATGATGTATTATTCCCTACTTTAGATTGTCCATTTCCATTGTTTTAGCCAAGATGAGAAACCATTATATTAATTCTCCATATAATAACTTAGATTTAGTTCATTTTTCATTTACATAAATATAGTTGTACTTAACCAACAAGTACATACTGTACATTATATAAATATATTAATCAAAGTTATTTGAAGGAGTAAAAACAAAATACGTATCTCCATTCAACCAAAGAATAAGAAGGGTTTTCTAACTTTTAATAAATAGTAAATATGAGCCTTACCATGTGTTTCATTAATAGTCACATACCTGGAATATTCCACAAACTTCACTCGTTGTTGTCCCTAAAAATTCACCACTCTATTTGCATATTTAACAACCCCATCCCAAGTTGAAGATCAATATGAAATGCAACACTTTGTCTTCCATCCACTTGAAAGTCTCAATGCATAATGATAACTTTTGCCTTTCAAGAAATGAATTTGTTGACATTTTATAGACAAGCAAGAGATCAAGGTTGGGTAGAGAATAGACAAATAATATGTTGACCACTTTTTCACATATAGAAGATGATAATGCAATAATAGAATGCTCCCAGATCCTCATCTATGGCCATTACACATAAGATGATATGCTTGTCACTACAATTATTCTAATAAATTTTCTAAAAAAGTATTTGTGCCATCTATGAAATAAACTAATAGATGGGATAACAAGATATAGACATGTAGCCTCGTTTATTTCAAACTAGCCTAGCATGCTTCAATTTATTATTTTTGGAATCACTACTAATATAATTGCATAGTCAATAGGGATGCACTCTGCAAAATGCTAGGAAATCTAATGTGGTCAAAGAAATTTCTATCTTCGAGGAGCTCTAGCTAAGCAAGTGACTTGAATATTAGATAGGGGCAAGAGATAAAGGGTATTTTAGCAAGGAGAAGGAGATATATAAGTGTTGAGGAGGTCTAAATGTTTTATCTGGTTAGCCAAATAAAGCCTAACTAGCTTCATATACTAAACTACATGCACAGCACAAGCTCTTCAATCTAGACCATAAATAGTCTGGGAAAGTTTATTTTGGAATACTTCAATAATTTACATAACATTTAAGATGGAATTAAAACTAAAATTTGTATTATAAGTAAAACTAGGTGTATGAAATACTGATACAAATAAGTAATGATTCAAATCATGGATCCAATAGACTAGTTAATTGGTAGAACAAGGCAATGGATAGTTTTTTAATTAAGATTTGAACATGTGAAATGAGGTGGCATCATTTTAGCCTATGCTCATTTGTTTCCTACAGCTACACCACCCTTCCATTACAACCAAAAACTACCACCATCATGCATCATGTAGGACTACAGTTAAATCACAAGTTCACCTTGATTCTCGCAAAGAGGTCAATTACATATAAACTAATCAATGAATCAGAGTATCTCAAATAAGAATATTATATTTCATTAGTTAACAATATTACAACTTTCTTATATAAATGTTTACATATTTCTTTGTGCGTAAAACAATATTGATAAAAAAGAAAATAATAATGAATTAAAATATTTTTAATGCTAATAGTCCCTCCCTTCAAGACTAATAATTCTAGGAAGACCAAGAAACCATAAAAGCCACTTAAAAACAAGTTGGGGACTACATCATCCATGTGACTAAGTGGTGCCTCTCCCAAGGCTTCGAACTTGCATCATTGTTCATCTTACAATTTTCCTCGAACTACCACAAAGTCATGATTGGACAAAAAGTTTGAGAACTACCAAGTGGAAGGGGTTAAAAAAGCATCATTCATGGTTGCCTATTTATGTTCTTATGTTGTAAATTATAGGTGGATTAGAAGAATTGTAGCCACCTTATAAGCCCACCTTCAAAATCTATCAGTGTATTGAATAGTTCAAATGCATCAGAGGGTCTTCAAAAAATTGAATGGCCCAGATGTAATAGACGGCCATAGAAAACTTTTAGGTGAATTTTCAGTCATTAATTTTATTTTAAGCTCTGATCATTATGTTAGTAAATTGAATGAATGACCCAGATGTAACAAAGGGTCATCAAAAACTTAAATAGCCTAGATGCAGTAGAGTGTCATCCAAAACTCTTACGTTAATTACCAGCTGTTGATTTCATATAACTTATATACATAAAAAAATGATTATTTTTGTTTCACTACATTTTTAATTAATTTTTTAATATAAATTTGTTTTGGTAAATAAAATTATTAAGAAATGATAATTTTTTTATTATAATTTGATTTTTTACTAAATTTATTAAAAAATAATATTGTTTCAGGGTTGAATTTTTATTTTATAATGAATTTAATAAGAAATGAAATTTTTTAGGAGATGTGAATTGCTTTCTTAATAATTTTAAGAGAATGAATTATTATTATTTTTATATATAGTTACTATATTGAAACCAGTTAATGGTCTGTGCATAAGGTTGATATGTATAAATTTATAAATGGTTAATATTTTTTAGCATTTAGGTTATGGTGTAACAATTAAAATATATATATATTTATATCGACACAATTTAAGTTCAAATATCATCAGTTATCAAATTACCCATAACATAACATATAAAATTGGTTGAATGACATAATAGAGTTATGGAGATTGGAGCCTCCACTTGTGATCCGAATTGGGTGTAGGCTTGCCAATCTCATAATTAATATATAAAAAAATTGTCCATGTTTATTTCCATATCAGAGTTGAAAGTTATTAATCAATGAAATACCATTTTATATAAGTCATTAAAGTTCATACTCACATTTTTAATCATAAAGGCTTAAATATATTTCAAAAAACTTTTAAAATTATGAAAATTCTTCAAATCAAAATATAAATTATTTTCCTTATTCACAAATAAATATTAAAAATAAAATAAATTTTGATGAATAAGTATCACAATCATAAATAAATACAAATGTTATATTTAATGGTGTTCATGATGTGGAGGAATATTACACCATATTTAGTCATGTTTGATTTGAACCATCTAATTAATAATTTTATTGAAGAAGATTTAAAATTTGAGAAAGATGCAATTCAAACATTTGAGAATGATATTAATGGTAAGAAAGATAAAACCAATGAACATAAAGATGGGATCTTGCCTAAAATTGTTGTGTAGGTTTTGATTCTAAAATTTGAAAAAATGTATATAAATTTAAATCAAGGAAATCTTCACAATAAATATTAAGATAAAATGATAGATATTATAAACATACAACTTGGAACATATTTTATAGTTATTTAATGTAAATACAATTGGAATAAAATGAAAAAGATATTCAAAAAAGAAAAACAAATAGAAAATAATACATAGGAAAAACAATTTTTATGGATTTTCTATGAAGATATAGATCACATTATAGGGAAAACTTTAAGGCGATTGACCTTATGAAAGGTTTTAGTAGAAATAAATGGATCAACACTTATAATACATCTGAAAATGACATGAAATATAAATGTTCTAAACTAAATCCATTTATAAATACTAAAAATATTGAATAAAAAAGAGCAATGAAGAAATATATTTCAAAAAATTGGAATTAAAGGCAAGAATAAAAAAATAAAAATAGTTTTTCATGAAATTTTTGGGGAGAGAATGGAAAAACATTAGCTGCATTTCACTCAAATAATGAAAAAATTTGAGAAAGGATGAGTACAACTTGAGCATGCAAAAATAGAGCAAGAGAACAAGCACATAAAAAAATATATTAGATATGCAACTCCAAATTGTAAAATGTCTTCCAAATCAAATCCTATTAATTTATTTCTTGTGAAAAAAACACTTGTATATAAGATAGTAACATGTTTTTTTTTTTTTTTTTTTTGCCATATCAGTTCCCTAAACAAGCATTATATTGTCCTTCCCATTCATAAAACATAATATTTCCTTATACCTTTCCCTAATCTCTACCCATAGCTTGATTGTGAATCTCAACTTCAAAATTTAGATGTAGATCTATTTATGTGTTTGATTCATCTTCATTATTTATTTTTTTTATAAATTATATAGTATGGAACATCCCACAATAATATTGGGCACTTTTTTCAATTCTACAAGTATATCTTGAAGAAATATCCATCTTCTTTTGAGTAAGTCAAATGATTTTTTATTTTTTACATGCCTTCTAAAAGGGTATTTGTCAAACAAAGTTTTTAATAAAGAGAATTTTATTTTAAATGGCTTCAACAAGTATGGAGATATTGGTAGGGAGAATCTCTAATTATTTGTGGATAAATAATGCTTCTTTTAATTTAAAATGTTAATACTTCTTATTTATATATATATATATATATTATTGCAGAATAGTTATAGTGATCAACATCTTAATTACTACCCACAATATTGACATAGGCATTTTAAAATATTTTTTACACATTACATATTTTTTATAATAAAACATTATAGAAATGATACTTATTTACATAATTCATAAAAATATAATGTTTTTGTGGACAATATGATAATTTAATATGAGTTCCATTAACTATACCACATATTATGAGAAGTAAAATTAAAATCTGAAAATCATTTAATATATTTTACAATTTATTACTTGATGGAGCATTTATATACTGATTTTGTAAATTTTAGATGATTTTCTTTTACAATATAATTCTGAAATTATGTGTAGGAGTTCATTGGACTAGATGATGTAAAACTAAACACACCATTTTTTAGGTGGTATTGGTTCTCTATCAAACTAAAATGTACTAGTGTTTGGTATATACGATTTTAATTTTAACAAAAGAAAATTGAAAGGTGAAAAAAATATTTTATAAGAATAATGGTATAAAATATCAAGATTATAGATCTTTTCTTTTCATATTTTTATAAGATTAAATTTTAAAATATGTTTTGTCTTAGAAATTTCCACCATTTTTTATATGGCTGCATAGATAATGATTCATTTTTTATATATCAACATTATTTGTATAAAATATTATCTTATGTATTTGAAGAAGAGTATGTCAATATTTTTTAAAATAAATTTAGTAAGAATATAATAAATTTAAGATCCATATTAAATAATAAACCATATTTTCTGTAATTAAAATACAATATTTCTAATTATTAATTATTAAATTTAATTATAAAAATATTAATATTTTCAAAGATAAAATGATTGATGATTAAACATTGTTAAAAACTACACTAACAATTCTAATTAAATCTATAATTTTTAATTATATAATTAATACTGAAATTTGCAATATTATTTTTTGTGCCGGTATTAAAACGTACAGAGTGCGTTACTAAATTTGCCTCATATACGTGCTCATGGCCAAAATGTAGCGCGCTTACAGGTAGAAAATTTTGTCCATGTGCGCGGACCTTAATAACTACTCGTCTAGACTTTATAGTGCTTTTCTGAATGATCGCTTTGTTTGCGTGTTACAAGCGTGAATTTCAACTTGTTAACCTCTCCGGTCTCCGCTGCAAAAGCGTCCAACTAATTGTAAGGATCAATAAAAGATTGGGCGTTTATCTGCAAATTACAACAGCACCACACGTGGTCCTCTCTTTCACTCACTTCGTGATTTCCCTACCTTGTAATAAAATAAAATTAGTCGTGTGGTCCTTTCTTAGATGAAAAATTGAGCACTAAACCGAAATGAAAATCATTTGAGATGAAAATCAATTTCTTTTGGATACAACCACCGTGGGTTGAAATGCATTATGATGTTAAAGTGTACTAGAAGGCTACGTCATTTATTTATACACTTCAGTGTAAGCCAATGCTGCTGTTTAAAACAGCTCAACAGTATAATGATATCATATTATCAACAGTTTTAAGGTCTGCCGTTACAGATCATATGCCGGCATACTCTATAGATCAGCTTGTAGCCTAATTTCCGCCAACAGTCTTTTGGAGGCTGATGGCGACCTTTACTGTATCATTTGCGGGATTTTCTTTCTTCTTGTGAAAGTGCGTGGCGAAAATGACATCGGTGTCCGTACAAACACTTATCGCCTGCAGCCACCATCCGACATAAGTCCGTCTTGTAACGCGGATGTCGTATAACCGGGCGGAGCTCTTCTACTCCGTGTGCGAACTGGCAGCCGGAGCCGTAGGGACACGTGCCCGTATGTTGCCATTTATCACAAAGCTCTGTCTTAAACATTCCCTGGTCGTACACATCATACTCCACGTCACCACCAGCAGGTGCCTAAGCGAAATGACCGACATGTCACTTTGATCAAAACCCGGAAAAAAGTAAAAGGCGAGGACGAGAATTTCACGACAAAAGACGGAGAAAGAGATACTGATCTTACAGAAACCGAGGCGATGTCAGGAGGAGGTGTTGCAGCTAGACGAAGTCGATGAGGTTGGCACGGAGATTTCGCAGGCAAGGGCTTTATGTTTTTGGCCCCCGCTTTTACTCTTACATATCCGGGTGATCTAATGGAAATACTCTTTGGCAATACCGGGCGCTGACCCGATGGCTTCTCGACCCCCGATCTTTCCAAATCGCTTGGAACTGAGGATATTGATCTAGAATGATAATGCGCAGCATTATTGTTGGACTCAAAACTAAGAGTGCTAATGGGGCTGCTTTCTGCAGCAGTTCCTCCACCTATAATATTTTTCTTAAAAATATTAACATGGCTGTTGCTGCTTTCCAGCTCCACGTCCCCACATTCTGCTAAGCCGTTTGAGTGATTGGTCGGAAAGTGTTGTCTGTGAATATAGGACGGAGCAAGTTGGGAAGGAGTAGAATTTAACAGGGAATGGTTGTGGATACTTGACACTGACGATTGCCGGGGAATCAATGAATAAGGGGCAGAACTCATGTGCATTGGCGTGGTGTCCAGTGGTTGGTTAGGCCTACTGATACCAATAAATTTAGCGTACTCCATCTGAGATGCTTGCAGTTGAAGGTTGTATGTCATCAGATCCTCGATTTTCCCCTCCGCGTGACGTTGCCGGAAAATGGAGTTGGTGTAACTCTCAGAGAGCTCGTTGTATTGTAGAGCTAGCCGGACGAGCTGGGACTCCAGGGCTCCCAGGGGTTCTTGGCAGGATTCGAACTGGTGATTCCCCATGTTTCCGTAAGTCGGCGAGAGTGGTTGCGCGATATTTACTGGAAAAGATTTTCTGTATGGAGAGTTAAGGCAGGGGCGATGACTTTCTGTCCAAGAAGATGATATCGTTGAGAGGCCGTCTTTTGAAGCTGTGCTGTCGTCTGAAATGCTTTCGGAAAAAATATTTTCGACTGGGGTTCCATAACTTTCAACTTCGGCGCCATTCCCCAGGTCGTCTGGAAGACGGCTTTTTGTGCTAAACACGCAATGCTTCGCCCCGTATCTTCTCGCTAAAGCGCCATTGTCACGATCCATTCTATCTTCTTCGGCTTTTAGTTGGCCAAGGTTTCGTCAGTGCTCATTTAAGCTGGAGAAATCACACAATTCAGTGCTAAGTATTAGAATTCGGATCAAAAAAATCAAGTTACAAAAAACAAGCAGCAGAAGCATTGTAATCAAACTAACCGCAAATAACAAAAGTTTAACGGCAAATAATGCTTTGGAAATATATAAACACAGGCACGCCAGTATGGTCGGTGCGAGCTCAAATTTCCCAATTACGAATCTGAATAATCTCGACCGACAACCTAATATAAGCATACTACTAACTTTAGTTCGATGATGATGTATAAAATCCATCAATTAGTAGTTGTTGCAGATAGGTTCAATGGAGCTTCAACGACTAGCGGAGAAGGATGTGCCATTCCCAAAAAAAAAACCTCGGAAAGGGAGGGCATAAACAATAGTTACAGACGTAAATATGAGGAAAGACTAAAGGAAAGAGCAGGTACTAATACTCAACAATACATATTGGCGTACGAAAGGATCACAACAAATGATTTATCGAAGAAAATAATATTGAAAATACAAACAAGAAACCCTCGGTAGCAGTAAATGGCACCTTTGAGAGTCGAACAAACGTCCAAAGGATACTATTAGAAGTAAAGATATCCTACCATTAGAGATCCCGGAAGAATACCTTATAGATCGCGAGAAAAGCTTATAGATATAGAAGTTACTGTAAAGGTCAATTAACTTCGTGAACTGAATATCAATTATTCAACAAGACACCTATGGAAGTAGTAAATATTAAAGATCGAACAAAATATAGAGCAATAACCAGCAAGTAACACGGTTCAAATTCGTCCGTAAGATTACGACATGTAGCTTCATCAATCACAAAAATCCCCTAACATATTCTTGCCTAAACAGTAATTATGAGCTTAAGATCAACTACAGAACACAGCCATAAACCAGAGGTTCAAATTGAAGAATTCTCTAAAGTCTATGGCATGTATAAAGTTTGCATCAGGGCACTTAAATATCAACACATTACACAGATCTGAAAAGACAAAGCTCTAACAGACGCATAAATGGCTGACATATATTATTTGAAGCAAAGTATTACCAAGAAATTCAAAAGCTTCACCTTAAAATGCTAAATGCCTGCTTGTTTAGAGAAACAGCCAGCAGCGCATCGCCATTGTCGCATCATGGAAGACAAGTTAAACAATGTCTCCTTTCCTCCTTAGGAAGATCACATAAAAACAACTTCAAGAATCTTTAAACATTCTCGGTGCCAAATAAGCAGAATAGACTGAGGCTAACAAATACCCCGCCACTCCAAACCCTAAATTAACCCTGGTTAACTCCACACAACTAACCGTTATAAATATCTGAAACACGCTGACGGTGGCTTAACGGCATACCACGTCCCGGTTGATAAATAGTTGAGTTTGTTAATGAAACATTACCGGAAGTTTTTTCAGGCGGGACTTAACCATGTTGATCGGAGTCGTTACCCTTACGGTTGCGACCACCACCACTGCTAAATTTTATTTTATTATTATTATTTTTGAATCCATGGGTTACTTGTTTTCGAAGATTGCGGTGTGGAGGTTGGTAATGGTTATTTGTATATTTTGCTGTGATTACTTACATAAGTAGTTTTGTTGATTGTTCAAATCATTTAGCTATCATTTTTGAGTATAGAGTCGGAAGGCGTACATTATTAAATACTCATGGCAACCCCCCCCCCCCCTCATTAGGGCGTATGGAGGTGGGGAAGCATGCAGGGATATTATTGTTCTTAATCAAAGCAATTTTGGAAATAAATTATATAGAAGTTTTTTATCAATGTTTTAGATTATATTTTGTATTTATCAAAAAATAAATATTTTTTACAATTTAATTGTATTTCATATATTATGATATTAAAAACAAACACATTACAATGTGATATTAAATAATATTGAAATAATATTCTATAATATAAGAAATAAAATGTGAATTTTTAAGAACTATAATAATTTATTTAACAAATCACAAAATAAATGTGTATATGTAAGTTGCATAAAGATTAAAATCTTACAATATCACGTTATAGTGAGTCCCAAATAAAATATGGTCATTAGGTGCCACTATCTATCCTATTGCATTGTTGCATATCAACATCCTGCACAGAATGGTGCGAGCTATACAATGCAACGCTATACACTAGAAATATTTTGCAATGTAATAATTTACTCATCAATCTATCTAATGTAGATGCTAAATCTAAAATTTATATGTTAAATTAGTCTTGTACACTTGGAAAATATCATGCATGGATCAACTCTTAAGTTCAAGATAATTTTGTTTCCAAAAGGCTTGTGTTCGCTATTTCATTGTGCCAAAATAGTTTTCTAAAAGTCTGGCTCAGATATTTTGATTACCCAAATCACATGTAGCCCACATTATGTTTAAAAACTAATTTATATCCTTCACTTTTTGTTTCAGATCTCAAGTAACATATTATTGTCCCTGACACTACTATCCATATTTAGACACTAATGTTGATGCTAGTGTCACTAATGTTGATGCTAGTGTCCCTACCTCACATAAACTTAATTTTTCAAATATTTTGATATGTATGGGTCGGTCTATATTATTATTTTAAACTTGTTGTGAGATCATTTCAAAAAGTGTTGAATAAATACAAGTCAAATACCATTCATTATCATCAAGCAATATAAAGTATTTTTCAAGCATACATCTATCTAAAAGCACCTTTCAAGCTTATAAAACTATCATATTCTTCCATATTTCCATATCAATTATAGGATAAGTATTCTTATAGGTCTAAAGCATCCAAAGATCATCCTATGAATAATAATTTTCAAGTTATAATCTAGATCACTACATGCACTTGCATATAACATATTTCACAATTACTCACATACAAGCCCATATAATGGGGAGAACTACATTGGTCTAAGGCCCTCTTCAGAGTATATGGTTATATAGGTAACTCTCACTAATAGATGGGTGTATGAGGTTAGCTTAACTTCACTTGAGTCCATTGACCCTTATTATTTAAGGTGGCATACCCTAATTAGATGACCTAAGCTTTTGAGCTACATACTGATATCCATAACCTACATGCATGATCCGAACAAAAAATAAAAAGGTGAAAGGGAGCCCTAATAAGCATAGGTGGAATTTAAATAAAAGGACCTATAATTCAGTTCAAACATAAGTGTTGGTTTAATAACATAAGTAAAAACACTGGTATCCTTATATTGATGGTAGTGTCTAGGCTAATAGAGAGTTAATTTCTAAAATATGACAATATATAGTTCATCATAATCTTAACTAATTCTACACCAACACTTCTTAGATCTATTTGCACATCATTAAATTAGTTGGGTGTTATTCCTTCTTCTTGATTAAGCAATCAAATTACTATTTGGTGTTACACTTTCTATATTTAGCATATTTACATAATTCAACACTGTATCATAATATATTGTGAATCTAAATCATTTAATAAGTCTTCTTATAAAATAGTATTCTTCTTAGTTGATTAGGATATTCTCTTTACCCTTAATTTAAAAAAAGGTCAAACATTTGGTGAACCCGACCTATAAATATTTTTATGCAAATATTAGCTTGCCCTAGGGATTTCATCTTTATAAGGTTTTTGTTTATTGTTATTATTTAGATAATTGTATTATTTATATGCAACCTAGGTGTAGTGATAGACTAAGTGGTGTATCTATTGAACATATTGAGTTTCCTATTATAAAACCTAAAATATCTCAAGGTAATACCCTATCAAATTCTATTAATAATGAGAGTGCCAATAATGATAATGAGCAAAATATTGCAAAAAACTCATAGAGGATGAATCTGATATAAAAAAATGAAGCACATTAGAATAATAAACATAAATAAGTAGATAAAGATAAAATTAAATTTATTGCATTATTTCAATAGCACATTCATCAAAATCTTAAAGATATAGAAAAGATCCTCGATACTATATTTAAAACTTAAAAATTAGAAGTTGTTAGTGAACAACCATTGCTCTCTATTGATAAAAATATTGGGGTTATGTCATTTCCCCTTAATAAATTTTGATAGATAAATATTAGATTTGAAATCAAGTTTATATTGGGAATGATTTATGTAAAATTCATGCCCTTCTCTACACTAGCTAGTGAAACCCACATTTTGATAATTTTCATAGAATAACACAATAACTCTAAACCAACCCATATGATAGCTTATATTGAATCAAAATGAGACCAAGATATAAAAAATTGATATAATAATTAATATACAATAGTTATGGATCAAAATAGAATTTTTGGGCAAAAACCCTTGCCAAAACTACATAGTAACTCTACAAACACTACTCAAAAGTAGAACATAAATACATAACACTTATAGGATGATCAAAAAACACTATATAATATTAAAATAACCTAAAAATAACCCTAAAATAAACTTTTTATATGTTGTAACAAACCAAAAAATATGAAAAAGCTTTTATAACCTCTACTCGCACTAACTACTTCCATAAAACATTGAAAAATGGTTGAATATGCACTCCTTGAAACTATGTTATAATTCTTGTGTGAAATTTTACCTCTAGATCTAAAAGGCTTCATCTTAAAATTCTTAAATTCAATAGGTTTTTTTTAAATACCTACAACATCCAAGATTTTCTATTCTAGGATGATCTGATGAACATTGTTTAATAAGAGAAGTTAATTAGTTTGGCAAAAGATCCTTTAGAATGTAATTATGACATATTAATAACCAATAAGGCCCAAAGGGGGCACCAAAATTTAGATATTTGATCTATAAATATAAAAATATAATTAATAAAATCCATTAGTTTTGATCTTTCTCCACTTTTCATAATTTGCTTTAATTTTGTTTTTCCTACTTTTATCCAATTCTTGAATTTTCCCAAATTTGTTAAATTTTTTAGGATAATAGTGCAAAAATAATTTATTAGTTTGATTTAAATCCTCATAATAATCCTTCTCAATAAAAAATACCATGCACTACTTTAACAATAAAGTATTACTACTTATCTTTATTCTCTATTACTCTTCAAACTTGCCAAATAATAACTAATAATTAACTACCAACTAATCCTAGAGGTTACAAACCTCCTCATAAGAATTCCCATCCCCTCCTTGGAAAAATACTCAATAATAATAATATTTTATTAATTACTTGGTCCTTTTTATCAAAAATAGGAAATAATGAATATTTTAGGTCCAAATAATCAATATTAATAAAAATATTTTTCTATCTCCTTCTCTAAACCCAAAGATAATATTGGAATGAGAATTTTTTCCATAAAAATAAATTAATTGAAAAAAGGATGTGGTAGTCTGCCCTTCCCAAAGTTGATTTATCACAAGAAATTGCAAACCATGATGCACAAGAATCATCATGCCAACGTGATGAATCAAATTGTAATGACCATGTAATCTAAATCATGTACTTACCAAGTGAGACAACTCTTTCCAAAGAGAATTTAAAGATATAATTTACATAAAATAGTAAATATCTTTGTACAACTCATGTAATTTGATCACCATTTAAAAAAATAGCTTGACCTCATGAGAATAAATATCAAAAGCATGTGTATGACTCAAAACATCTTGAATGCAAACCTTCAGAAGATCTATGATGTGATGCATGATTATACTTTTATATATTTGACTTGGATGATGTAATAAAAATCTAATTGTACTAACTTCTCTATTCTAAATTTTATTATAATCCCAAATCAATCTCAATAACTCTTCACCATGCTTTCGCTACACCACTCTGATAGGTCTAAATGTTAGAAGCTTTACTTGCCCCCTATTGTAGCCCTCTTGCTAAAATTTAGATTTTGACAATTGGAACTCAAATGTTTCTATCACTAAAACTTTTCCACCTTATTTATGCTTCAACTTAGTATAAATTGTTGAGGCATGTTCTTGTTTTTGGTGTTGTGAAATTGATGTTGTCATTGATGTCAAGATCAAGATAGATATCATTACTATCAAGGTCAAATTTGATGTCATGCATGGTGAAGTGGTATGTGACAAGGAAGTCTTATGATAAGAGATAATTTGTAGGCAACCTATTATCTCTCTGTTGAGATAGAATTTGAAGGAAACTTAGTAACACTTTTGAGGTTGATGACATGTTTTAAAGTCAAGATCAAGATACAAAGTAATCATTATGTTAGGCACTAGTCTTAAGGATCATTGCCATATAATTATCCTATTGAGAGAAGTGTTGTCTTTAGATAATATTGATTTAATAATGTTTTTATTTTATATCATTAATATTTATCTTGTTTGAGTTCAAGTATTTGAGTACTAGGTGTCTTGAGAAGCTAAGTCTAGCCCTATGAGAAGGTGTATGCATGAATCAAAATGAAGCTTGGTGATTTGTGTTAGTATAGGCGTGAGAGAATGTATAAAGTTGTGTAAGCATAATAATAATGGAAATAAGTCTTCATAATAGTTCCAAGATCATTTTTAAGGCTTAGTCATTGCATGAAGAAACCTGCTAAGAAGGCATAGGCTTGGTACCATGTTGAGGTGAATAGTCTGAGTCTTGTGAAAAGAATATTGGTAGTGTATGAGCTTGGTATTAGGTTGTATGACATGAGTATGAGGTTTTGAGAGCATTTTAAGAGGTTTCAAGGTGTGTTTAAGGTCTAAGTGTGGCTTATAGGTATAAGCCTTATGTGAAAAGAGATCTAGTGTAGATTAATGAGGGGTCTAGTTCAGTTTACAAGATGATAGAACTCATGTGATATTTCCCATAGGTGAGATAGGTTGGTTCGATTGGGTTGGTGAATTTTGAGGTCATGAGCTGAAAAATAAATCATGAAATATGGTTTTGAGGTTTTTATATGTGCACATAATGAAGGGTTCTCAACTTGAGAAGGACTTTCATGTGCTCGTTGGCACATGCAACCTTTGAATAATATCTTAAGAAGTTTATGGATGTTTTAGAATGATCCTAGATCAATTTGATAAGAATTTGTTTTTGGATTAAGGGCTCAATATTTATGAAAATTATTAATACTATAAGGTGGTCTTAACCCTCTCTAAAACCCTAACAATGCCCTGATATGGAATATGTTGATAGAAATGGCTCAGAATGAATTGGATGACATATTTTGATGATTGGATCATGTATTTGACTCTTATAAGTACCTCCAAGTGGTATTTATCTGATATATGAGTGAGTGAACCCTACAAAAAAACCATGTTTCTCATAAATTTGCTTTAATAGGTAAAGTTGACTAAGTCAAAGTTAATAAGTGGATGGAGGTTAAAGTTTGAGACTTATTATTATTATTATTATTATTATTATTATTATTATTATTATTATTATTATTATTATTATTATTATTATTATTATTATTATTATGGTTTATAATCAAGTTAAAGAATTAAAATATGCTAAACTAGCCATGAAAGTTGACCTATTGCTAAAAAGGCCTAGTGAGAAAGATAGTGAAAAAATAGGCAGAACTATGAATGAGATTAGGGATGTGTTTCCATGGATTATGGGTGGATCCAATTATACTAGGTTGTTTTTAAAGACCTATAAAACATATCCATAATGGATATAATTTTTTAAGAAGCTTTTGTATGTCAAAATGTTGTTCTCAAACTGACTTGTCTAACATAACGAGGTCTATGTATAATGAAGCCATGAGATTGATCTATAAGACCAATATTACTATTTAAGTCTATAATATATTTATTATAAGTTTATTTTAGTATTATTAAGGATAAAATAAATAAATTTTAATTTCATTATAGTGATTCTACAGGTGTTTTACGTCATTATTTTTATGACTATATTTTGAAGTCTTTAGCAGTTCTGAGTAGTCATCTAACAAGGATGAGAATGAGGTGATTTTCCCAGAGTTGAAGAGTATAATGCACATAAATATATTATTAGGGTCTATAAGGATATTATTAGTGAATTTATATCCATAAAATGTTTCTGTATAAAATTTTGTGGTCAAATGATCATGATTGATTTTTGAAACTAGTTGGCAGTTCTGAGTGGTCATGTGCAAGAGTGAGTTGGAGGATTTAAGCCATATGTTGTAGCATTTAAATCACATGATAATGAAATTTATGTAATGGATATTATATCTATATTATTTAATTTTTTTTAGTAAATTGGTTGTATGGTTTAGTTTTGGTTGGCAAACTTTTTGGCAATAAGAAGGCCAAATTGTGAGCAGACCTAATGGTGTGGTTTAAGGAGTGAAATGAGATAAATGGTGTTAGGGACCTAAGGTGAGATTAGAAAGGGTATAATTGAAGTGTGTGTGTGTGTGTGAATTTTTTAATCTTTTTATGTAGGCTCAATATGTTCTAAGATGGTTAAGGTGAAATGTGTGCTTTGAGAAGGCCTAATTGTGTTAGGTCTTTATTAGGCCTAATGGTGGTTTTAGTCCTTATTAGTGGTGGTTGACATATGTAGTGGTTTTTTATCCTATGAAAAATGGTTTTTATCTATTCTAAGGGTGATCTAAGTTGGATAGGTTTGTGTCTGACCAAGGTATGTTGAATCAAGAATCATGTATAAGAAGGTCTAATATGCCTAATTTGATGAGTGAGGATATTGAAGGTATGAACGAATGAAATAGAAGTTTATAAACTAGGTAGAGAGATATAAAGACCATAAAATAGGTGTGTTGAATATTACATAAAGTTATAATAGTGGTTATATAGATGATGACCAAGGCCATATGACCTAAATCTATCAAGAAGAGGGCTAGTTGAGTGAAGAGGCCTAATAGGCTGTTTGAGATAGATAGAAGAGTGTAAATATAAAAATAAGGTGATAATCATTATTTTATTTAGAAATAAGTGTCCAAAGGTGATAATAATTTCTAGGTGGCTAAATTGGTGCTGACTCACCTAGGGGGTTGGTGCCTCCTTGCAAGTTGGTACTTGCTAAAGGCCTAGTTGAGTTGGTGGTTGACTAGTGAGGGGTTGGTGCTCCTTGTGGGGTTAGTGACTCACTAAATATTTATTAATTACTTATAGGAATGTATTATAAGATGTTTTTAGTTATTTTTATTCCCTATGATGGTTTTACATATATCTCTTGTGTTCATATGTTCTATGCTTATGTGGATGCTTGATTATGCATTAGTTGATGCATGTGTTTCAATGAATGCTTCATGAATGATAAGTGAAATTAAATGATTGTTTTAAGGGAAATTATTCACTCACCTCCTCTCAGTGGCTATGCTTCCAATAATTGGTATCATAGTAAGTCCTTTGAAGTAGGCCTAATAGCCTAAAGGATATCCCAAGCAAGTGAATATGACTAGTCAAGCACAAGGTAGTTTCTATACAAGTAAGTCTATGTTGTCCAATGGATCTAATTATGTTTTTTGGAGTGTCGAGATGAGGACATATTTTAAGTATTAATTTCATGATGTTTGGTAATCATTTTTAGATGGACATACGTCACCCTTTATTTCCATAATAGGTATAATAGGTAAGAAGGCTAGTGATAACAATTCAAAAGTAATGAATAGTATTCTTTACAGCTTATCAAAGGTAGAGCTTGTGAAGGAGATGCACTATGTCTCTACCAAAAATATGTGGGAAAAGTTGAAGAATATATATGATGGAGACTCCAAGGTCAAGTTGGATAAATTTCAAGCCCATAGATGATAGTTTGAAAGCCTAAGGATGAGTGAATATAAGACCATTGTAGCTTACTTGTTGAGGGTTGATGAAGTGGTCAACATCATAAGAGGCCTAGGTGAAGAAGTGAAAGATTATACTATTATTAGAAAGGTATTTATATCTCTAACTCCTATGTTCTATTTTAAAGTGTCTTTTGTTCAAAAGATGTAAGATATAGACAAGCTATAGACGGATGGACTTCATGGCACCCTAACAACTTATGAGATATTGAGGATAAGTGAAGGAAGACCTAAAAAGAAGGAAGCTACATTCAAATTATAAAATAAGGAATTTGCATTCAAGGAAAAAAATAAGTCAAAGGAGAAGAAGACATAAGGTAAGAATTATTCTAATATTGATGATCGTGAGGAGTTGATAGCTATATTTTCAAGAAAGTTGAAAACTAGTTCAAGTAAATACAAGCATAAGCTTCCCTTCTTAAGGATAAATTGGAAAATTTTCTAACAAATTCCATCATAAGCATAAGACAAAGGATTATGAAGAGCATGATGATGACAAGAAGTCCTATAGATATGATAAGAGTAATAAAACTTTCATAAAGTATGATGATAAGAAGTTTTTCAAGAGTAAAATAAGCTTTTACACCAAGGAAGACTGAAACTCATTTGATGAGAGTGATTGAAGTGATTATAATATTGACCATGAAGGTGTTGGTCTTGATGTTAATGAATTTATCTTCATGGATGAAGAATTAACCTATTCAAATCAAGAAGAATCCATGTGGTTTTGAGGTAATATTGGTGATTCAGATGAAGAAGAAGATGAAGTAGACTTTAAAGCTGAGTTGATGAATGATCTAGAAGAATTGAAGATGGTGAAGAAGAAGAATAAGGTGATGTGATATTTTTTCAAAGACTACGAGGAAAAAATTATCTTGTTTTAAGAGATATTGAGCAACAAATCTAAGGAACAAGAATAAATAGTCAAACAGGTGGAGACTCAAATTAAGAATGTGACTCTAAGCCTAAAGGCTAATAAAGAAGAATGTGTCAGGTATGTAACTGAAGTGGATTCCTTAAAAGCTGAGTTAGATTAGGCATCAAGTAAGGTGAATTCCTTTTTCAAGTTTGAAAATAATGTCAATGATCTAGATAATATTTTGAGTAGTCAAAATATTGCTAATGACAAAATAGGTCTTGGTTTCAATAGAGACTAAAAGAGGAATACTAATGTGATCAAGGAGAATTAGAACTTAAAGGTCAATGCTCAATCAAGGAATGATGGTGTTGGTAGAATCATGACTAATCCTATTAGGAAACTTAATTATATAAGGTATGTTAATCCTTTCAATGGTTACTTTTATTTATGTAACCAATTTGGTCATAGAGCTAGGCATTATAGAAGACCCTCCAAGAATTAATATGCATAGAACTATGAGGAGAATCATCAATCAAGGGATATGAATGAGGTTGTTTGTTATAGTTTTCATGATATAAGATGCATTGAAAAATAATATACTAGTAAAAAAAGTCAAAATCATCAGTTAGAGGTATGGGTAATGGTGTGTTTCCATCAAGAGGAATAATGTGTTTCAATTGTCAAAAGGTTGGTCATATTGAAAAGTTTTGTAAACATGGATTCTCAAGTCAAAACAAGAATGTTGAGGCCCCTAGAGTGCAATAAATAAGACAAGATAGTGAATGGAAACCAAAGTTAGCTAAGGTGAATGATGACCAGTCTATAGGTCCAAGTTGACTCTTTGCCATAGTGGAACATAGTTTAGATGTAAAGGAGTGCCAAGAATTCTCTCTATTATCTTAGATTATGGATGGAGTCAAGACAAATAGATCATGTCATAATTTTTTTCAAATGGAGATTGAAGAAATCAAGACAAAGAGGCTATTTAAGCCTAAGAGGATCATGAAGAAAGTTTAGTCTAGTGAGGACATGGAGTCTGAGAATCTCCTAAGTTTATGTTGTTTTAGTACCCTATAAAAGAGGTGAATCCATTAAGATTCATGGAGGCACTCAGATAATTAGCAAAAGTATGAAGGATGTTTGGTCTGAGGGGGAGATTTTTAGTTGGTTCATGAGTTCAAAAAGAAGTTAGTGTTGAGAAGTGGTTCTTTTTGGTCTAGATATTATTTGTCAAAAAGGGAGTTCCTTCTTCAGTTGTTGATAGTTGAGTGTTGTTCATATGTTGAGGTATCTATGAGATTAGGGGGAGCATTTTTGTGTCTTGAGTTTTTGTCAAAGAGAGAGAATGATCTTATTTGAAGAGAAAAGGTGTGATTTCAGTTATTTTAGGTCTAAAGATTAGATAGTTGTAAAGAGATGAACCTTTTTCATTAATGCCAAAGGGGGATAAAGTTCCAATTTAGGAGAAATGTTAGTTTGAAGAAGATCCAACTTGGGGAGATGAGAATGATAAAATTTGTTTGAGTGTTTTCCATAAATGAAAAAGGGGGATATTTTTGTGGTATGTTCCTATTGTTGGTTTTGTGGCAGTGATGGTTTCATTGATGTCAAGATCAATATGCATGTCATTAATGTCAAGGTCAAAGTTGATGTCATACATGGTAAAGTGGTATGTGTCAAGGAAGTATTATGACAAGAGAGAATTTTAAGTCAACCTATTGTCTCTATATTGAGAGATAATTTGAAGGAAACTTGGTAATTATTTTGAGGTTGATGACATGTTTTAAAGTCAATATCAAGATACAAGGTCAAGATCAAGATACAAGGTAAACATATTATTGAGCACTAGTTTTGAGGAGCATTATCATATCATAAGCCTATTGAGAGTAATGTTGTCTTTAGAGAATCATGATTGAAGAATGTTCTTGGTTGATATAGTTGAGATTTAGTTTGTTTGAGTACTAGGTGTCTTGAGAAGCCTAGTCTAACCCTATGAGAAGGTGTATGCATGAAGCATAGTGAATCTTGGTGAATTGTGTTAGTATAGGAATGAGAGAGTGTATAACATTGTGTAATAACGATAATGAGGCAAAGAAGTCTTCATAAGAGTTCTAAGGTCAGTTTTAAGGCTTAGTCATTGCATGAAGAGACCTAGTGAGAAGGCATAGGCTTGGTAGCATGTTGAGGTGAGTAGTCTGAGGCTTATGGGAAGAAGATCGGTAGTGTGTGATAATTGTATGAGGTTATATGACATGATCATGAGGTTTTTATAGTAGTTTAAGAGGTGTAAAGGTGTGTTCAAGGTCTAAGTGTGGCTTACAGTTATAGGCCTTATGTGCAAAGAGACCTAGTGTGGCTTAAGAAGGTGTAAAGCTCAATTTACAAGATGATAGAGATCATGTGAGATTTTTTAAATGTCTGAGAGGTTGGTTCAAGTGTGTTAGTGAATATTTAGGTTTTGAGTTGAAGAATAAATCATGAAATGTGGTTTTGAGGTTTCCTGTGTGCATAGAATGAAGTGTTGGAGTGTTGGTGAATTGGCATGTGAAACATTTTCATGAGATACTAATAAGTTAATGGATTTTTTATAATAATAATAGATAAAGTTAAAAAAAATTGTTTTCTAGATTAAGGGCTCAAGCTTTATGAATAATTGTTAAGAATATAAGGTGGTCTTAACCCTCTTTAAACCCCTAACAATGACCCGATATGGAAGATATTGATAGAAATGGATTAGAATGAATAAAATGAACTATTTTTATGATTATATCATGTATTTTACTCTCCTAGGTACCTCCAAGTTGCATTGGTATGATAGATGAGTGAGTGGACCCTATAGGAAAAGCCATGTTTCTTAGAAATTTGTTATAACAGGTAGAGTTGACCAAGTCAAAGTTGATAAGTGGATGGAGATTAAATATTGAGACTTATATTTTATTCCCATGGTGGTTTTTTATTAATTTATATACTAAAAATATGCTAAAATGGTCATGGAATTTGACCTATCGCTAAAAAGGCCTAGTGATAAAGATAGTGAGAAAAATAGGGAGAAGTGGGAATGAGACTAGGGATGTTTTATCATGGATTAGGGATGGATCCAATTGAATTTGGATGTTTTTAGAGACCTATAAAAAATATCCATAATGGATATAATTTTTTAATATGCTTTTTTTATGATATAAAGTTGTTATCAAACTGACTTGTCTAACACAATGAGGTCTATGTGCAGTGAAGCCATGATATTGGTCTGTAAGATGAATATTGACATTTAAGCCTATAATATATTTATTGTAATTTTATATGATTATGATTAAGGATAATATAAATCCATTTTAATTTTATTATAGTGATTTTATATGTGTTTTAAGTCATTGTTTTTATGACTGTGTTTTGAAGTCTTTAGTAGTTCTGAGTAGTCATCTAGTAGGGATGAGAATGAGGTGATTTGCCCAAAGTTAAAGAGTATAATATACATGAATATATTTTTAGGATAAATTAGGTTATTATTAGTTAATTTATATACATTAAATGTTCCTATACAAATGTTGGTGGTCAAATGATCATGGCCAAGGTTATAAGCTAGTTGGCAGTTTTGAGTGGTCATGTTGCAAGAGTGAGTTAGAGGATTTAAGCCTTATGTTGCAGTGTTTCAATTACATGGTGATTAAAATAAGGTCATATAGGTTATATCCATATGATTTTATTATATATATTTTTGAACATATTGGTTGTATGCTTCAGTTTTGGTTGGTAGACTTTTTGGCAATAAGAAGGCTTAATTGTGAGTAGACTTAATGGTGTGGTTGAAGGAGTGAAATGAGCTAAATGATATTGGGGACCTAAGGTGAGATTATAATAGGTATAATTTAAGTTTGTGTGAAATTTTTCATCCATTTATGGATTCTCAATATGTTCCAAGGTGGTCAAAGTGAAACATGTGCTTTGAGAAGGCCTAATTGCATTAGCTCTGTATTAGGCCTAATGGTGGTTTTGGTCCTTATGAGTGGTGGAAAACCTATGTAATGGTTTTTTACCATATGGAACATCTTTTTTTAATCTATATCAATGGTGATCTAAGTATGGAAATGTTTGTGTCAACAAAGGTATGTGAAATCAAGAGTCAAGTATAAGAAGAAGGTCTAATAGGCCTAATTTTATGAGTGAGGATATTGAGGGGATGAATTAAATATAAGTTTGGAAATTAGATGGATGGATTTAAATTAAATTATAGAGGTGTGTTTAATATTTCATGAAGTTATAATAGTGATTATATAGATGATGATCTAGTTCATATGACTTAAATCTATCAAGAAGAGGGCTAATTGAGTAAAGAGGCCTAATAGGCTATTTGAGAGAGATAAAAGAGTGTTATGAGAAAAATAAGGAGATTGAACACCAAATTATTAAAAATTATATATAATTATCTTGATAAAAATAAAAAATAAGAGTAACCATGTATTTTTACCTTCTACATCATTTAAAGGTCAACCCAGGGATGTAGACTTGATAGGATGATGTCATTGTATGTACACAATCTCTAATTTGGAATTCTACTAATTGTATCTAAGATGTTGAAGTGAAGTAAATGAAATTATTGAAATTAAATATAAACAAAGTATATTAAAATAAATGCTTATGCATGGAAGCTTCCCTAATTGAATCTAAACAAGAATGTAAATCACACAACTTAGAAATGAAACACATAATGCTTAAGCAAATCAAATAACATGCTTAGCTAATAAAATAGGTTGGATTGTTGTTATATATTTCAAAAGGGGGCCCTTCCTCCTTCCAACTCTATCTTCAACCCTTCCTCGTATAACACTAAATTGAACTCAAAATTTCTCACTCATATTAATCAAAAGTGTAGTAATGAATTACTGCATGAAGTTACAATCATAATTGATAACACAATGTACTTATAACAATATTTATTCAAAATATACTATTTTTTATAAATCTCTCAAATCTATTGCTACATATTTATATACCATAGAGGACATTGTTTTATGCAAAACAATATTTACATTCTATTCTAAGATACAATCGAATTAGGATAATCAGAATTGGTTCCTTTCACTAAAAGACATCCTTCATGTGAATCTTACAACTTTGATGCAGGATAAACAAGGCTATTTTGTTATTCAATTGCTTCCTTATTGAGATTCATAGAGGTTATATTCATTTCTAAGAGTTGGTTGGAAGATAATCAAAATCTATTCATCCATGGTTTTGGTCACGTAGTGACTATAGGATAATCTATGTAATGAGATTCTTTTTGCTACAGGATGCTTTGTGCTATATATCTATTTTTCCAAAACATCTTCAAACATATTTATATAAAAATCATCCTAAAGCAATAGAAAACCATCATATATTTAATTCCAATACATAATTATAATTATTCAAAAGAGTTTGAAAACATAATTCTATATGGCTTATGAAAGTAGGAAACTATATGAAAAAGTGTTCAAAAGCATGTTAATAAAAAAAATGAGTAAAATAGATGGACACAATAAAAAAACATTTCTGGGGTTCATCATACCCCCAACTTAAGATCTTACTCGACCTTGAGCACCATATTTGTTCATTCCAAACTCACTAAGAAATCTAAAATCCATAGGATCTATAACACTACTAGAAAGGTGAGCATAGAATTCACATATCTGTTCAAATAGTTTCCAAATTTTAGATTCTTTGGCTTCATCCACTAGGGTTTTATCCTACCAATCTGGAACAAGATACTAGAATAGGGTTGGTTGGAACTTTAGGTTTAATAATTACGATCCCATGTCACATGTAAGAAGAATGTATTTTATGGTTCTGGTAAATACTATGTTTAAATTAAAAGGGGAATAGGGCTCTCTCTTTCTTAGTGTTAGGGTGAGATCATTTCATCATTCAGTGCATGATTCTCTTGAAGCAAGACCAATAAAAGTTATCAATCCTAAATAAAATTATTGAAATTTATCACAATTCTTGCCAAACTAAGTTTTTACTTCATTATTTAACATGATATTATCCCATTTTGCTAAAACAACATTAGTTGTATTGATTCACTCCTAATGAGTAGTTGACTCTCATTCTCATTTTTCTTGTATTCTACTATTTCTCTTCCTCTTCTCTATTTATTCAACAAATATGATGAAAGTTATTATAGTTGGACATCTCCACCATATAAATTGGAGTTCCACTCTCTATCATATAGAAAAACATAATTGTGTAGGTAGAACTTGCACAATTATGCTTATTCTTCCTATGAACTGACTTTATAAATAGAAAATAAGGAAAGGGAATCAATAACTTCATGGGGAATATCACTATAAATTTTCATAAATCTGAACTTGTGCCATTGTTCTTCAATATAAACTGATTAAACTTTTGTAGGAGGCTTGAAATCAAGGAGTTATTGTGTTATACCAACCATGTCCTCAACTTTTTATTTCATTTTGGTGATGTTCTCTTCCTTCAACTTATTTTCCTCTTTCAATTTCTTATTTTATTTCCTTAGTTCCTTTAGAGATTAAAATTAACTATCCATCTAATTTAATAGTTTAGAAGATATTACAAAATAGGAGTGATACCTGACCTTAGGGGCAACTTTATGTTCCTCTTGCTAATTGACCTCTATAGAAGGTTGTGGATTGCTAGCTGCAAGATGATCTTCAACTGAGGGGTGTAGTTGACAAGCTACTATAGTAAGTGCATCCAGACCTTCACTAGATTGATATTGTAGCTGCTTCTTTAGTTTCTCAATTTATTATAGGGCTTACTCAAGAGTAGAAAATTTAATTTGTGTAGCAGGTTGCTCTAATTATTTAGCATATTCTTGCATAGGTTCCTCATGTAACTCTTATTCTACTTCTTCATGTACTGGTTTCTCATATAATTATTCAAAACTATGTTTAAATTATTCTTCTTACTCATGCATTTATTCAAGATTGTGTTCAACTTGTTCTATTTCTTCCTACATTGGATCCTTATGGAATTATTTAAAACTATGCTCAGATTATTCTGCTTCATCTTGATGGAATGCTAGAGAACATTATTTTCTATTTGTTTTAGTCTCTAAAGATTCATTACTACTAGTAGTCTGTTCTTCCTTAGATTTTTAATTTATTTGAATAATTGAACAAGGTTTAGTTCTCATTTTTCTCCACAATCTATGAGATCTACGAGGAATAGGGGTTACCTTGGTCTTCTTAAAAGAAGGTGAAAGTTCCTCCTCAGACTCATCTAAATCAGGCCAGAGAATGAGTTTCTTCCTCTTCCTTCTAGATTTCCTACCTCGAGAATTCCCTTCTTTAGTCCTTACTATAGGTTATTGTTTTGTTACATGAAGACCTTCTTTTCTAGGTTATTGTGTGGCTGTAAGAAGGTTTTATGCTATAGGTTCTTGTGGTTCTATAGGGAGGGCTTCCTCTAATATTTTTTCTTCAACCTCTAATTCTTCTTCTAATTTATTTGATTCGCTATCACTCTCTTCATTTCTTGGTACTTAGATAAATTCCTCCCAACTGATGTTGGGTCTAGTTATTTTCAAAAAATCTTGAACAAGTAACTATATGAGACAATGGTGGGAGAGATATTTAGAATTACCTTTTTAAAAAGTCTCCAATATTTTGGTGATTATGTGAAGAAAAAAGTTGGGAATGTTTATCTCCATTCCTTTCTGTAAATGATTTAGGAATTTGAAGTGTAAGCCATGTATCATAGAATACCTTCCTTTGTATATGAAGTATTTGGAGATAAACTCGATATCCTTATCCCTGATTTGAGGTTTCCAGGCATTCATTTACTCTGATAAAATTTTATCTCTTAGTCTCAACATCAAATTTGTCTTGCCATTCCTCCCCTATTCTTGTACTCCTATTACTTTGTTGATGTCTATTTTTGTCAGTTTTACTTCCATCCCTTTTACCATGGCCAAGATATTATGCAATGTACGAAAAAATTCCTTCATAATTCCTTCATCAAGAGTTTGTATTTTCTCAGAATATTGTTCCCATCCTATATGCTAGAATAAAGCCATTTTTTTTGGGTTTTTGGTCAAGGGGGTGATATCTAGTGGTTCATATTTCAACAAATCACCTCCCATATTGTGTGAGTTGCAAGTCTAGGTGGTTGTAGAAAGGGTTTTAGCTATGCCAAAATGATTTGAAACTTTTTCTTTAGAAGGTGAAATAATCCTTTTGAATTAATGGTCAATCTCTCTCCCAACTTAATCTATTACTTATCCTTGAGGGATGAAATAGACATGCACAAAACAATCATGATAAGAGTAAGGGTGGCAGTAGTAGTTATGTTAATGGTCAAATCAATAAAGGAGATGGTAAGTGGACATAATAAGGAGAGGATATGGTGGTGCATTGATAGAATTAAGTCCCATCACTTTTATAAATAATTAAAATGTATGACAAGAAATAAATATAGAATAATTACTATATTACTTATAGAAATACCTTTTATAAATATGCCAATGATGTTTCAAAGTGGTGATCATGGTATATGCTAGAATTTGAGTTGGATAAAATTCATGATAAAGAATACAATGTAGGAAGATATCTTGTAGCAAGATATGTTTCCTATAGCAACAAGTGTTATCCTAAAACAACTTTTATCCTACAGCAACAAGTTTTTCACCTGTAGTGACAAGTTTTCAATCCTGTAGTAAAAAGGAAAATGTATTTGTACTCTAAGGTAATGAATTTGTAAAAAAAACAAGTGAAAACAAACATGTTTATTAAAGTAGTGCCTTTTCTCTTTTTCATTTTTTTTAAACAAATGTCAATTAATTAGTAACCTGGGTTTTTGAGACAACATCCATCACTAACACCCAAAGGTTTCTATTACTAAACTTTTTAATTTTTTTTAGAATTTTTGGTCCAAATTCAATTGAAATGACAAGAATCTAGAGGGTAGGATTTTATTCAGCCTAAACCAAGTCATTGGGAATGACTTGTTCTTGGATATAGAAATATTTATTCTTATTGGAAAATATTAGAGAAGGGTTGACACAAATACCTTTTAGCTGTAAGAATAAGTTGATTTTCTTCATGAAGAATAGATGGATGTTATTCTTCAAAAAGTTGGCAAGTGAGAGTTTCCTTGGAGAATGTTTTATTATATAGCTTGAACTTGTGGCCATAAACAAGCAATCAAAACTGAATAGAGTCAATGATCATGAGATTTACAACTCTATTATCTAAAACTTATTTGATCTCATAAGACCCAAGCCATCTAGATTGAAGCTTTCTTTTATGATACTTGTATTTAGAGTCAAAAAGGAGTGCCCAGTCTCCTAGTTGGAAATTATTAGTCTTAATATTCTTGTCATGCCATCCTACATGTTGTCTTTGCACTATTTTAGTATGATGAAGTGATTCCTTTGTTAGTTCATCAAGTGCATTTAGCTACATGATCCTATCTTATTAAGCTTGGAAAAGATCCAAGCCCAAATCAAGTGTTGTCCTTAATGTATTATGTTCAAACTCAATTAGAAGAATATGATTTTTACCATATACTAGTTCATATGGAGTGAAACCAATTATAGTTTTCCAAGTGATTCTATAAGCCCAAACTACTTATAGAAGATGAGTTGCCCAGTCTTTGCTATGCAGACTGACAATCTTAATGAGGGTATTTTATAATTCCTAGTTTTTCACTTGTACCTAACCATTTGACTGAGGATGGTAGGGGATAAATTTCTTGTGTCTGATTTCATATTCCTTAACCAAGGAAGCTATGAGGTCTGATGTGAAATGTGGGTCTTAGACTATGATTATTTCTCTTAGTACTCCATAATAGGTGAATATTTCTTTATAGAAGAACTCATCTACCTTCTCATCTTGGGCATGGGATCAGGATTTAAACTCTACCCATTTGGTGAAATAATCAATGCACACTAGTATGTATTCCTTGTTGTTGGATTTAGGATCAATGGGACCTATAAAAACCAATCCTCATTTGTCAAAGGGTTCCAGAACTATTTGTGCTTATAATGGCATTTCATCAGAATGAGTGGGTTTCCCATATGCTAGAATTGATCATATCTGTGAGTATATATCATGGCATATTTATGCAAAGAAGACCAATAATATCTAGTAGTGAGTACTTTCATGACAATCCATTTTGTAGAAAAATGACCCTCACATGACTCATCATGGTAGTCTTTGAGAATATCATAAGCTTCATCTTCTCAGATACATCTTCTCATAACTAAATCTGGTCTAGTGATAAAGAGATATCCTACAATCTAGGAATAATGTCTACTCTTTTGGATTAGGTGTTGTTTTTTCTTTAGTGAGAAATGTTATGGTAGTGATCCTAAAACAAGATAGTTAGCAATATCTATGAACCAAAGATATTTAAGTTATTACAACAAATAAATGTTCATCAAGAAAAGAATAATCAATAATAGGATTGTGTTCATCATTTCACAATCGAGATAGAAAATTTTATACTACATTATCTTTACTAGATCTATCCATAATGGTAATATCAAATTCTTGTAGAAAAATTAATCAAGGAATTATCCTACCTGTTACAACATGTTTTTTCATTAAATACCTTATTACTGCATGATCAGTGTGGATGAATACATGGCAACCTATAATGTAGTGTCAATTTTTTTTTTGATCACATAGATGACAGAAAGAAATTCCTTCTTCATTATAGTGTAGTTGAGTTCATCCCTTTGAAGTTTCTTATTGATAAAATATATTGTATAACTAAGAGATTCAAATTTTTGTCTAAGAAAAGCTCCTAAAGTGGTGTTAGATGCATCTGTATGAATGTGAAAAGGCTTCTTTCATTCAAGTCCTCTAATAATAGGAGTTATTATGAGAATGTCTTTGAGTTATTGAAAGGTAGTTTGATAATCATTAGTCCATATAAATTTAGCATCTTTAGTAAGTAATCCAAACAATGAGGTGGTAATTCTAATAAAATCTTTGATGAATAATCTATAATAACTATCATGTCCTAAAAAACTTCTAACATCTTTCTTCTTCTTTGGTGTGGCTAGATCCTTGATAATACTTATCTTTGTTGGGTCAAATTGAATTCCAATAAGGAATATGTGAGGTCCCAACACAATCCCTTCAATCATAAGCATGCAACACTTTTCATTTCTTAGAGATAATTAATGGTCTTGGTAGCGTTGAAGAATGTTCTCCAGGTTGGTCAACTTTTCTTCAAATATCTATCCATAGACTAAAATCATCCATGTAGATTTAAACATAGTCATGGAAGAGATTATAAAATATGCTCAATAGAGCCCTTTGATAAGTAGCTAGGGCATTGTAAAGACCAAATGGTAAGACAATATAGGCATAGGTTCCCCAAGTGCAAGTAAAAGTGGTTTTGTCTTGGTATTGTAGAGCAATTCATATTTGACTATAACTACTATAGCCATCTAAGAATGAAAATTACTTCTTCCCTACTAACGTATCCAATACATGATAAATAAATGGAAGGGGAAAGTGATCCTTCCTAGTAGTAGCATTCAACATAAATATGCCATTTACCCCCTTTCTTAGTGATAATGACTAGGGGAGAGACCCATTGGCTATTTGAGATAGGATAAACAAATCTTGTATCCAAGAGTTTTTGCAACTTGGTTTTGACAAAGTCTTTGATTATAGGATTCATTCATATTTGGGGTTGGTGAATAGGTTTGCATTCCTCTTTAATGTAAATTTGATGCATGCATAAATTTGGGGGTATTCCTCTCATGTCATGGTAATCCCAAGCAAATGTTGTTGTGTGCCTTCTCAACATTATAAGTAACTAAATTTCTTATTGGGGCGTTAAAGAAGTACTGATGTTGAGAGGTTTATTTGGCAAGATGTCTACTTGATTTTTTAAAGAAAGAATGGTCTATACATTAGTGATTAAAGGATCATAAATACATTGATGGTAATCCCAAGCAAATGTTGTTGTGTGCCTTCTCAACATTATAAGTAACTAAATTTCTTATTGGGGCATTAAAGAAGTACTGATGTTGAGAGGTTTATTTGGCAAGATGTCTACTTGATTTTTTAAAGAAAGCATGGTCTATACATTAGTGATTAAAGGATCATAAATACATTGATGGGGAAGTAGTTGATGGAATATCCAAATATCTCTTAATTTTTTAGCAAAATAATTCTCAGGAAAGGTATTCTGAAGATGGCATGGTATACATTCTAATAGTTTGGTGGCTATAGGATCTTATTAATAGGTGTTTTTAGGATACCAATAAGGATAATGTCTTCTTCTTAGGTCTGTAGAGATAGACTCTAGTCAATTATGTAGAGAGTCTAATAAGAGACAACTTATTCAAAGTCATCAATATAGAGGATTGGTCCATCATTTAGGGAAGACTGCTTTGGTTGATACAACACCAATTTCTTGGTGTCATTTCTAATAGAAATTAGCATTTTTTCAAACCTACAACCAATAAAGACATCAATGTTAGCCAACCATGGGCGACCAAGGATGAGAGGATAACCCACTAAATTTCTCTTTAGCTGTAGGATAATAAAGTCTATTTTATATTTCAAAGAATCCACAGTGATAACTAGATCCTCAACAATTCCTTTAGGCTTAATAGTTGATCTGTCATCCATATAGAGGATGGTAGGTGTTGGATGAACAGTGGTAAGCTTCAGTTGCTACATGGTCTCCATGGTCATCACATTAATGGTTGTACCCAAGTCAATTAAAGTATTGGAAATGGGTTGGCTATGAATTCTCACATTAACTATAAGACTTCTTGGATAAGAATATTTTGGGGGAACTATATTCCCCAACATAATATCTGCTAGTTGGCTAATGACCTGGACTATTTTAGGATCATTATTCTTTCTTCCTAATTGTTTCAAACATAGCTTTCAAAAAACTTTATCGTAGATAGGAACATACTTTATTTATTAAAAGAGTGGGATTTTAATTCACACATTCTTGAGTTGTCCTAAGATATCAAATTTAGGTTCTTGTTCAGGATGTGATATTTTTAATCTCTCCAAAAAAGGAGGATTGTCAATTTCTTTTTGATTTTCTAATGGACTTGGCTCAAGATTGGCTATGGGTGGCTGTGGATTAGTATAGAGTGGAGCTAGTTTAAGGTGTTTTATGATAATGGGTGAGGTGGGATGTGGTAGAATATGACCTGAGTAAAGTTGAACTTGATTAATATCCAAGATGTATGTTGGATATTTCATTATTTTAATGGATTGTGTTTGTTGAACTGAGTTATTGACAATATTGAAGATGGGTTGGGTGGGTAATTGAGTGGTTAAAATAGGTTTTTTAGTGTTTGGTATTATGGCCTATTGTTTTGGTTATTTTATTTGCTAGGGAAATCCTTGATTTCTTTTCCATTGTTTTTGCCATCTATTAGAGGGATATAACTATTATTGGTTTTAGAATTATTCCTATTGAGGTTATTTTTGATTCTATTGTATCCATAATTGATTCTATGGTAGCTACCAATTTGTTTGAGATCAATTTGGATTGGGTACATTCATCTAAGAACCATATTGAGAATTATTTGAGAATTGATAATTTACAAACATTGATTTTGATGGCAACCTGGTCTTTATACCCATGGTTTATGTTGAGCCATGAAAAACACTTGGTTCTCATCTTCTCCTATGGCATTTAGCTTTATTGTCTCAAGATTTTCCTCGATGATACTAGCTACTCGAGATTTTATGGAATAGCATGTACAATTCATCTTATTTTTATATTCAGGGCAATAGGCAATTAAGGCTTTCTTTATTTCTTCTTGATTATGTCATGTATGTAACGTATGAAATTGAGTAGCTAGGTGACTAATAATGTCCTACTTCATATCCTGAAGCAAGTTTCTAACATCACCTTTAGAAAGTCATGTAATAGATGTTATAGGAAGGGTTCTACCTCAACTTTTTTTCATGGTTAATCTAGAGTAGTTCATATATAGAACTATTAGTTCATCGAATGGAAATTTAGAAACATCACCACCATACATTAGATCTAGTACCTCTAGACAATCATCTCTAATTTATTTTAGGAATATCAGCTTGATCAATTCCTTGTCTATTCTAGTTTGCTTAAATTTTTTAAATCGAACAAAAATCTTTCTATATACTCTTTTAGTGACTTGTCATCAGCTTTTTCCATTAAAAAAATATCATCTCTCTTGTAGTTTCTACCCCTACAATAGTCTTGGTATTTCACCAAAAACTTCTCCTTCATTTCTTTCCAAGTAGAAATGACATCCTTTTTGAGTCCCATGAACGATCTAAGTGTTGCATATTTCAATGTTGTTGGAAATAATTTGAGTTTTTGAGTATCTTGATTATAAACATAGCTACCACATAAGATGTCAATCTCAAAAAAAAAGTATCTGGATCCTTAGATGCCTTTCCTCTAAAGGTAGGGAGGGTAGAGTGAGGGATATTCTTCATGGGTGCATTTCCATAAGGAGTAATGAGAGGAAATTCAAAAGTAATAGACTCATTGGTAGTGTTTTCTTCTTAGTTATCTCCCATGAATACTCTTTATGTTGGTAGACAGGAGGTTGTTACTACCCAATGCTCAAAATTCCTATCAATGTTTTGATTTCTTGGGGTGTAGAAGATGGATAATTTATCTTTTCCATTAATAATGTATGGCTTCCTATACAATGGGGATGGTGTGGAGGTCTCAAAAGATTCAACTAGTGTCTTGGTAAAGATTATTTCTAAATTGGAATATTATATTGGCTTGGTGTTTCTTCTAAGGGAAAGAATAGATTTGAATGCCTCATTAGCAAGAAATTTTGGAGATGAAGGGAAGTGAACTTTATATTCCTGAGTATGAGGTGATAAGGTAAGAATTCTTAAAGGTGATATTTATGGGTCACTTTTAAGGGTATGAACCTCTTCAAGTTCTCCAGCTTGTTCTAATAATCCAACCAAAAACTCTTCCTTTTCTACCTCTTTTATTGACAACTATGAGTGATCTTCATGAATTCCTTCATGTTTATTAGTTTATAAATGATGTATTTTGGATCTTGTAGCAATGTTTAATGATTCAAGCAAAAATATTCCTATATAGTCCCCTTCACTTTGCATACGTTAACCACTTTTTTTATAAAAAAATTGCCTACCTTACCTACATAGAGTTAGTAATATGGGTTTTTTTTGAAAATTCCACTATCCTACTGGTAGAAAAGGAAATTTAAACTATGAAAGTAGGAAATATTTAATATTAAAAAATAACAAGGTTTGGAAAAACAACAAACATCTAGAAATAATTGCTATCAAGATTGAAGATTATAAGTGTGTGACACACTTTTGTGGCAATGTCACCAAAACTGACTAGAAACTAATTCAAAATTGGATAGACTTCTCTTGATAAAAATTAATAAGGAGAGTAACCATGGATCTTTACCTTATACCTCATTTAAATGTCAACCCATGGATGTAGACTTGATAGGATGACATCACTGTATGTACACACTCAATCTCTAATTTGACATTCTACTAATTGTGTCTAAGATGTTGAAATGTAGTAAATAAAATGATTGAAATGAAATATAAATAAAGGAAAATAAAATAAATTGTTACGCATGGAAGCTTCCCTAATTGAATTTAAGCAAGAATATAAATCACACAACTCAGAAATGAAACACACAGTCCTTAAGAAAATCAAATAATATGCTTAGCTAATCAAATAGATTGGATTGTTTCTACAACCTTCCAAAGGGGGATCTTCCTCCTTAAAACTCCATCTTCAACCCTCCCTCTTAAAAAAATAAATTTAACTCAAAATTTCTCACTTATATTAATCAAAAGTGCAACAATGAATTACTACATGAAGTTACAAACATAATTGCTAACACAATGTACTTATGACAATCTCTATTCAACATATACTATTTTATATATATCTCTCAACTCTGTTGCTACATATTTATATACCACAGAGGAGATTATTTTATGCAAAACAATATATAAATTATATTCTAAGATACATTCAAATTAGGATAACTGAAATTGGTTCCTTTCGCTAAAAGATGTCCTTCATGTGAATCTTGTGAGTTTGTTATAGGACAAAAAATGCTATTTTATTCTTCAACCGATTCCTTATTGAGATCCATAGAGGTTAGAGTCATTTCTATGAGTCTATTGGAAGAGAATCAAAATTTGTTCATCCACAGTTTTGGTCTTGCAGTGGCTACAAGATAGTCTATGTAATGAGATTTATTTTACTGTAGGATGTTTCATGCTATATACCTATTTCTCCAAAACATCTTCAAAAAATATTTATAAAAAAATCATACTAAATCAATAGACAACCATCATATATTTAATTCCAATACATAATTATAACTATTCAAAAGATTTTGAAAACATAATACTATATGGCTTATGAAAGTAGGAAACTATTTGGAAAAATGTTCAAAAACATGGAAATAAAGAAGGATATGATGAGTACCACATATGGACACAATAGTAAGACATTTATGGGGCTCATCAGTGATCATCATCATTTGAGTGAGAAATAGGTGTCCAAATGTGATTAGAAGTTCTAGATTGTTGATTTAGTGTTGAGTCACCAAGGTGTTGGTGCTTCCTTACAAGTTAGTGATTTCTAAAGTCCTAAAGGACTATTTCATATAATTTGGACTTATCAATAGTCCAAATTTTTGAAAAATATCAGAACTAAATTAGATTATATCCAGATTAAATTGGAGTATATCAAGATTAAGTTGGACTTATTACAAATAAGTCATATCTATCTAATGTATTTGTGATAAGTCCAAATTATTCAAAATGATCATGAATAATTTATTTTTTAGTAGTTAAAAACTATCATAAATAAATTGGACTTCATCAAGAATTACTTGGACTTATAACAAATAAATCAAATCTATATCATATATTGGTAATAATATGCAAATGTTCAAATTGGTTCATAGACCATGCATTTATAGATATTATAAGATTTGGTAGTATATTTATTAAGGAAAAATAATTTATACATCAATCACACACTTTATCAATAACTGATTTAGAACACCAGGGATGATTGGGATGCCATGTATCATCAGTTGATTGGATCATGAACTATCTATTTAATTTGATTCAAGTGACATCCTCACGACCATCAAAGTTTATCTCATATTATATCACACAATCTTAGGTGTCACATGAAAATAGAATAACATTTATTGATACACAAATGCTGAAGAACACATCTTGATGCACAAGTGTGACAATCTAAGGCCTAAACCCTAAAAACCTTTTTGAATACAAAGGAATGCTAAATTGTATTTTTCAAAAAATAAAAGCCATAATGTACTAAATTATCATATATGAAAATTATGAAGACCTTTTTCTAAAGACCATTTTGAAGGATGTAAAAATACAAAGTAGACATTTCAACAGTCAAATGTTATTAAATAGATGCATAGTTATCAAAATACTAAATTATCATAGTAGAAAATATAAAACTCAAATGCTGAAATGTATTTTCTAAGACCCAAAATGTGAAGTACCACTAAAAATAAATATAAATAAATAAAACAATAAAACATTATACATTCTCAAAAAATGGACTAAATTTTGAAAAAAAACATTCATATTTCTCATTCTAACATTAAGGAAACACCATTTCAAATTTACCAATCATTTTATCACTATTTTTGTTAGTGCCTAGTGGGAAGATGCATTCAAATAGTCTGTTACAATGCCTTTTAAAAAATTAGAGAGAAAAAGTATATGACCTCTCCAATTTTTTTTTGGTTTCCAATCATAGATGATACTATCTATGAGTATGGATGGTAAAGATGCGTCAGGTGGGTTTGGCTTCCATTTCTTGTCCAAGCAACCTGAATAATTTTTTTCTTCTTTTGCTTCTTTTTCCCTATATGAATTGAGATGAATCAAGCTACATTGAATCTTCATTCTATATCCCCATTTTTTTATATTATCTCAATATTAATTTTAGCACTATTAACCCATAATGTGTAGTCCACTCCTATAAAATCACCAGGTCTGATAAATAATTTATCTCTAATTTTCACATCTTGAGCTAGATCAAATGTAATTCTTATTCTTTTTCTTCTTAGACCAACATATGTATCTTTAGATGCCACTCCAAAATCAAAGGTGATATCATGAACCATTTTTTGTAGATCTCTATATAGGTGTATGCCATGACAATTTATAGGCTAAAACATTCTTGTGCACTCAAATTTAGAAGGTAACATGTCTTCTTTCATTATGTCATGGATGTTTTGGAAGTAATATGCTACATCCTTCCACTTACTATTTCTGGTCAAACTAAATTTATTGAATTTTTGTACATACTTATTCAAGTTAGATTTCATTTATTTTTCACTCTTTTTTATACTTATATCTAAGTCTTTAAAAAAAATGGAGTATTGAAACATTTCTCTAATTTTCAAGTCTTTGAAATATATTTTTATTAGATTACCTTATAGAACATTTGGGTCACCATTAATTTTTCCCCATAATGTAATCAGGGGAGGGGGGGATTTCTATCTCTTATAGAGTTTTGGAAATGCATAATGGGTTGAACTTGCCCCATGTGTAAAAGAAAGTATTGACCTTTTACCAAGCCTACTATTTTGTTTCTTCCCTTCAGCTGGTAACTATTAACATACTCTTCGAAATCCACTACCTATTCAATCAAATATGGCATGAAGTTTCTTGTATTTTCACATATCCTATAAGTGTCCATCATCTCTACCACACTCCATACATCTTTCCTCTTTATACATTAAAACAATTTTCCAAATGTGCCATTGATGTTCTCATGGATATGTCTTACATGCAAAAATCTGACCTCAACATCGAGGAAAACACCTTTGTAGACAAGGAGAGATAAATATTGCAACACATACCTATACAAAAAGACATGATTTTGTGAATTTATAAATGTTTAATTAGTTATATATAAGGTTTGACATTTTTTATATATAATTATAGATGGAAGTACTTATTCTTATTATCTCCACAACATTTGTCTAGTTAAAGGTATAGCCTAGAAAGAAGTTTATTTAAGGCACCAATTTATTGTGATTCTTCTCTATATTTATTACATTTAGGGTAGTAATTGTTAGATAAAAGTGCATCATATAATGGATATTTTGAATATCCAAGTTTATATAATAAATATCCATAAGTATTTGGCACTATTATTTCCATATCCTTGAAGCACTTGTTCAATGAGGTGATAATAAAGTTAAACCCTCCAAGAATGTATGGTAAAAAAATCCCATATCTGCTTACACCATGACCATGTGTTATAATCCCTACCATTGACATCTCTAATATTTTATCAATAACTACTTTGTTTTTTGTCACTATCATTAGCACAAATGTTTTTTGATGTTCTACCTTGTCATGAATGACATTGAGGCATTCTTCACGGTATTACTCTAAAATTCATTTATGTGTGTAATACATTTATCTTGAAAAAAGTATTTGATCTGAGTGCATCATAAATTCTTGATCGATACACTCTTCTTGATCTCTAGAGAGGTACCAAGAGTGTTTCTATTGAGTCAAAAAGATGCATGTTTTACACCTAGTGAAGTTATCAGACATGGCAATGGTCACATCATGAAAACTATTTCTACACATGCTATTGAATTTTGGATAGGATATTGGCTCATATTCCATATCTGATAGTTGTGCATTGATGTGGCACCTCATAATTCTTGCGTGAAAGATGCTAGAAGATGTCAAACATTTTCTCATGAGCTATTTATATCTACTTGGCATGTTAGTCATGGAAAAACATCTGCAAAATCATCCACCAATTGGTCTAACAAATCTTTAGTTTCCATTGTCTTCTTTTGTGGATTTTGTTGAAATCTCCCTGCATGGAATGCATTTCATTCCCATTTTTGTGACAATTTTGAATGTCAATAAATTTACTTCTCTTCAATCTATATATTTTAAGCCAAGATTCCAAACAGATCTTTGTACCCTAAAAATCAATGCTAGTTTTGTTTTTATTTTTCTTAAACAAACTAGTAGAAAGGGCATCCAAGACACGTTACATCCTATCTATTGTGGTGGAATTAAGAAACTTCATCTTTGCAGAGTTTAGAATCTCAAATGATAATCCTAATTAAAAACATTTTTTGATGCAATATTTATCTGCATACATTGTTGTAATCTCACTATCTATGCTTTCATCAAACTTCACTTGGATAAGTGAATTATTTGGCTGACTTCTTTTTGGGCCCAAGTATTTGTAGGAAAAAGCAAATTTTTGTGGATGCCATTGCACTAGGAATGTCAGGCAAGGAGTGACTTCATTATCCACTACATCCCAAACATTTCTAATTTCTTTCTCCTTTGGTGTCATGTATGGTAAATTGATTGCTCTACAAGTCTCAATGTCCACTATTTTGTTGGAAGGCCATCTAATGATAAATGTTTTAATTGCCTTTGTACTATAAGTCTCACAATGTTGTATAACATTCCTTATGTAAATTTCCAATTCATTTTCTAACATTGGGATAGGAATACAACCAAAAATATCTCTTGGTTGTGAAAATTAAACATAACCAAAAGCAATTTTTTCATCATTTGCAAGAGTTATGTATTTTTCCAAAAAATGTACCCTTTTCCCAACTAAAGTTTTTCTTAGGATTTGAAATATGGTAGGATCATCGATATATCAAATAAATGAATCCAAACAAGGTTTTCTTTTTGTAATGGTTGTATATGCAGAATTGGACATAAATTATTTTGAATTTGTTCCATGTCATTCTCTATAAAAAACTTATCTATGGTGTGTGGCATCATTATTGTGCTCTATATAATAAAAATATCAAATGCATCCCCCAAATTATCCAAAAAGCTATAGGAAATAGAAGCAGTAGAGTCAAATCAAAATCTTTAGTCACATTAAAACTTACACATTCAATAGTTATTTCCTCATTATGGCATGTGGAAGTGAAATTTATGGGTTCCAAAGATTCAACATCTAGACCTGCCACTTTGTATACTCTTTCTTCATCAATGACCTTACCATTATTTATGAGAGAAGCATAGTCTCCACATTGGAAAGCCATTAATGTATGATTTTTTAGATGGAAATTTGTAAAAGACATGAGAAGAGTTGTTAATTAGTTCATTTATAAAATCAATCTAATTTATACCTGTATTTAGGAGATAAAGCTATATTTATACTAGAACATAATCATAGAGACATGTTAAAACATAAAAATGTTAAAAAGGTAATGTATAACATTTTTTCAATGACATGGTTTATATCAATCCAAAAAAATAATAGCACTTAATATCATATAATTCATACTTAAATTCTTGCTTCATCCTAATTTGAAGGTATCTCCTAGGAGATACATTTCAAACATGCATCAGAGTAGAATAGCCACGTAGAGAAAAATAGCTAATTAATTCAATATACAACCATGTATTTTATACAAATATAAAATGATAATGAGCAATGGGGGTTTTGAGAAAAATTATGGAAAATGATTAGATTCTTATATTTTGGGATTTGGTATTTGATTTTAACCTCTGTTGTGGACCCAAAAATTTGAAGGTATCTCTTAGGAGATACTATTCAAATATGCATATGATAACCCTTCAAGATTTAAAGGCAATATTGGGTAATACCTTGAAGGGCCTTGTAATACCTTCAAGGATACCAATAACATTAAGCTTAAGACTTCATTTGTAAATAGTCAAGGACATGTGGCATGCACCCACAAACCTGCAACATTTCAACACTCTAAAAATACTTCAAGTTCACTAGGAAAGAGACTCTTTGTGATTATGCCAAATGTCTCCATCCCATTTACCTAAAGACTAACAACTAGAACTTCATGTATGAAATCTTAGAGATATGTAAGAATCACTATAGTGACATGTGTTTCCCTCCAAACTACCACTAAAATTCTTGTTAAAAATGGGGCCCACTTCCTTGGTCCAATGGCATGCTTTTTATCTAAAGAATAATTCCTCTATTTCTTGATGAGCACTGTGACAACATGTGTCATTAGTGAAAGGGACTAAGACTTCAAGTTTGTGCCACGCTCACCTATGCTCTCAGTTGTTATGAGTCTAAAATGAAACCAAGTATTGGTTTCATGTTTGTAACCGCATTCTTTATTCTCTCCCAATAAGATACCTATAGTCTAGGAGTGGGCAGTGAGGTCATTCTTCAGCTACTAGGTTTCTTAGTCCTTGGCCAAGGACTCTTGTTCCATCTATGACTACATCTATTGTTACATCCTTGTAGTGTCTAAGAGGCTCTTATGGGTATGCATAATACAATTTATTAAATGTATTTAATAAGTTAGTCCAAAATATAAAATATCATTGTTTGTACTTTGCCTAAGAAAGGAGATTAAAGAACAATCTAGTAAAAAAAGTAAATCAATCTTGAATTAAGTCTGAGAAATTGGTGATGACAAGATATGTATGGTAGATGGACTAATAACGGTCATGTAAGACCATCAATGACATGGAATTTGGAAAAATTGCATCTTTTTTGAGTCAGATCAAGTTAGGATGTGATGGGTAATTTCAAGATTTACAAGACAAGAAAGGTCACCATCAAAGCCAAAATATTAAAAATGAGGAAGAGTGCTCATGTTTAGGTAGTCAGTTTATTTAAATAGGTTAACAAGAGAAAATTGGATATTGAAAGCCATAAAATGAAGTGGAATAACAATGTGAAAACATTACAAACTTTGGCAAAGAAGAATATTCTACTATTTGCTCTCGATATACTCTCATGCATAAAAATTGATACCCAAATTTTGGTAGAAAAAACCAATCAAACAACATAGATTACAAGTTTATTCATGATTAGGATCATGTTATTGATGTTGTTTATAGATGTGGAAAAGGTAGAAATAGGGATTGGGATAGGTCTTCAACAAACCAAATTCAATGACCTAGATCCCTTACACTTTGTGGAAATAGATGAAGTTACTCTCTTTTCCCTATCAACATAACTAGGTACACAAGTAGAATTTCTTTCACTTTAACATCTACTTTGAGGCTTTGATGTAGAGAGGCTAATCAAGTTGCCTAGATTCAAGAAACTAGATGAGGTCATGCATACCTTATTAAGTAGATACAACTAAGAGGATATTCATTTGTCCAGAGATATCACCATTTGGATCAATGCATAGAACATGGTGAGAGCCACATGCCTCCCAAATCATAGAAAATTGTTATTATGGTACAAGTCCACCACACTGCTAATTCATCCATATGTTTAGGACAATTTTCCCACTAGGGTAGGTAGAGGAACACTAATTGAATCCATTGAAGATGTTTCAATGCACATTCTAGTAGAGTGTATTACAAAGATTTTTTGAAAGATAATTAAGTAGGCTAAGTAGGAAACAAAAGGAGTAATTGACATTATGTATCATATGATACAATAAAATGATAACTTTAATTGGCTTGAGTTTTTCACATCTGAGCTTACCACTAATATCAAGAAGGAACTTTCAGGTAGCTCACAAAATTTCCAATATCATTTTCTAATTTTATTGCAATGATTCACCCAATGGAAGTCCCCACTAGGCCAAGTTAATGCAACTTCATACTTTTGTCTTGCTACTACCCTCACAAGCATCACTTGGAATAATATAGGGAAATATTATGATCAACTAGGGTTGTTTAACACATGGTGGCTTGAGGCTCTAGCTTTGATCAGGTCATACCGTTGAATTCCATAGGATGTCATGCAATATTTGGGGTAACATGCATTGGTAACTAAGTTATATAATGGTATTCAAATCAAGGTGCATGAGCTGGCCGCCAACTAAAACTCCAATGCCCTTTTTCATCACAATGGTTTGAGCACAAACTAAAGTATGGAGGCAGAGATCCCTAGTCACATAATAAGGTCAGCAAGAACAAGAATAACCATAACTAGTTATGTAATCATAGGAATCATTCCAGTAGTCTATAACTCCTTGAAAATCAAAGAAAATCAAGTCTGGGTAAGACAAACCACATGTGCCAAGCATATATTGGGACTATGATCTCACAATATTATGGGTTGATAAATAGGAAGTTATTCAATGCATGATCACATCGGTCAAAAGGTCTACAATAAATAGGAGGAATTCTTTTTCTAGAAAGTAATGCATAGTTGCCAAGTATATAATAAGGTAAGCAATGACTATTTGGTAAAAATTACGCAACCCCTCCCACTATTATTATGTAATTATAGGTCAAGAAGAATTTTATTATGAACTTATGGCAGAAATTTTTGAAAAAGATCTAGAATCTAGTTTATTATCTGTGCAATCTATAGATCTACTAGAGGAAGGGATCTTGATATGGCCACTGATGCATAAAAAATGTAGTATTCATTAGGTGAGTCCTTCAATCACCATACTCAAAAAATTGGTATATTTTGGAGAGCTAGCCATAACAAGTAGTGCCCATCACATGAATTCTAGGGGCATGATGAGACATAAGGATACACTTGTCACTCCAGCTGAGTCAAGAAAGTTTTTCATGCATAGAGGTGTCATGGTTATCAAATATAAATATTTAAAGAACTCACAATATAATGTGGAAATGAATGATATATATGTAATGAAGGAGTCCCTAGATACCATTATCTGAATGAGATCTACTGTGCTTACTTCCACTTCCATGGAAATGTATTTGGATGTTTCATAGCTGCCATTGTCCAAGCAAATTGAAGGATTAGATGCATTACAAAAATACATTGAGTGAAAGGATTTATAATTATAACATATGGATTTTTGATTACATGAGGAGAAAGTGAAATCATAAAATCAAATTGTTGAGGCTAGGTAGTGTTGTCATCAAATTGTGCACACTAGGACGTTCTATACAATTATTTCAATTTGATGCAACATTGAATCATCCCTCAAATTTGTGGGAACTTAATAAGAGAGATGAGTCTCTAGGATTTAAAAAGGATAGCTCCCTAAATTCTTCTCTAAATGTCTATCACTTAATCTAATTTTTTTTCATGAAAAGAATCAAGAGTTTGCATAAAATAGGAAAACTATGCTAAGAGATGATCCACCAAGAATTTACCCCACCAACTCTAACACTTCTACTAAATAAAAATGTTTTATAAAACTAATTCCATGAATTGAAAGATACTAACATAGTGTTTTAATGTGAAGGTAACATGCTTGATATAATCAACAAGATAATTAACCTAAGGGGAAGATTGTACTCCATAGATACAATTGCATAATTGAAAGAGAGTTTAATACATTCAACACACTTCACATGACCTATTAACATAAAAATATTTGTTTAAACATGAAGGATAAAGGAAGTAAGGATGATGATATCACTTATCTCCACTATAAATCACTCACATACTTAGATAGAAGTTCATAATTTAGAATTAGTCTTGTATTCAATATTGAAAAGCAAAGTGCAATGTCATTTCAGCAGGGCTTCACCATACCAAAAATGTGGTTATCTATAATGGGTTAAATGGTTTAATTTATTGAAATTTTGGGAAGAGAGAGAGAAGAGAATTTTAAGAGGCATAAGGACATGTGTCATTGACATGAAATTTAGTTACAAATACATGAGAGAGATGGATGTACAATCCATGCCATGTCAAGAGTCTTACTCGTCCAAAACAAGTCATGAGAATGGTGGCAAGTGGCATCAAAATTTTAGGAGTGGCACAAGAAACTATTTATATAAAAAATCATCCATGAGAGTTCAAAACTAAAAATAGAGAATCTAACACATCACACTACTATAACTCATGACGAAAATTAGAAAATTCTCTTTCTAACTACTAGCTATCGTCTAGACAATTGTAGTTGTTGATTTCATGGAAGTAATGACTCAAACTATTGACCTATCTATTTTGCTTACTCTATCTACAATAGATGATTGGGATTCACACATTTTTTACCTCCATGTTTTCTCTCACATTCCCATCAAGTCTGTTGAATAACAATGGCTATTTCTTGCAGTTTGAAACTGACATTCTATAGGCTGTCACCTTTTAGGTATTTCCTTCAGACTTTTTGTCTTGACCCTTTCTTGTAGACAATTTTCCCACAAAAATTCATTGGAAAATCTTTTCAAAATAATTTTTGTCTTTGAGAGATATATTTGTATCAGACAAAATATCCAAAATAAATGGACCTTAGCACCTTTTCAAGTTTTTCAAAAGAATTCTTTAGACAATTTCTCTGAAAGAATTCCTTTGGACTTTATGTTTGGCCCTTCATAAAATTGAAATGGTCCTTCAAAGGATTTGAATGTGTCCATTTATCCTTAGAATGTCCCTTCATAAAAGTTACAAGTGTCTTTCAAAAAAATTAAAATGCCCTTCACAATTTCTATTTGGTCCATTTTTTACAAAAGAACCCTTCATACTTTTTGAAATGTACCCTTCAAAATTTTTGAAATATACCCTTCAATTGTTTTTGAAAAAGGAACTTTCTCCATAAGAATTCTTTCAAAAAATTTGAATTGGACTGTGCAAAAGAAAAAATACCCTTCAAAAAAATTACAAAGTACCCTTTGGCTTTGAAAGGATATCTTTTGAAAAAAAATTCATAGGGTAACATTTGGAGACTTATCCTTTGGGAAAGTTGAAAACAAAATGTCCAAAAGAAATATACTTAAGGAACCAATGCTTCAGAAAAAAGGTCCAAAGGAATTCGGCAATGGCTTAGGATAAAAAACCCAAAAGAATTAGGCAAAGGCTTAGAACAAAGACCAAAATGAAGTTTCCAAAATAAATAATATTTAGTATTTTTTTAGGATTTGTCAATGAACATTTCTTTCAAAGGAAAACTAAGTACTGGGCTTGACCAAATTTGAAAGGTGAAAACTTGGGGTTGGAATTTGACCAACATTCCTTGTCATTTATGGGTATGGCATGCCTATTATGACTAGGACCAGTTACCTAAATCCTTCCATTGGGTATGGAGTCATGAAAATGAGAACTTATATTGTCATGAATAGAGCTTGGATTGACCATGAAACAACTAACATTACACAAGGCAAAAACACACTTGTGCTACTAAGTACTTATGAAAAACAAGAAAAATAAAGGAAACATGCATGGGTCAACTAGGGCACTTAGGGAACACAATATCTAAAACAAAAATAGATTAAACACATACACCTATACTACTATTTTATAAGATAGACCTGTAAGGACTAATAGTAGAACTTCAGATGTACTCCATTCATAAGGATAGGCAATTCTTCTCCATTCATCTTGGTCAGCTGAAAGAAGTTGCTTTGCTTGCACTTGCTAATGATGTAAGGGCCACTCTATAAAGTATCAAAATTTATATGTTTATCTAGTTTTGCTCTATCCTCATCTCATTTCAGAACCAAGTCACCTTCCTTAAACACTCTTATACTTACTCTTTATCAAAGGACTTCTTCATGACTACTTGGTGGTGTTCCATAGTCTTATGTGTATTATCCCTTGCTTCATGTATCTACATTAGTTTTGTCAATTTGACTTTCATTGCAGTATTTTATAGTAGTTCCAACTAATGTGCAAGTCCAGAGCATGAAGCTCTTAAGATATGGACAAACTAGATTCTCTCCTAGAAACAAGCACAAAGGGAGATTTACCAATTGATCTCTTAGGAGTGATCCTATCATCCCATAAGGTTGTCTTCAACTTGGTGTGCCATGCTCTTTGATTTTTATTCAATGTGCTCTTAATAATCTTAATGAGGTTCTTATTAGTAGACTTAGCCTATCCATTACCTTGAGGGTAATATTTAGATGAGGTACTCAAATAAATTCCATTCTTATTTGCCCACTCAAAAGTTTTAGCACTCATAAAATTAATTGCATTATCAGAAATGATAGTATAGGGAATCCCAAATCTTGTTGTGATACTCTCATAAAATTCCAAAATTGCATTTTCATTTGCCTCTTTTAATGCAATAGATTCTACCCACCTTGTCAAGTAGTCATTCGTAGTCAATATCCATTTGTGTCTAGCACTTGATGGAGGTTTGATCATACCAATGAAATCAAGGCCCCATTACATGAAAGGCTAGTCTACCTAGATAGGATTCAATGGAAGGTCTACAATTTTGTAATTGCCTAAAAAGAAGGCACATTGAGGACACCTCTTAACCCAAGAGTAGAAATCCTTGAAAAGGTTAGATAAATAATACCCTACACTCATTATCTTTGTAGCTATTGTTTTTGGGGATAAATGACAATCTACACCAATGTGAAACTTTCCCAGTAAGATGCCAAAATTATCATTGTAAACACAACTTAGTAGTACACCATTCACATCCTTATGAAATATAATACCATTTATAAGAAAACAAGGAATGATTTGAAATCTAAAATAACTTCTTTGTGACTTATTCAAACCATTAATACAATCACCATTTACTAATGATGTCTTGTGTCTAACTTTGAATTGGTATGTGACCAGCTAATTGGGGATGAGCTTGATTGACCAAAACTTCTTCTTTTAGCCCTTGAAGATATGAATCTAGATGTTCACATAGCCCCTTTCCTCATACTAATTTTTTTACCTTGATATTAACATCATACTCCATTACCTTTGTGATCCACCCAACTCTCTTCTCATTGAGGTCTTTGCTTAGGAGGACCTCTTTGGTGCTAGGATGAGAGACCATGACATGCATATTATTATTTGAAACCATGTGCCGAAATTTTTTCAAACCTCTTATCATAGCTATATCCTACTTCTCAAAAAATGTGTACTTGACCTCATAATCTTCCAATCCTTGACTAAAGAATGCAATGGGTTATTCAACTTCCTCATCATTATTTTGCATAAACATAGTTGAGATTGTGTCAAGGTTATAAAAAGTATAGAGTATGAATTCCTTGGAAAAGTTTGGGTTCAATAGAGTAGGAGATTGGGAAATTACTTGTTTGATTACCTCAAAATTGTTCTTTCCTTCCTTTGTCTAAGAAAAAACTTGGTTGTTCTGGAGAATCATTGTAATAGGCTTCACCAAAGTAGTAAATCCTAGAATAAACCTTCTTAAAAAGTTGATCTTTCCTAAGAAACTTTGCAAACCTTTCTTGTGGAGAGGCAAAGACAAGCCTAGAACGTTTTCAATCCTTAAAGAATCAATAGACAAGCCTTCTTTTGACACAATATGACATAATAACTTGCCTTCATGAACAATAAAGATACATTTTTTTAGATTGAGAGAAATCCAAACTCTCTAAACTTCTCAAATACTTTCCTTAGATGTTTCATATGGTCATTAGCATCCTTGGAAAAAAATATTTATATCATCAAGGTATAAAATCAAAACCTTATTGATCAAACCCTTAAAAGTCATGTCTATTGCCCTTTAGAAGGTAACACCAGCATTAGACAAACCAAAATAAATCTTTCTATATGCCAATGTTCTCCATTTTGTGGTGAAAGTTTTCTTGAACTGATCCTCCTCATTCACCAATTTTTGGTTATAACCTAAATAGCCATCAAGTAGTGAAAAACATTGAGAACTTGAAACCACTTGTAAAATCTTCTCCATGAAAGGTAGTAGATAATGGTCTTTGAGTGAAACTCTATTCAGATCCCTAAATTCCACACAAAGTCTAATCTTTCCACTCTTCTTTTGAATAGGTACAAGTTTAGCTACCCAAGTTGAGTGCTTGATAGGAAATATAATCTGAGACTCAATCAATTTGGTAAGCTCTCTCTTCATGAGTTCCTCTATCTTGGGATTGATAGGCCTTTATTTCTACCTAACTAGTTTAGCTCTAGGTTCTAACTTAATGGTTTGATGAGCTATACTTGGATCAAACCCTTTTAAATCCTTGTATTCCCAAACAAAAATATCATAAAATTCTTGACATAATTTAAAATAAGGCCTACTTTTCAAAAAGAGAACATATCTTACCAGTTTTTAGAAGTTTGTCCTTAAATATCAAGATTATTTCATAGTTCTCTTCTTTTGTAGACATGTTTATCCTTTATTTATTTGATCATATTCATTGAACACACTCTTAAAAGTAACCATCCACTTTGGTATCTTGTTTATCTTCAGCTGGATGACTTGTTCTTCATATTTATTTTGAAGCCTCTTTTGATTATTTGAAGAAAATTCTACTTCATTTTGAATGAAGTGTACAATGTGTTTATCGCTCTCAAACACTTGCAAAGACACTTCATTATCTAGAATATAAGTTCTCACAATGAATTTGATGTGAGGTTGGTCCTTCTCTCTACTTACATCAACAACTATATCAAAGGATGCTCCTATCACAACCAACCTATCAACATGTTTATTTGAGTCTCTTGGTATAAATTAAATATTGAAAGCATCAAAGTACTCAATTATATCCCACACCCTATGCTTTTAGGACTTAAGCAAAGGGTTCTTGGCTATAGTTTGGTTTCTCACTTGATGTATAATCAATTCACTATCTCTATATACCTCCAAGTTCTTGATTCCATTTCTCTTTACCCATTAGAGGCCATGAACCAAGCCTTCAGATTCTGTTGTATTGTAGGTATAACTAAAATAAGATATATATGAATAATAATATTGGTTCTTTGAATTATAAACCAACATGACACTAGCTCCTACCCCTACCTTACTTCTAGAGACATCAAAAACATTTCCCATATCCCTTCAAGTTCATGATACTCATTAGAAAGTGATGGTATAGGAATGTTCTTCTCGTGCATACAATATACCCCTAAGTAATTTTATTCTATGAATGCATAGGGATCATGCTCATAAGTTTCAATACCATGCTCATCAATAAAAAGGTTAGAAATACCTTTAAGGGGAAAGGATGTTTCACCACTAAAGGCACCTTCTTATTTCTCATTAAACATACAATTCTAATTTGAACTTGTCTCCATATATGGTTTAATATGGAACCTTAACAAGGGTTGTGTTATTATATCTACCTTAGCTCCATATCTTATTCTAAAGGCTAGAAAAGACCAATCAGCTACAAGGTATCCTCCAATATTAGCTATGAAGTCCCTCAACAAGAAAATAACAAAATGAGCTGGAAGATCAACCACCATAATGTCTTGTAGGATGGGGAAACATGGACAATCATGCAGGAAGAATTTTAAACCTTTAGCCAACCCTAATATCTTAGTTGGAGTTTCATCAAGCTGTAACACACCTTTGCTATGAGGATAATATTTTTAGTCCCAATTTATCAACAACCACTTTAGGCATAACTTGGTACTAGCCCCACTGTCTATAATGTAGTTGTGAACCAATTTATCTCCCATAATGAGTGTGAAATAGAAAGGTGGAGGTTTTTCAGATTTGGTAGATGGTTCTCAGTAATAATTAGGTGTGTTGGTAAGGGCTACAACATTGTGTCTTGGAACCTAAGGGGCTACATGAATGCTTGATATTTGTTCTTGCAAAAGCTCCTTTTGGCCAGGCATATGCAATACTTCCAAAAGAGAAATACTTGTCTTGGTATTCTTCAAAGAGTCAATAATGTTTAAAGAGGAAGTATTCACCTTTTATTGCATTCTTAAGGGTAATAAGGGAGTTTTAAATTGTTGTACTAGAGGTTTGGTAGTCTTGTTCATATTCTAACTTTAAGGAGTAGTGTGACTAGTAGGATCTATTACATTGGTACTTGTATTTTGTGACCTTGGAAAGACACTACCTAGAGTCACTTGTGCTACTAGAATATATCCTAAATGCCTCTTTTTATCCCTTATGTTGGCTACAACTAATGTATTTTGATTTAACACATAATCATATTTAACATAAAAATTCATAAAACTAGTACTTTGGCTACTACCTTCTCCTTAAACATCTCTTTCCATGATATTTGCTTCTTTTGATGTAACATAAGGAGCAGATCCTTCTTGAGTTACCAAAGTTTGATTTCCTTCTCCACCATTATGCATAAATTTACCTTGAGATTCCCCCCAATGATCCAAATTCTCATCTCCTTGAACTAGATTGGTGTGGACTGGAACAACAACCTTTGTCGATGAAATGGAATTAGGATTATAGGCATTGGTTTGCCTATTGAAACCTTGTTGGCCTTGTCCTCTTCCTTGGTTAGTGTATTGGGATGGAGATCTATAGACTTATTGAGGATTAGGTGGAGCATTTAGATACATTTGTGCTTGTAAAAACTAAATCATCTCATCCTTATCTATAACATCATCCACCTTTTTGGAAGTAGTTCTAGATTTGACATTAGTATTGGGAACTTGTGCTATGCTTGGGGCTTCAACTGAATTATGAGACAACAAAGGCATGGAGACACTTATCGGTAATTTACCATATTGTATTAGATTATTCTCAACTTCAATGGCTATCTCATACACCTTGGGTAAAGTAAATCCTCCCATTGACTACAACATTACTACTACATTAGTGCCAATATCCTTAAGATAGGTAGGGAATACAAAGCTTGGAGGAGGCCCCATAATAGGTAGTAGCATATTCCATGTTCTTTGAAATATCTCTTTGAAATCTCCCATGGATTCATTAGGAGCTCTTTTTATCACATTCATCTAGAGACTTAGTGAAGTATGGTCACTCTTATTTTTGAACTTGTTTACCAACAACTTTCCAAAACCATCCCAATTAGTAATACAACCACCTTCCAATGTCTTATACCAATCAAGTGCCTTCCATTTTATACACATGGAAATTAGTCTAATAGCTATTTTAGCTTGGGTGATATTGTGAAATTTTTAAAAGTTTTAAATATCTATAATATGCTCAGATGGGGTACAATGACCTTCTCCATTAAAATTTAGGAGACTTTTGGTAGCATTAAGAGGAATATGATCATACAAAGGAAGTTTAATTAGATTTTGGGTGTTGAAGGCTAGGAAAGGAATGTCTTATATCCATTTTTTCTTCCTCTTGATCTACTAATTCTTTAACCTACTCTTCTTCCTCTTCAAAACCTCCTTATTCAAGATATCTAAAGGCTAGGAATGGTTTAGGGTGTTATTATTCAAGACAATTTTTAGGGTGAGGAACTTGATTGAAAATCCTACTATAAGATGATCTAGTGAGGATCATGAAGTATACTATAGAAAAACTAATCTAAAAATAGAGATTCTCACCTTTTAGAGTCACCAAATGCTGGATTAGAACACTTCTACAACCTTGGACTTGTTGAGGCCAATATTCACCATGACATGGAAATAATTAGGACCAGCTATCCCACTAAGCATACCAGAACTATTGTCATCAAATTGTGTACCCTAGGATGTTATAGGATATTCCTTAAATTTAATGCAACATTGAATCATCCCTTAAGTTTGTGGGAACTTAAAAAGAGAGATGAGTCTCTAGGATTAAAAAGGGCTAGCTCCCTAAAGTATTATCTAAATGTATATCACCTAATCTAATGCTTATTCATGAAAAGAGTTAAGAGTTTTCATAAAATAGAAAAACTATGCTAAGAGGTGATCCACCAAGAATTTATCCCACCAACTCTCACACTTCTATAGAGTAACAATGTTTTCTACGACTAATTCCATGAATTGAAAGATACTAACATAGTGTTTCAATGTGAACGTAACATGATTGAGATACTCAACCTAAGGATAATATTTTACACCATAGATACAATTGCATACTTAAAAGAGAGTTTAATACATTAAACACACTTCACATAACCTGTTAACATCAAAACCTTTGTTCAAACATGAAGGATAAATGGAGTAAGGATGATGTTATCGCTTAGATCCACTATACATCACTCACATAATCAGATAGAAGTTCACAACTCAAAATTGGTCTTATATTCAATGTTTAAAATCAAAGTGCAATGTAATTTTAGTAGGGATTCACCATACCAAAAATGTGGTTATCTACAATGGCCAAAATGGATCCATTTATAGAACTTTAGGGAAGAGAGAGAGAGAGAAAGAGAGAGAGAGAGAGAGAGAGAGAGAGAGAGAGAGAGAGAGAGAGAGAGAGAGAGAGAGAGAGAGAGAGAGAGAGAGAGAGAGAGAGAGAGAGAGAGAGAGAGAGAGAGAGAAGAAAAGCTAAAGAGGCATAAGAACATGTGTCATTGACATGAAATTTAGTTACAAATACATGAGAGAAATAGATGAGTGAGCCATGCCATGTCAAGAGCCTTACTTGTCTAAACCAAGTCATGAGAATAGTGGCAAGTGGCATCAAACTTTCAAGAGTGGCACAAGAAACTATTTCTATTAAATATCATCCATGAGAGTTCAAAAATAAAAATAAAGAAGCTGACACATCACACTAATGGAACTCATGATAGTAGTTATAAAATGATCTTTCTAATTGCTAGTTATACTCTAGATACCTATAGTTATCGATTTATGGAAGCAATGACTGAAACCATTGACCTATCTATTTTAATTACTTTGTCTGCACTAGATGATTGAGATCCACACATTTTTTACCTCCACGTCTACTCTCATGTTCCCATCAAGTCTTTTGAATAGAAATGGCTATTTCTTGTAGTTTGAAAATTTCATTCTAAAGGCCATCACCTTTTGGGTATTTCCTTCAAACTTTTTATCTTGACCCTTTCTTGCAGATAATTTTCCCACAAAAATTCATCAAACAATATTTTTAAAAGAATTCATGTCTTTGAGAGATCTATTTTTATCATTAAAAATGTCTAAAATAAATGGACCTTAGCACCTTTTCAATTTTTTTGAAAGAATTCTTCAGACAATTTCTTCAAAATAATTCTTTTAGACTTTCTATTTGGCCCTTAAGAAAATTGAAATGGTCATTTGGAAGACTTGAAAGTGTCTATTTATCCTTAGAATGTCCCTTCAAAAAAGTTGAAAATTTCCCCTCAAAAAAGTTGTTTTTTAGAAAAACTAAAGTGCCCTTCAGAATTTTTGTTTGGTCTATTTTTCTGTAAAAGAAGCCTTTGGACTTTTTGAAATGTACCCTTCAAATTTTTTGAAATATACCATTTAGAATTTTTTAAAAAGGCACTTTCTTTGCAATAATTCCTTCAAAAAATCTGAATTGGACCGTTCGGAAGGAAAAATACCCTTCAAAAAAATTTCAAAGTATCCTTTGGCTTTGAAAGGTTATCTTTTAAAAAAAATGTGTAGGGTAACTTTTGGAGACTTATCCTTAGATAAATTTGAAAAAAATGTCTAAAAGAAATATACTTAAGGAAAAAATGCTTCAAAAAAGATTCCAAAGGAATTCGGCAAGGGCTTAGGACAAAAAACCCCCAAGAATTAGGCAAAGGCTTATAACAAAGACCAAAATGAGCTTTTTGAAAGAAATCACGCTTGGTATTTTTGTGAGCTTTGTCAAAGAATATTTCTTTGGAAGGAAAACTAAGTACTGAGCTTCACCAAATTTGAAATGTGGAAACCTAGGGTTGGAATTTGACCAATAGGTAGCTCATCAATGCATCTTGTACTACTCTAGTTACACAAGTCCTTGGTGTTCAAGTAATGTCTGAGGATAAACAAATCACTATGTTACTGACTCAGCTAATAAAGGGTTGGGTGAGTGCACATAAATTGTGCACCTAAAGATAGGCTATCCACACTAATATGGAAGGCATTTATGAACTTTTAGATGAATATGTATAGTTCTTAGATATAATTGTGCATCAGGTTAAGCAGATTATGTAAAGAACTCTTGATTGGAGGTAACATCTTGATAAATCTTTGGAGTCTACTAATTCAAAGTTTATAATGGTGGATAATGATAAAGGTGTAGTGAATGATAGAATGGATACTAGGGAAACACTGAACGATGCATTTCAATAGTTTTTAAAAGCCAGGGATACTATGATGAAGAAGTTTTAGGTCTGGAATAATGAGATAATACACAACACATTTGTGGCAATTCAAGCCTAAAGGACTATAGATGTGTTAGTTGATATCATGTCAGATATCCAACATAAGCTTTTAAATGCCATAAATTTCCTTATCATAGTAGAAGAAGCAGATGTACATAATTTGATGGTCATTTAGATTTCACTATGCATTTTTATTACCATGGTATAGGAAGTACTAGATAACTAGAAAATGCTCAAGCATGAACTCTCGTAGGTTGAACTAGCTATTATGTATATCATAGATGAACCTAAGTTCATTCCACCATAGGATCTCCAAGAAATTTTGTAGAAGAGAAAGTTGGATATAAAGGCACAGTCTAGGTAGCCACAACCTACACAATAGGTAAATGTGTAGTTAAAGTTTTTTAGTTTAATAATTTCAAAGGGTGGTAGGAAAGTATGGAAAACCAAAAAACTAGATTGATTACTACCACTTTTGTGAAAGGAAAATATTTTCCAACTTTAGTCGAGATTAGATTTCAGATTTTGTCATCTATATGATCTTTTGGATGTCTTCAGCATTATTAGGTAAGTGATAGATATAAGAATGCCATTATTCTTTTCTTTTTTTATGTTAGAAAACTGTAATGTGAAGAGATAGAGCCATGTAAAAATTGATACATAGTGCTATGATGTAATGTAATATTGTTTTGTTGTTATTTTTTTTCTAATATTCTTTCACCTATGTATGGTGTGTAGTGTTTACTCTATTTATTTTATCTTGTTCTATCTTGTATTATGTTATTTTTGATCCAAAATTCTTAACACCATGTTATTTTATCTTTATATTTGATGAAGTGTATAAAATTAAAGATTGTGTAAATTCACTAATTCTATTATGATTCTTTTTTGCTTCTTGTTATGAAAGTTATACCTGTTATTTCCATGTTATGGATAATTCTCATGAAAATCTACTAATATTAATTCAACATGCACATGACTGGAATTTTATTTCAAGGTATCTCTAATGAGATGCCTTGAAGGGCTTATTAGTACCTTTGAGTATACCATAATGCATATTTTTAAGGTATTAGGTATCTCGTAGGAAAGACTTTAAAACATGAATTTGTAGTACTTTCAATGGGTATCATAATAGATACCTTGAAAATGCATATAATTGAAATTATTTCAAGATAATATGGCCTCACAATACTTTCAATGGGTATCCTAATAGGTTCCTATATGCATAAAGGTATCTCTTAGGAGATAAATTCAAGGTATCCATGAAAGTATTACAATGCCCTTCAATGTATATTGTTTTTTTTGTATATTGTTTATTTATTTGATGGGTTAAAATATAGGTTGAAGGGGCCCATTCCATTTACATAAAAAACCTAGAAGATATACATGACAAAGCCCTATGCCACCAAACTTATCCAAAGTATCAACACAAAAAAATAAGACAAAAAAAAAGAGATAGAGTAAGCCCAACTATTTTGAATCAAAATAAAATACCAATTTTTTCATCTTATTACTATCACCTTTTCTATGATTTCTTTTGGTATGACTTTCCATGAACTGATCCTTATCTTCTTCCTATCTTTTGCATTTGATGCTAGTAGACTAGATCTCCACTTTTTCCTCCTTGATATCCTTGTTGACATCCTCTTTTACACCACTCTAAATTGATTTGTTAGCTTAGAAAGTGTGTTCAAGATGATCCTTTCCTAATTTAGAGGATACCAACACATAACCTAGGAACCCTTGTAACTTTCTAAACTCATCCATGATATTGTTTCAAAGAAGTTTCTAGATGGAAATATTCATGTGTAACTTTTGAGGGGAATTCATGCTATCTACCTTGGAATTAAACCCCTCTACCTCTAATAGCTAATGGAGGGACATAGGTATGAATCCTTATGTCTAGTTTAGGATCCTCTTTCATCAATTCAAAAGAATCCCTGACATTGTATTCCTCTAGTTTGTGATCAGAAGCTAACTATGTGGAAAATTCCTCCCCCCTTCAGTTTCTTCCTTATCACTAGGGATATCAATCTCCTCAATGATGATTTTGGACCACTGTAGTTCACCTCTCTTAATTAACAATAAAATTATACCTTGGTGAATTAAGTTTGTTGAAGGGTTCTTCTTGAAGTTCAGTATCGAAGCTTTCAAGGATTGAAAAAGAAAAAATAAAATGTTAATGATGTGGCATTTGAAATGATTAAGTAATAAGAAGTGATGGGAAATAATCACAATATGTTTTCCTTCTAAGGTAATATACCTCATTATTTGGAGGTAGACTTTAGGCCATTTCCTTAGTAGTTTCGACCTCATGAAACTTTTTTGGGAGAAAATCTTGGGTTTCTTCTTTTCCTAATTAAATAAAATGCTTAGAATCTCCTCCTTTCTGTTCTTGTCCTTGAATACTATGACACCATAACAATTCATCTTGGTAGTCTCTTCGATGAGCTCCTCAGTGATCAATATTCTTAAGCCATGCATATGGAATTCATGATCTTTCTAGTCATGAGTGAAGTCCCTAGAAAGACCTATGTCATACCCACAATCCATTCCATGAAGGGAGCTAATCTACCTTTGACCATTTTATTCCCAACATATTCATTTTCCTTGACATTAGATCATGAAATTGTTTTGAACCAATCTTAATCCCCACCCATATTATGATTTTTTAGACTTTTTATACAAGTTTTGCTATTCAAGTTTGTAGAAATGGAAATAGACAGGTTATAGGACTAAGAGCCAAATAAAATAAAGTGATGCAATCTTGGAGAGTCGTAAACATGAAAGGACTTAGGAATAATTACCTTACACATGTTAATATCTAATCTCTTGATCCAAATTTATGTCATCATTAGAAAATAATCATGACAATGTGGGGTGTGCCCTTTTTCCAGTTCAATAATCAAGATGACATCATCAAAAAAATCCCTCTCATGACAACTAATATAATCTCTTTTTTAGATCCTAAAATTGGCACATACAAGGATTAAGATAATTGAGTTTAAGATTGGTGAATGTGTTGATTAAGATAGTTGATTTCAAGTTGATTCATATTTTAAGATGTGTAATAGTGCTTTCATTGCTATAGTTTTCTATGTGTGTGCACAATAGCCATCTTAGATAATTCACAAGCCCAAGCTAGGTTTTTAAAATTATTATTTATAACTTTGGGTCTTCAAACTTTTTTATAGAGTTTTCACATGAGATATTTTGTGTGAAAAAATGTTCTGAATGACTTGTGCAAATAACAGTGTATTTCCCCTTCAAGGTATCTCCTAGGAGATACATTTAATATTAGGGAACTAAATCTCCATGTGTAAATCTTAGATTTGATAACTTCCTATCACACCATCACTTATCCACTTATTATCGAATGAGCTTCACATCACTTCCCTGTTCCCTTGCCTCCTAAAGTTTGAGCAATTTTCAAACAAGGTTAAGAGTGGATTTCTCCTAGTGCAATTTTCATTTACACGGAAAAGGCAATACTAGGTTATATTTTGAAGTCCCTTATAATACCTTCAAGATATCTCCTAGGAGATACCTCTCAAACATGCATAAGAGTGGATTTCCACTTTTAAGGTATCTCTTAGGAAATACCTTTCAAAAAGGTATAAGAGTAGATTTATCCTTCAAAAAACAAGTGGAATTTTCCTTTACACAGAAGGACTACAAGGTGATATTTTAAAGGCCTTTGTAATACATTCAATGTATCTCTTATGAAATACCTTTCAAACATGTACAAGAGTGGATTTCCCCTTTGAGGTATCTCAAATGGAGACAAGAGTGGATTTATCCTTCATGAAAGGAGTACAAATTTTCTTTACATGAAAGTCACTACTAAATGCCTTGGATGAAGTAGTCTAGGATATGAAGATTCACTATGAGAAGATATAAATATATATTGGTCTCCTTTCATACATTTATTTTCTACTTTATTCTCAAAGAATAAATGTTTCAGGGCCTAGGTGAAATTTCCATGTTGCACCTTCAATGTGTTTTGATGACTGAGGTTAGGAATTTCTCGATGAGCTGAATGAAAGACATGTGGTTATCTCAGAGACTCCTAAGACTATTTTTAAGGGTCAGAAGAATATTTCACCTTTTCATATATTAATAAGGATGGTGCAAAAGTGGAAATTTGGTCGAGAGTTTGAGCTAGCATCTAAGTTGGACATGTGGTGGGTCCTCAGGGTTTTATTAGTTTTGGTCCCTTTTTGGAGATTGCCCCAATTATATTTTGGTGGGCAAGGTGCAAAGAGTAATAGATGGCCTAAATGCCTAGATTTGAAAAGATAATTGATGATACATGGCATATCCTTAGGGATTTTCAAGATTTGGAACCTTTTTGAAAATTACCTCACTTACCTTTGGGTGGGAAAAGTGAAAAAGGTCCCCAAAATCCTAAAAAGCACCAAAATGAAAAAAATTGCTTATATGAATCCACGTGTTGCAATGAGTATTTCCTAGCATAAAATAAACATTTTCATCTTCTCTCTCCTTTATTCAAAATAATCTCAAATGACTTAAAATGGGTAGTTGGTAATTATCCATTAAGCTTTAAAGCATTAATGAAAACCCTAATTTCAAAATGTAAAGGATTATAAACAATTCAATTGCCTTAATTCACATTTACCTTTTTCATTTAAATATTATACTTTCATATTTCATCCATTTGTGTGCCCTAGCTATGTGTAGTGTGAAAGAGTGATTATGATGAATTCTTCAAAGGTCTTTAGTTTCAATTATGCATAGCCCTTCAAATTATCAGAAAGTGCTTTTCTAGTTCCTTGTATTGTGTTCTTTGAGGAGGTTTAAAGGTGTTTCAAGGGTGATCATAGTGATTAACTCATTCAATTTCAAGGTATTGCACTAAAGGAGCTAGGGAACAATTGTAGCTACTTTAGCATCTATCAAGAACAACATTGTTTCTATTTTGGATGAAATCAAAGATACATATGTTCAGGTGTTAAAATTTAAAACCCTATTGAATTTTTTATAGTAGCCAAACTATCTCCCAATAGTCTCCAACCTTGGAATGAGATATATCACCCCTATTACAATAATTCCCTTGGCGGATCCATACCTAGAGTTAATGATTGCATGTGCCAAGATATACCAACTAGACACCAAGACAGTCATCGATGGAAGCCAATCAGTTGTCTGCTCTTTCACTCCTTTGGCCCTTAGCACCATGCTTGGGATTCCTCCCCAACACAAAAGTATCACAGTCTCTCTATAGGAATGCCAAGAGTATGTAAATAAGGATGACAAGACAATATGAGACATTTTTCAACTCCTACTAACTAGTCAAGAAAAGGAAATGGTCTTGAGAATGTGTAAGAGTCTAAAACTAGTAGAATTCAAGGAATTTCCCTAGTATGTGATTGCCATGGTAATAACAGTTTATAGGATTCTCACTACATATAAATTTAAATCTTGGATGTTCACAATATTAATCTGTGTGTTGGAATAATGGAAGAAGCTAGACTAGGATACCATTCTAAGTGATAATCTGTATAGGCAGATGACATAAATCTAGGTTAAAATCCACTCAAATGAGGAATTCATAGGTATATTTTACATGTCTTCCTACCTGATGTATAACTTAGTGCATAATAAGACAATCTAGGGGCTCACTAGGAATCTCAATGAAATGAGAATATATGAGGTTTATCCCAAAATAACTTTGGATGGCTTCAAGAAGAATTTCTACAAAGTTTACAATTATTTCTTTAATACTATGATGAGTGTCTTATATACTCTATTAAGCCTCAATATAATGTCCAAGGGGGTCAGAGACACAATTGATAAATATGGCACCTCGTATATTCAATTCAAATCATTTACCTATATCAAGGTAAGTGGCTACTTAGGGTCTCCATACAAACTACTGAGATACCTAGATGATAGACTAGTAGTGATGGAGTTAATCAGGTAGATGGTGCCCCTACATGAGATGATAGTGGCAAATAAGGTAAATAACCCTTTCAAGTTTCTAATTGAAATTGGACATTAGTCATGTCCTTCTATTACCAAAGCTAAGGGACTAGAGCAAGAGATGGACTAGTATATGATTGAAAATATGCCACCCAAGTTGAACTATGATGTCATATGGTGGGTGAACATAGAGACCAATGTAGTTCTGCATTAATCACATTTTAAATACATCTAGTCCATTTGGAATATCAAGGAATATGTCAAAAATTTAGATTATATGAGACTAATAGTGCAAGAAGTTGTCATTTACAATATCACTCCCATCCCCAATGACATGGAGGATGATAAGAGGACACTATCTAGAGTATATAATTAGTCTAATATTGAAGCCCAACCATGTCACAGGTAGATTTCATTGCTGAGGAAAATGATTCTATTCCATAGAGGGCCACCATAATCATGAGAATAACCTTTAGGTGATTGAAGTAACATGGGTTGATCTCAATAATTATGACATTCCCACCCTTTGAGAACTCAGACAAGTTTTGTATTTAAAGGGTTTCCTCCCAAAATATAATGGTGCTCCCTTGGCTCTACCAATAATGGTGAAGGACAAAGGGAAGTAAAAGGTTGGTGATGTTTATTTCACTAATCCAATTGATGTGGAATCCATAACTATATCGTAGTCCAAATCAAGATTATCCTTCTTAAAGCTAACAAATATGGATAAAAATTAGGACAAAATTACTATTGGGGAGGTTACATTGGTTGGTTCTACCTTAATATCCATTACATCAGAAGGAACCCAAACTATACTATCCATCCCAATGGTTAATACAACTTCTATCCCACCTACTCCACCAACACAATAGCCAATCATTGTCCTTCCCCTAAAGATCTATTTAAGGAAGAGAGGAGGTGAGGAAGAGGTAGATTATCCCAAAAAAATAGAGACAAAAGGGCTCGACATCCTCCATTTGGTATTCCTAAGAAGAGAAAGGAGGTTGTGTTCAAATACCTACCTTTTAAGGAACTCCCCATGAAGAGGAAAGAGGATCAATCCTCATATGCTCAGAGATTGAGAGATATGAGTGATGAAGAAGACTCAGATGAAGATAGACCCATTGTAAAGGTGATGAATAAGTAGTGAGCATTCACTCCTCCACAAGTAAGAACTGGGCAAAGAACTCCAAGGGAAAGACCCCATACCCCAATGAAGGTTCTAATGGTTAGTTTATTTGCAAAAGAGGGTCCTTCAATAATAGAAATTAAGGGTGATAAGGACGAACTTATGGCCTCAATTAATTCTCTCTCTTTTGAAGATGTTATAAAGGTTGGAGTTGAGGTGGCCCCTCAATAAAAGGAAGTTATCTTGTTAAATATAGAGACATTTTTTGATAATGTCATCACCCATCCATCAAGCTAGGATAATTAGGGTGAAGTTGAGGAAATGAATAAATCCAATGAGAAGGATAAGGTAGAGCTAGAGTAGGATACTCAATCCACCATTTATCTTGAAGGGTTGGTTGCATAATAATGAATACAAACATCTCTAGAGGCATCACAAGTTATCCCTTACCCTCTAAAGGTGTTAAGTTTAGCACCAGAGGAGAAGGTGAGTATAGAATAATGTGGGGGAGTAAACTTGAAAACGGGTACCCCCACCCATGTATAAATAAATAAGGAATTGGACCAGTCTAGTAAAGGTGTTGAGGAGAGTGATTTACATAATTATGATTTAATTGAAGTACTTTGAGGTCTCATTCCTCACATCAAGGTCCATGATCCAACCCTTAATAAAGGTCCAGAGGCCATGATTGGTGAAGAGTTTCTTGAGGGTAACAAGGAGGTCACCATAGCCTCATCTATACCTAAGGCTCAAATAAATAAAGTAGGTGAAGTGGGTGAAAACTCTTTTAGTTAGTTAGTAGGATGAGGAAGCTCCATTAAAATGTTTCTCAAGGAGTCTCACCAATTTAGTTTAGATTTTAAAGTTTTGGAGTAGATTGGTCCAAACCTAAAAGGGGAACCTGAAGTAAACAAAGGTGGTGAAGAGTTAGAAAGTGATGAAGAAATTGAATAGTTCATGTTAAGTCCACAACCCATTCCTACGACACTTCTTACATTAAGTACTCTGATGACACTACCCTTTAATATCTTAAGGCTAACATCTATGTCTAGTATGTCAATGGGGTTTTAGACCAGACCCCTTCTTTGGGTTGAGGAACAGGTCAAGTAGAAGGACATTATGAGAAAAATTATGGAGATCAACATAGTGAAGATCACTCAGGCATATAAGGCCAAACCCCCCAAGAAGGCCAAGACACATTCCAGGACCATATTCACTACCACAAGAGAAAGGAATGTGGAGGTAGCCATTCCCCCATCAAATTTTTTGAAGAAATATTCTCCCCTTGAGAGTTACACTATTTATAACTACAATCTAGGGAACCATCAAGGAATGAGCTAAAGCACAACTCACAAGTTTTGGAAAACATGGTGGCTTATAGGATGGATAAAGACAAAACCACCATGGAAGAGTTGAAGGCATATAATCAAGTTATGATCTAGTACTTACAAAATATAACAAGTGAGCCCAAGGCATTAACTCCAACTATCATTATTTCTCTAGAGCATTCTCTTTTTTCAATAGAGTCATTTTATTTTGGCCAGCTTGATGATTTGAAGTCCAGAGGAAGAATAATAGAAAATGGCAAGAAGATATACACACCAGGGTAGAAGAAATAATCCACTTGAAATTGAAATGATTGAACAACATAGTGGACAATAAGAGGGAGTGTGATGAATGCTTTTCTATGAGATGAATTCCAAGACACGGAAGGAGGTCCAAAGTAAAATGGATGAGGTCTACAAGATGGGCATAAATACTTTGATTGCATAAAGGATCATTGCTTTGAATGATCAAAAGAAGCCTAAAGAGTGTTCACTGGTAATCAAGCATCATTTGATGATTCTCAAAGATGGCATATTCAATTTAAAAGAAGAAGAGTAGTCCCTCAAGACTACAACAAAAGAGATAGATTTTTCATTAAGGAAGATGGTAAGGCTTGATGGTGAAAGTGACTTGGATGAAGAGATGATACACATCACTCTGGAAAAACTCATCAATGTACCACAAGAGTATTTTAATATTGATAAAATAAAATAATTGGTATCACTTGAGAAGTCTTGTGACATCTTAAATAACTAATTGGATGAAAGTAGACCATGCTTCAAAATTTTGCTTCCTGGATTGAAGAGTATAGAGTAAAATTCAACTACCAAGTGGGCCTAGACCAAGTAAATCTCACCCCTATGATGGAAGGATATACCAGGTATAAAAACAATTTGGAGAAATATTCCATCATCTAGAATGACTCCAAAGCATGATCGAATATTTCAATTTTTCTGAGTTGGCACCACTTCTTTCTTCCCTTCTTTCCCTTCTTATTTCCTCTTATTTCCCACTGGGAAATTGTTGTACTTAGCCCGTTAGTGGCAAATCCTTTTTAGTTAATTTTTTGTAATCATGAAAATAAGAAAGGGACATTTTTGTCTATTGTGCAAGAGAACAAAGGTTTTGTTTTATCCCTTGTGATATCTTCCTCCATGTAGATAACTAAAAAATATCCCATCAAGTTGGAGGATGAATTTTACCATCATAACATTATCATGAGCATATCCATGCATGTTTTTTTTATACATTGTTTCAAACTGTCATTTGGATTAGTGGACATGTTTTTAGATGATCATGGTTTTACGTCTTCCAATGTTGCTATGAATTATTGGTTATGTTTTTGCAATAGGTTTAATGGACATTTTTAGGTTATTTCAAAGGTATCTCCTAGGAGATACCTCAAAGGGACTTGGAATACCTTCCACATTAATTAAAAAGTTTGTTGAAAGGGATTTGATATTACCATGACACTTTTTTATTTGTCAAGAAGCATGATGCACATGATTGGAATTTTATTTTGAGGTATCTCTTGGGAGATACCTTAAAAATACACACAATTGAATTTTCTTTCAAGGTATCTCTCCTAGGAGATACCTCTAAATGAAAAGGATTTGATATAACCATGACAACTTTTTATTTGGCAAGAACCCTAATGCACACTATTAAAATTTTCTTTCAAGATATATCTTAGGAGATACCTTGAACATGCACATGGTTTGGAATTTTCTTTCAAGGTATCTCTTAGGAGATACCTCTAAGGGCCTTATAATACCTTACATGTTAATTTCAAATGTCCTTACAAAGGATTTAATATAACTGTGGCACCTTTTTATTTGGTAAGAAACCTAATGCACATGAGGTATCTCCAAGGAGATACCTTGAACATGCAAACAATTGGAATTTTCAAGGAGATACCTCAAAGGGCCTTGGAATACCTTCCATGTTTATTTCAAATGTCCTTGTAAATGATTTGATATAGCCATTATAACTTTTTATTTGGAAAGAACCTTGATGCACACTATTGGAATTTTCTTTCAAGGTATCTCTTAGGAGATACCTTGAACATGCTCACGATTATAATTTTATTTCTATGTATTTATCATAAGAGATACCTCAAAGGGCATTGGAATACCTTCATGTTGATTGCAAAGGTAATTTCAAAATATTTTATATAAAAATGACAAATTTTTATCTGGTAAGAACCCTAATGCACACTTGGAATTTTATTTTGTGTTATCTCCTAAGAGATACCTTGAACATGCACATGATTGGAATTTTATTTATAGGAATTCCTTTGGAGGAATTGTTCTAGAAAAAATGTCTACAACAAATTCCCTAATATAATAAGTCTGAATAAATTAGGTCCACCACAACTCCCTAAAGGAATTAAGGTCAATCAACAAACAAAATGTAAAATAGTTATAGTCCACCCATTCCCTCAATTGGGAGGAGTGGAATGGTCTAAGAAAATATGGATTTCCTTGCCTAAGGTTTTGACAAAGGCCCATAAGAAGCAGAAGGGAGTCCAAGAAGAAGTTAAAAATAAGGTTACTGTCACAAATTTTGATGCATCCCAACTAGATGTCCCTCCTTGGGTAATGGATTTGAGGAGTAATCCTTCTCAAATGCCTGATTTCACAATCATAGAGCTCCCCTCAATGTCCACTTTGTTTGATCCTCAAAATAGAAATATCCAAAGGGTGAGGAAAAGGAAACTAAAAGATGACTAAGGTGTTGAAATCATCATTGAGGAATGATAATAAATTTTCTCCCTCAATAAGAGGTAGAACAGATAGCCAAGATAGTCTGTATATGAGGAAAATATCTTATACCTGGCTCAAGCTTGCAAGGATGTTGTGGTGGCTCTCCCTAAAGGCACTAAGTTAGCTTGTTAGGAGCTAGAGGAGGGGGTTTAGGTATTAAATATAAAAATTGAGCAACTAAAGTTCATGCAACAATCTAGATAACTCAACATTGATAGGCTAAAATCCTTATGCATGTACAAATTTTGTAGTGGCCCATATACTTAGATTTTCCTTGTAATTAGATCAAATCATTGTAAAATTGACTTTATATTTTTTTGTATAGGCACGTTTTTCATAATTTTTTAAAAGTCAATTAATATATTTATAACCAAATTGTACCCTTGAGATGTCCTTTTTTTTAACACAAACATGTCTTGGCATCTTCTAGCTGAACCTTGAGATCATTGATAGCTTTCTCATCCTTTTTAGAATCTTTCTTCAAAATACATATCTACTCTTCAAGTGACTTGATTAAAACCTTCCACTATTGATTATATTTATTAAACTATTTATCCATATTTGTACCTATTCAGAATCTCTTTCAAGCTATTAAGCTTCCTCCAAAGGACCCATTTTGATACCAATTGTTAGAGGTACAATCACTAAGAGGGGGGGTTGAATTAGTGAGCCTAGATAATCCAAATTAAATTTATAACCCCTTTTAAAATCTTAATAAATTACCACAATAATTCATGAATCATACATATCACTCAGAGCAATGCACAAGAGAGATAATGTAAGATCAAGCACATAAAGCTAGTTATATGTGGGAAACCCTCTCGAGGAATAAAACCATTTGGAACCTACAATTGGAATATTATCATATAATAAAAAATACCAATATAGACCAAATTTAACTAATAAAATTAATACCATCCCCTATTTAGTAAGACTGTAATGCCATAATGTGCTAATATTCCTATCTAGCTGAACAACCACAATAACTAGACTTTTAACAAGTTTCACCTTGTAAAGAGGAAAAAACCACCTCAAATATTGAGTAACCACAACAACACCTATGAAAAAATACACCTTTAAACTGATGTGTTCAACATCAAATGATGAAATTATGATTATCACTCTTCACCTTCAGCAATAACTCTATCACTTAACACACCTTATTGGCCAAAGCACATTACATACTTAAACCAACACATAAAGATCAATTAAGACACATTACATATCCCAACTAACCCCACTCATCAACTCTACACACTCAATGCATCTAAATCCACCTTTTTTATCACTCTTCAATCTTCAACAACAACTCTATCACCACATCTACAACATGGCCAAATGGTCATACACATAGTCCATAGACTGATCTACCTCTCAGATCAGCCACCAAGCTCACTTAGACATCAATGATCCTTTATTCACACATAAGTCATATAAACCATATTTTTTGATGAACCTAGAAATATTTGTTCATCCTTAACCTATAAGAGCACTATTTTGACATCAAATTATCATAGTCAAATTTGATCACCTATACGTATGCTCAATCAAATCCAATAGAGACCTTGTACACAAGAACATTATGAATGAATACACAGTCAAATTATTAAGATTTTTTTTATATTGAATATGGATTGGTCCCACCTCCAAATTCCACATATATCATTCTCATGAATTCTAGATCACCTTCCAATAGCTAATTCATCATGAAACATCTAAACAACATCAAAATGAGTTGAAATATCCTTCTCAGGTCACTTGTAAAATATAGTCAAACACATAGTACACTTTGGAGCCCAATATATTTGATTTTATAAACATTCATATCATCTAACTAGGTTCATTACAAGTGATATGGATCCTTCTACAAGTTTTTTTACTCCATCAAGAAATTCATCTCAGATCAAAAGTTATGGATGAAATACAGAGCACTCATTTTTCCCTTTGTAAATTTGAATATTTAAATTTGAACTAGGGACTAATGTGATCACAACCATATTAAAAACTCTCCTATACTAATCCATACATGGAAATGGTGACATCAACAAACTGCCTACTCATATTTCTTACCACTAGACTAGAATGTCTAGATAAAAATAATGATCAACTAGATGAAGTTTACTCACTTCCATACTCATTATAAACACCCTTGACACCCCATAGGGTCTCTACAGCATGTATATACCAATAATATCATCCATCAAGTGCATTCCTTAGTCAAAAATTAAATAACCATGCAAGAATATTAAAGTTCATTGAATCACACTTTGTCATTATCATCCTAGCACACATGACACCTCATAAACATTCTTGGTCACTTTGGAGACATAATTGACAAATATCCAATAGTTTCACTCTCATTTGTAACTAAAATACAATTGTTACCAAAATTAATACAATGGGATAAAGAATTCAAGAGTTTATCTGTAGTGTTTTCTTGGCCTTTATTGTTATTTGGGTGCTATCTAGGTTGCTAACATAAATCAAAGGAGATCTGTTGGTCTTTGTTGTTGCAAGGGAACTTTATTTTTCTACCTTACCTTACTCCCTCCTTTTGTAATTTTTTAACTTTAATAATTTTAGATTAGTACTTGTTGTGTATATCCATTTTTATGTTTAAGATTTTGGGCTTATATTGTTAAATACAATGTAATTTACATCATAACAAATTTAGGTAGATTGTGTTAATACCATATTCTTATTGTCCCTACAGTAGGGTCTGCTTATAGACTAGAAGGTGGTAAGTTATAACTACATAATCTCTCTATCAAAATTGAGTGAATCCCTAAGGTGTCACTAACATATTCTTGTTGTCCCTATAATCTTAGAATTGTTATTTTGTTGTTTATATTACATCCTTGACACATACATACATCAATAGTCTGGAAAGACCTGAGGACGAATCTGAATATTCTCAATGTACTATTTTTATCATGCAATTTTAGGTATTACTATTCCTCCAAATATTAAGGTGGTTGGTTTAATCAATAAATAGAAGTCAACTATATTTATTTACTTGGGGAGTACACAAATTTGTCAACAGTAAGTTGGATACTCAATTGGACTATTTCATTTACCCAGCTCTAGAATTTCAAATCCTAATTACAAATGAGGGTATAGTCAATTATTCTAGTAAATTCCATTGTATAAACCTATGGGAGACTAATTATTATATTAACTTATGTTTTCTATTATCATGGATGGGACTAATTTTTTTTTTGAATTGTAATGGCTCACCACTTTATGCACAATTGAGATGAATTTTGAGTAACTATTCATGTTCATTCATTTAGAAGGAAGGACATTTAAATTTCATGGTTTATTGGCTAAATATATGAAATTAGTTAGTTTACACTTAATGATAAAGATGATCAAAAAAGATGCAAAGTAATTACTATGCGATTATTTTCCATAGATTTAAACCAAACAAGGAGTCTACCCATATTGAATTACAACTAGTGGAGTCTACCCATTTTTGTCTTCTACACCCACTTGAATCCTTTTACCTCTTTTCCTTTTGAAATGGTCTTTATAGCAAGGCTCAATGCTACCTAGGCTAACCCAGGGCCTCTCTGAGCTTGACACACATTCTTAAAAACTATACTAGTTTTTATAAAAAATTGATTAAAGTATATATAGGCAGAGCATTTCAAATAATATTTATTGTATTGTTTTATAAAATTTTAGTGTTACAATTTGAAAAACCTATTTTCTTAAATAATAGACATGTCCATGCTCCTTCAACAGAAGGCTCACTAACATCACAGCTAGGTGCACTCTAGTAAGGTAAAAAATATTACAATAATCCAAGTAGACTATTTGAATATTAGCAATTTCATAACATATTAAGGTGCCAAAAAATGAATAAAAGGGCTAAATAAACACAACTAAATCACACATTTTAGATATAGTAAAAAAATATTGAATATTATTAAGATTAAATACCTAAAAATAAGGATTTTGGCATATTTTAGATAGAGTAAAAAAATATATTGAACACTATTAAGATTAAACACCTAAAAATAAGGATTTAAAAAAATGATAATAACACATATGGTCAACACTTCAAACACTCTATAACCTGCTATGTTCTTATCTATCAACACTCTACAGTGTATGTTCAGAGAAAAGTAAGAATATGTAGGAATAATAATATATCTAGTCAAACACGTTCAACTATTTTTGTTCCTATTATAAATATGTAAAAATTAAATTTGAATTTAAAACATGTTGGGGATTGCTACTTATTTTTGAACATAAATGCACCTCGATTAGTCAATTCAAATTGAAGGTGAGTGATATGTTTAATATATTAAAATGATATTTATATATATTATATTAAAATATATACGATATAATGTAATATAATATTACAATAATATATAATCTATTTTATTATTATTATTATTATTATTATTATTATTATTATTATTATATAATATATATGTTAATATAGTTTATAAATCAAATTATAGTTATATATTTTAGTATAGGAGAAAGGTTCCAGTAGCCATGCACCCTAACTTTAGACATTAAATTAAGGTGTTGCAGCATCACATTAGATTTTTAAAATTTTAATATGTCATCTTAACTAATTATAACTAAGGTTTCAAGGTCTAACACATTATAAATTTTATGATATAATTGATTTTTATCATGAGAGGTCATAAAATGTATTTTTAAACCTATGACCAAAACTTAACTTTTGGAGTAGCAATAGCTGTGCATAAGAATATCAATACTTGAGTCTTAATTATCAAGATGTGATTGGTTACTTTTAATTTTTTAGAATAAATGTTGAATAAGTATTAGATACTACATGTTCAGCTTTTGGTGCACTTTAATATTTATACACACCAATATGATCCATCGATGGAACACTTGTTAACAAAAGACCTATTCAGTAATTGGAACATGCACAATTATTAGGACCCTTTTTATAATATATTTAATATAAAATATATAATTTATATATATTATTACTTAGTTTAATACACACACACACACACACACACACACACACACATGATACAAAAATCCATCCTAAAGCACACTTGAGGGAACCATAGGCCTAGCCATACTTGACATCCCATCAGGCTTAACTACTACCCAGGCCAACCCTGAGCTTCCATCGAACCATAGAAATTTCAATAAAATCAAATAAATTTCTATCCTTTCAAATTAACCAAGAAATATGTAGAATTTATCTTGGTTTATTTTTCTCATGTGAACATTAGGGGGTCAAAAAGGTGGAGACATATATGGATTTAAAAATTTATTTAGTTTCACTAAACGCTCACCCTTATCCATGTGTACATCTCTTTACACATGCACACACACATATCATGACACATAATGTATGTACATGTGTATTGGTGAGAAGGGTAAAATTATAATTGATAGTTAAATCTAATAATTCCAAACCCTTGACAATGTCAAAATATTAATTAAGTTCATCTTTAAAGATAATTATGATTGTAGACTGATTAGGATCTGAATCACCATGCAATGATTTAGTCTATGATGGCTTGCATTCTACATGTAAAGAGAGAGCATATTATCATGTAATCTCTATGTCAAAATTGAAGTAGACATATATGTTCCAAGGACACCATCTATTCTAATGCATTTTTAGAGCATAGAGCACCATAATTGGTTTACATCCAATTCAATTAGAAACACCACCACAATTAGATATGCACTAGCCTATCCTATTGAAAGCCTTTTTATTTTTTAAAATAGATTAGATCTTGAAGCATCATAGACCATAAAGGAGCATAAAGCATGAAATATAGTTTATTATGTGAATAAAGACCAACATTCTAGAAGCAGAAGAAAAGAAATAATAGATAGAGATAAAATTTCACTCCAAATAACATATAATATCACATCTTTGTATATGGATAATCGAATATAGAAGGCCTCAACAACATATATAAAATGTGTTAGGATGTGAAGTCAATATTCATAGGTCACTATTCATGGAGTACTATTCATGGGTTACTATTCATGGTGACATGGCATGTAGGTAATGTGGCATGCATGTGTGTAGTGATGTGACATTTAGGTGACATGGCATGTAGGTGATGTGGTAGTGGGACCCATAGTGGGGCCCAATTGGTGGGTCCATGGTGGGACCTAAGTGACTAGACATATGATGTGGCACAAGAGTAACATGGCATGACCCACTTGGAGTTTTTATTTGTTGAAAGATGTGGGAGAGAGAAAATGGAATGCCATTTTTAAATGCACATGGCTTTGGCTTGGGAATCAAAGTCAAAATGCATGTGTGTTTAAGTCTTCATGTCATTCTTGACCCATGTGAAGGTGGGGTGTAATTCTTTGGTCATACGTGAAAGTCAAATTAGGTGGCTACACACATGTCAAATAAAGTGGCTCACATGGTGAAAGTCACAATTCAAATAAGGTGGTTCACACAAGTCATATAAGGTGGCTCATACAAGTCATATAAGGTGGTTCACATAAGTCAAATAAGGTTACCACATAATTGTGGCATATTTTTCCTCCATCCCCTTCTTTCTCTTCTCTTAATAATTCATCCATTGTAATTTATACATAATGGGGACATTTGAGAGGTTTTTATAAGAGGTGGAAGTTGAGAAAATAAGTGATTATTTTCTAGTTTGTAAAATAGCTTTGTAATTCTTGTATGCTTGAAAGATAGCATTGGAGAAGGAGAGGGTGTTGAAGGAGGAATGTATTGTTGCTAATTTTGAAGTTAATAAGAAGACAAACTACCATTAGCCCCATGGTTTTTCCTTACATCTTATAAGGTTTCCATGTAAACTCTCTATGTAATGTGTTACTCCTATTTTTGATTCTATAGTTGTTATTTCCACTTTTATTTTTTCTTGCACACTTATTAGATTTATTCCTAACAAAATGTCCAATCATATCTATGAGGTGTACCTTCAAAGGTTACAAAATAAAAATGTTAACTATCACTACTCCTAGTATATGACAATGGTTGGTTATCATTTATTTGTACTCCTACTTTTGTAAATAGGTTCATCGAATACATGAATCTTAGTAACTATGCATTAAAAAAAAACCACAAACAAGGCCATGATATACATGAGTTGAAAATCAGCAAACAGTCTTATCCATGAGAGCTGATGAACACATCTTTAGCTCACTTTGTATCACCTATAGTCAAAAACACCAATAAACACATCTCATAATCAAACTTCAAAATTAAAGTTAGTGAGCAAAGTATCATTCTGGTCTTATAAACTAGAGAAATAAACCAAAGGATTAGAGTGGATAAATAAACTCATTATGATATATATTCATTTATGCTTTATCTTAATTTGAATCTTTTGAACAAAAGAATTGCGTATCACTAATTTAAATTGAAGGTCAAAAGACAAGATAGTTAACTTAAATTTGATGGTCATTGTGTATAAAATTAGAACAGACTCAATTCCTTTGTATAATTTTTATGTAATCTAATAGTTCATAGAATTTTTATAACCAAGTTCAAAGGGATACTAAAAATTAATAATTCACATGCTTTACTACCAATTGTTCCCTACCAAGTGTCATCTACAACATCAAATTTAATGCTTGTGACAACTTGGTGATATGTGATTTAAAATTTTAAATTAATTCCTCCCAAACATAATATTTTTTGATAGATTTGCTCTTTGAAGTAATTTACCTCATCTACTACACACATGGTAAAGCATCGTAGAGTTTTAAATCCATACTTATGATCGCATTTACCCATTTTTTGATGTTACGTGGCATTATACGACATACAAATTCATTTAATTTATTAAAAATATAATATTATTTTTGTACCATTAACAATAATATATAGATATATTATAATCTATATAATCTTGATAAATGAAGTTTTTGTGACTCTTGATTTTACTACATTGATGTGATTTGGTGAGATAAATGATGATTTTCAAATCACTTCACTACATATCCAATTGATAATGATGCATGGATACATGATTTAACCTTGTTGATACATGATTATTTTAATTTAACACCCATCACTTATTAATGTTTAATAGATTTGCTCTTCGCTGTAATCTATTGCACACATGATTTTCATTAGATTTGTTGCACATATAATTTTGATTTATAATCTATATTAACATATATATTATATTATATAATAATATTTATTAATATTAAAATATATGAAAGGATTTGAATGGTGGATTGATATTAATGAAGTATGGAGGGTATTATTGGCTAGATTGATGGCATCTGATGGCATGAGGGAGCCTAGAGGCTTCCCACAAACCTCTTTAAGTTTACTGCCACCTTGGTATCAAGTCCTATACTCATGGATTGCCAATTCCATTGTGTTGTGTTTCATTGGGTGTAACATGGAGAGTGTGAGTAAGCTAGTGTTATAAACTACATACATTTATGGAGTGAGTGATGTCAGAGAAATGGCGTTTGATGGACAAATATCTCATACTCACCTCAAGAATATCTTTTGAATTCTTATGAAAGAAATGCTTGATGTACTTGTCGACATCGTAGGGCAAGATTTTTTAGTAAAGGGGGAAGAAGTTAAGGTAAATTCTAAATTGGTAGTAGTTTTCACCTTGAATATAATGTTTCTGATATTTGATGTTGAAGTTGTGGCAAAAGTGGTGATTTTTTGTGATCATTCAGAGTTTCATGTTAGTCTAGTAGAGAAGGTTCTTTTTCATGATCTAACTCCCCTACCAAATCTATCATTATCTAGTTGGGATGGTTTGGAAGTTGTTATGGATTCTACTTTTAGGTCTCTTGAGTCAAGATTTACAATCCTCTTAGGTTATGTGGAGGATTTTCAAAAGAAGGTGATCCTACTGGATATGAAAATTAGGAAATTCATTTCTTTACCATTTATGTCATAGCTAAATATCCCAATTTTAGAGTTGGTCTAACTATGGGAGTACTATCATGAGTAGAGGTGAGTAGAGGCAATCAGAAAACTAGTAAGATGGGTACTCAGAGGCAAGGTGACAACACCATTATGGTATAACACTATGTTGGTACAAAAAACAATTTTTGATTCATTGGAGGGTGTCACTTAATAATATATTCATCTAGGGGAAAAGAGACATTGGAACCTATCTTTGAAGAAGTTTTTATGGAGGAGGAACTAGTTAGTGAAGGTCAATAAATTGTGCTCTTGATTAATATAGATGATGAGGTCCTGACAAGTCTTAATGTGTAAAGTTGGTCGGTGTCATTTCTTAGTACTGTTTGGTTTTTGGTTATCGGTTCCATTTTGTTTTCTATTTTTTAGGTCTTTTATAGAGTGCCTATGTTCATTTGGGCATTACATTTGTTGTTATATTTGGTGGTGGTTTGGAATTTTTTGGTCTTTTGGTTGCCATTGTGTTGTGCTTTGTAAAAATCTTTCTTTGTGGGCTAGAGGCCCTATAAAAACCCTAAAATGATTTTAAAAATATATAATATATTAGTTTAATATATAAAAATATTATTATATTATAATATGTCAATTATATTTATTTAATAGCTAATATAATTTTTGTGTGTGGGGGGTAAGAGGGGTTATGTGAAGTGAAAGAGTGTAAATCAACAATTAAAACTACTAGTTACTCCAAACCCATGACATTGATGTCAAAATAAATTAATCTTAAAAATAATTATGGGTACCAACATATCAGGATCTGAATTAACATGCAATGCTTTAGTCTATGATGGCTTGTATTTTTTGTATAAAGAGATAGCCTCTTAGCACACTAACCATCTCAAAATTGTAACTCCATTGGTTTTGATCAAGGGGCATCTGTATTCACTGGATAAGAAGCATAGTTTTGGGTGATTAGATTTTGTCTTGGTAAGTGCAATGGAGAAAGTACTTTTGTTATAATGGTTCTGAAAGAAGTAGAAGTGACCAAGAAGAATTATTGGTTTAAAAATATGATAAAAATTTGAAGTGGACATATATGTTCAAAATACACCATCTATTTCAATGTGTATGCCTACTATTATACCACCATCACTTATTTCTTCTAATAATTAATAATGTTACATCTTCAAAAAAATGTGGATGAAACTCCACTTATTATGCATTCAAGAACCTAATAATTATTTCTAAATCATTACCATCAGTTCTAAAGTTCCATGATGATAATTTTACTTCTACTTCTATATTTGAACTTCTAAAATTTTCATTGTACTATGGTCTTGTAGTAGATTATTGAACATTTTCTAATTCTAATGATCCCCTAAATGTGATCCAAAACACATAGTAGGAGACCCATCAAGTGTAATTTATTACGGTGAGTTTGTTTCTATTTTATTGGAATGAAATTCCCTAAATTGTATAAATCTACATTTTGATACAATCTATAAATGGATTCAAAGTCTATATATAGAAATACTATATATAGTAAGTGTTATAAGGTAGAATACTTAATATTCCCTCACATAACTATATTAGTTTAGATAAGCACACAAAATCCTTTCCCAAAAGGTCTTTGAGTTACTAGGTATGATTTTGTGTCACTTATTTTAATTGCCATTTTGGGGTTTAATTCATTTCTAAATATTAGTTTGTATGTTCAAGAAAGGTGACTCACCCTTAAAGGTATTTGAATTGATGAATTAAATTATCTCGAAGGTATAATTCATAGGGGGGATAAAAATTAAGGAGTCAAATCCCTATTAGACAATTTACTTATGTTACATCTTTAAAAAATATGGATGAAACTCCATTTATTATGCAAGAGCCTATTATTTTTAAATCATTAGAAAAATATCTACGTAAAAATTGTAACTCCCTTGGTTTTGATCAGGGGGAATCTATATTCACTAAATAAAGAGCATAGTTGTGTGTGATCAAGTTTTATCTTAATAAATGTAATAGAGAAATTGCTTTTGTTACAATGGCATTAAAAAATTTAGAAGTGAGCAAGAAGAATTTTGGGTTTATAAATATGATAAAAATTTGAAGTGGAAATATATGTTCAAAATACACCATCTATTCCAATGTGTATGCCTACTATTAAACCACCACCACTTATTGATCCTAATAATTAATATTAATGTTACATCTTCAAAAAATGTGGATGAAACTCTACTTATTATGCAAGAGCCTAATAATTATTTCTAAATTATTACCATCAGTTCCAAAGTTCTAAGATGATAATTTTACTTCTATTTCCATATTTTAACTTCTATAATTTTTATTGTACTATGGTCTTATAGTGGATTATTGAACATTTTCTAATTATGATGATCCCCTAGATGTGATCCAAAAACCCATGGTAGGAGACCCATAAAGTGTAATTTGTTATGATGAGTCTATTGCTATTTTATAATTTAGATAAGCACATAAAATCCTTTTCTAAGAGGTCTTTTAGTTACTTGGTATGATTTTATGTCACTTATTTTAATTACCATTATGGGGTTGAATTCATATCCAAATATTAATTTGTAAGTTCAAGAAAGGTGACTCACCCTCATAGGTATTTGAATTGGTGAAAATTATCTCAAAGGTATAAATTTTTTTTGGCGGGGGGGGGGGGGGGGCTAAATATTAAGGAATCAAATCCCTATTAGACAATTTGATTATGTTACATCGTCAAAAAATGTGGATGAAACTCCACTTATTATGCAAGACCCTATTATTTCTAAATCATTAGCACTATATCTATGTCAAAATTATAACTCCCTTGGTTTCAATCAATGGGCATATGTATTCGTTAGATAAGGAGAAAATTTGTGGGTGATCAAATTTTGTCTTGGTGATTGCAATGGATAAATTTCCTTTGTTACAATGGCATTAAAAAAATTAGAAGCGATCAAGAAGAATTTTGGGTTTATAAATATTATAAAAAATTGAAGTGGACATATATGTTTAAAAGACACCATCTATTCCAATGTGTATGCTTACTATTATACCACCACCACTTGTTTCTTCTAATAATAAATATTAATGTTACATCTTCAAAAAATGTAGATGAAACTAAACTTATTATGCAAGAGCCTAATAATTATTTCTAAATCATTACCATCAGTACCAAAGTTCCATGATGATAATTTTAATTTTATTTCCATATTTGAACTTCTATAATTTTCATTGTACTATGGTCTTGTAGTGAATTATTGAACATTTTCTAATTTTGATGATCCCTTGGATGTGATCCAAAAACCCATGGTAGGAGAACCATCAAGTGTAATTTGTTACAATGATTCTGTTACTATTTTATAATTAAATAGATAAGCACACAAAATATTTTCCCAAGAGATCTTTGAGTTACTAGGTATTATTTTGTGTCACTTATTGTAATTACCATTATGGGGTCCAATTCATCTCCAAATATTAGTTTGTAAGTTCAATAAAGGTGACTCATCCTCACAGGTATTTGAATTGGTGAATTAAATTATCTCAAAGGTATAATTTTTTTTGGGGGGCTAAATATTAAGGAATAAAATCCCTAGTAGACAATTTGATTATGTTACATCATCAAAAAATGTGGTTGAAACTCCAATTATTATGCAAGAGCCTATTATTTCTAAATCATTAGCACAATCTCTATGTCAAAATTATAACTCCCTTGGTTTTGATTAGGGGGCATCTGTATTCATTAGATAAGGAGTACATTTATGGGTGATCAGATTTTGTCTTGGTGATTACATTGGAGAAATTGTTTTTGTTACAATGACATTAAAAAAACTAGAAGTGACCAAGAAGAATTTTGGGTTTAGAAATATGATAAAAAAATTTAAGTGGACATATATGTTCGAGAGACACCATCTATTCCAATGTGTATGCCAACTATTATACCACCACCACTTGTTTCTCCTAATAATTAATAATGTTACATCTTCAAAAAATGTGGATGAAACTCTACTTATTATGCAAGAGCCTAATAATTATTTCTAAATCATTACCATTGATTCCAAAGTTCTATGATGATAGTTTTACTTCTATTTCTATATTTTAACTTCTATAATTTTCATTGTACTATGGTCTTATAGTGGATTATTGAACATTTTCTAATTTTTATGATCCCCTAGATGTGATTGAAAAACTCGTGGTAGGAGACCCATCAAATGTAATTTGTTGCAATGATTCTGTTACTATTTTGTTGGAATGAAATTCCCTAAATTATACAAATAAATATTTAGATACAAATATCTATAAATGGATTCAAATTCTATATATAGAAATACTATATATAATAATTTTTATGAGGTAGATTGCTTAATATGTCCTCACATAACCATAATTTAGATAAGCACACAAAATCATTTCGCATGAGGTCTTTGAGTTACTAGGTATGATATTGTGTCACTTATTTTAATTATCATTATGGGGTTGAATTCATCTCCAAATATTAGTTTTTAATTTTAATAAAAGGGACTCACCCTCAAAGGTATTTGAATTAGTGAATTAAAATACCTCAAAGGTATAATTCTTGGGGGTGAGAGCTAAAAATTAAGGAGTCAAATCCTTATTAGACAATTTACTTATGTTACAACCTCAAAAAATGTGGATGAAATTCCACTTATTATGCAAGAGCCTATTATTTCCAAATCATTATCACAATATTTAAGTCAAAATTTCAAATCCCTTGGTTTCGACCCCAATATTGGGCATCAAAGTTAAAGTACTCAATGTGTTATTGGCTGAAATGTTTAACCCTGACTCTGCATTGAGATATCACATGACATGTTATCATGAATAAAAAGTTAATGTTTATAGATTTGTATGGTGTAGATTGCTTATTTCCTCACATAACAATAATTTAGATAACCTCACAAAATCTTTTCCCAAGTCTAGGTTTTGAGTAGGTACAATTTTGCCTCATTTATTTTAATTACCATTTTGGGGTTGAATTCATCTCCAAATATTAATAGTTTGTTAATTTAAGAAAGGCAACTCACTCTCACAGGTACTTGAATTGGTAAATTAAATTATCTCAAAGGTATTCTATAAGGGCTAAAAATTAAGGAGTCAAATCCCTATTACATAATTTAATCATGTAATTTAATGAACAAACATGAATAACTTTTTTTAATTAAAATAATTATAATAAACAATAAAAATTTGTAAATATTTTTATATTAAAAAACTATCTAAGTTTATTATTTATGTTTAAATTAGTAAACATTTTTATTAAATAATGTAGATAATTATTTAAATGTTTAATATGTTTAAATATATAAATATGTTTTTAAAATAATTTTTCTATGTACTTCGAATTAGGGTTAAGTTTATATTTTTATCTTTCCATTATTTTGTCTTAGTTTTTCTCTCTCCCTTTTGAAAGATAAAAAACATTCTTTTATTAATTATTAGGTTTACTATGGTGTTAGTGGTAGAAGTGTTGTCCCCATTTTCACTGTCATTTATGCAGGTGTGGCATTAGTGGTGGAAGCTTTGACCCCATTTTTCACTATCATTTCTATAGATACTTTTTGTCAGGTATTTAATCTATGTATTGTAATATTTTATTGTATCTAAAATTTTTGATTTTTTTGGCTTGACACGAACCTTTTATTCATTGTTTACTACTTTAAGTTATGAAATCACTAAGATTCGGATAGACCTAGATTTTTGTTATGAAATGGCCAAGTTAATGAAATCATGGATATTAGGATTGTTTAGTGCTTAATTGTATTCAATAGGGACCCAAATGGTGAATGTGAGGGAAAATAATACATTTTTTATTAACTATAAGCAAATAATGAAATGGCCAAGATAATGAAATGGTGAAGATTAGGATTGTTTAGTGTTTACTTATATTCAATAGGGATCCAAATGGTGAATGTGAGGGGAAAGAAGACATTTTTTTATTAATTGTGAGAAAATAATGAAATGGTTGAGATAATGAAATGGTGGAGATCAGGATTGTTTAGGGCTTACTTATATTCAATAGGGACCCAAATGGTGAATGTGCGGGGAAAGTAGATATTTTTTATTAATCATAAGCAAATAATGAAATGGGAGACAATAAAATGGTGGATATTATTATTGTTTCATGCTTAATTGTATTCAACAAGGACCCAAATGGTGAATGTGAGGGGAAAAAATATTTTTTTATTAACTGTAAGCAAATAATGAAATGGTTGAGATAATGAAATGATGAAGATTAGGATTGTTTACCACTTGTACTCAATAGGGACCCAAATGGTCAATTTGAGGGGAAATATGACATTTATTTATTAATTGTAAGAAAACAATCATAATAAAAAAGTGTCATGATGCAAGAGGATTTCAATGGTTCCATTGTCTTTATCCCATCACATCATTCATCTATTGGGTCTATTTGGATAATATAAATTATTTATATTTTAGACTAAGTTAAAAAGTCATTTTTTGGCCTATTTCGGGTTATTATTATTTGATTTCAATTATTTACATTTTAGAACGAGTTTAAAATTCATTTTTTGGGGTGGTAAACTTTTCCCTCATGCTGCATCATAAAATCTAATGAATGAATGATTGAATAACACCTAGCATTACTATTTGAGGTGGCAAACTTTTCCCTCATGTATCAATATTCTTGGGTAGAAAGGTCCCATGCATCAGTATATATTAAAAAAATTATTATAAAATATTTTCCCCTATTATATAGGAGCAGCTATTATTTAGGGAGAAGTTTTTAAGGGGTGGGAAGTAGCATGGGGCTGAATATTTGTATGGCTGCTCTTTTTTTTGTGGTTTCTAGATGTCATTTGCATCCAATAATTTTTTTTATTTTTTTTCAAACAAAAATTTTTGTAGTAAAATGATCCTAATTTCCCTTAGCATCATGTATTACACATAATTTTTGTAGTCTTCAGAGCACATCCAGATATCTTCAAAGCATCCAGTACAGATCTTTGAGTCATTCTTAGACTTATTCAAAGAATCTTTCGTATGTCTTCAAAGCACACTTAGAGAATATTCATTGTAATTCTAGAGAATATTTGGAGTGTCCTTTGAGCATTCAATAATTAGAGCTCACTTGCTAAATCCTCAAAATTATAGTCAAAAGAGTTGTAAAAACTAGTTGTTGCTTTCTCAAAATTACCCCTCATTGGGATGTTTTGTTGTACTCAAAATTTCCCCATCCTTGGAATGTGTTCCTCTAATAAAAATTACACCATACATGGGATGTTTTTACATACTAATAAATATGCTATTAATCCAAGTAAGACATAATAACAAGGTAAAAAATTAATAATAAACTGCATACAAACTATGAACAAATTGCATTCATATCCTACGTAGATCAGACTTTAACTATTACATGTAATACAATATATAACCAAATGAAATACTTTAGGGACAATTTATATAACTATGATGAGCTATATGAAATGCTCATCATTTCTCCCTAACACTTTACCTTTTGAAAATTCTCTTGTAATGAAGTGGGTTGACTGATCCTTAATCCAAATTTCTAGACTCAAACCTTTGACTCAAATCTTAAAATTCAAAATGATGGCCGCAGTCATTATGGACCCTCAGTAAGAATCTAAAATATCTAACAACTATATGCACCCAGAATTCAAATTTAACTTCTACTTGAAAATTCCAACACCACCATGGAGATAGAGGACACATAATGATAGGAGGCCTAAACCTCATCCTAGTCCAAATATCTAAACCTCTTTCCTCTAAGAGCTGAGTGATTATATGGAAAAATGATTTGGCTCTTCTTGAACTCCATTTAATATTTGTGGGGATAAGGACTTCCCTATGCTTTCACTCAACAGGTAATGTCTCCCACTTGACAAGACTTGCATTGAAACCATTGGCAAAATGGTGGTTTAGAAAAGCTATAAAATAAACAATATTAGATCTCAATAGCTCATGATACTTGATCTTCATATGCATATGATAGAATGGTTAAAAATAAGAAATAAATTTATTCACTTTTAGAAATGTTGGTCTCATGCATAACCCAGTGGTGCTTATAATTCTATAAATATATTATTGGCCTATTTCTATGTCATTTGGTTCCTTAGAGTGTAGATAAAGGCACACAATTATATCTTTCCAACAAATAGATTTATCATAAAACTAGATTGATATCTTAACAACAAATTGAAAATATAAAACTCACAAATGTCATCCTACCTTTCTTCAGTGCTCTTTAGAAAAAAATACATAAATGCATGCTCATTTTAAATGATATGTGGAAAAACAAGGGAAATTAATTGAATATACCATATATAAAAATGCTCATGTAAGAAAAGAACATAAACTAATGAAGGTTGTCTACATGCTAATATTTTCTTTAAAATAACACAAATATGTTAGATAGAAGCCTGTGCTTTCTACAATTACAATTGGAATTTTGCCAATTGCTTATGACATTCCTCCTTAAGTTTGGAATTTTCATCCTTTAATTTTTGAATTTTGTTCTGGGTGATATGATAGGTAGAGATTATTTCATGTAATAGAACATGAAAAGAGGGAACAACTCTTTTTGGACCCTCTATCTGAACTGAAATCTCTCATGTTTCTCTTTTCATGGCTTGAATAGAGGCTTGTAACTTAGAATTATGAGTGGTGACATCTATTATTATATTAGTATGTCAAACAATCATTTTATTTCTATCATAAATACTGTCTCTTAGATTATTAATCATATTACACTATCAACATTGGCATTTTAAAATTCATTAATCTTAGTGTTCTTGATAGCAAGATAATTTTTCAAATCAATAATTTGAGCATCCTTAATAGCAAGAAAATTTTGAAATTTAATCAATTTTTGAGTCTGTGAAAACATTACTTATGGACCATAGTCTGTTTAGCTTGTATTTCTTGAAGAATTATTTCTTGGTCACTAACTCTACTAATATATTCTTCCCACCTTTTTTTCAAATTAGAAAGCATCAAGTCCTTACCTTTCAAAGTTGAATGGAGAACATCTAACTCTATTTGTTGCAAATTGATTATTTCCTCATGGCATGATAAAGGCATGGTATGCTATAATTATTTTTATTCATTGATATAATGTGGAGAAGATGGATCTTTGTTAATGAAGGGTGCATTACCCTTATGTGAATTACACTCTACTTCTTGAGGTACAACTTCTTCTATGGCCTGCACATCTTCTTCTTCTTCCTAAAAGATAAGTTAGTGAATGCATTGGAGTTTGGTTAGAGGAGGATGAGGGGTGTCTAAAAAAAGTCCCATTTATTACTCTAATCTCTAGTGTAGTATCTTCAAAAGTAATGGTGGTAGAGATTACCATTCTATAATTTCAATTGTTAGTTCTTCAATCTAGTTTATAGTGGAAGGAGGAGAGGCAGAGCATGGTGTATTTTTTGTAGGAATTGGAGAAAATTTTTGAATCAAAGAGGACCAAGAATTTTCAACCCTTAGTTTACTAAGAAAATAATGGTGACAAATGAGTGTATCTAGCCAATGATGATGGGTAGATCTAGTACCTCATCTTATCTTCCAAGAAATATTAATAAGATAATTGTGAATGAAAGAGAGAAGATTGATCATATATTCTTCTCAAATAACTCTTTTCCTCAAATGAAGAAGGAATCTCATAGCATCTCCACCCACTAATATAAACTGACCATCACAAGTGATATATTTCATTATCCAGAAAATAAAATTTTTCCAAGGTTGAGGAAGACTTTCTCTTAGAATTCCCCTAGCCACTTCTTGGGGGGATTTGGCTAGTCTAGGGTGTGGCTCATTTCCTTCAACAAAAACATAAATTAGGTTATAAAAACTAATATTTTTAATGTCAACTACTCCATCCTCATGAATCCTAGATAGAGCATTGATTATAGAGGGATTAATTGGAATGTTCTTCCCTTTGATAATAACATGATCTTAATCAAAATTCTCATAGAATTGTTGCACAATTTCTTCATGGAATCCATGAAACATTTTAAAGAAATTCAACCAACTTGCTATTTCAAAGACGTCTCTAGCTACTTCATCTTGAAACAATGCATTAAAGGATTTTAGTTCACTTTTTTCTTTCTCCCACCCATCTTTAGAGCAAGCACTATTTTATTACAAATTTGACTATACTGTAAAAACACAGAGCTCAAATTCACATAGGGAATAGGGGAAGTAATAGGTTAGAGATATGACATAGTAATTATTGGTAGCGATAATGTAAAAATGAGTAGTAAAGAAGGTTATATGAGGTGATTATGAAAAGAATGATGATTGTAGTTATGGTTATCTCTTCAGATCATGTAAGATATAATGGGAAGGTGTTTTATCTAGTCAAGTAGTCATGTGTGTCATAAAGGTCATTATTGGTAGTATTGGGAGAAATAATCATAGTTAATTATGTGTCATACTAAATATTTTTGAAATACCATATATTTAAAACATAGTTACATCAATCTTGTTTGAAAATACTATTTGGAAACATCATCACAAAATACCGTCACATCAATTCTTTTGGAGATCTTTTGAAAATGCCATCATATCAGTTATGGATTGTGGCATTGTTTTGATTCTCAATGATGGAGGTTGATTCTTCCAATTCATGATTTTTCATCTTAGGAGCATATTTATTAGTCTTTGGATCTAAGTCACCAGTATTTGGAGCTAAACCTTTAGATTTCAAATCAAAACTATAGTCCATTCAGACTTTGTTAATATATAAAAGTATAAAGCACCTTATATATTAAGCAACTAATTTATTACAAAAACCTTATATATATAAATAAATAGCCTTATATCTATGGTTTTGTTTGTATTCATTTATATCCAATTACATCTACTTAATCCTTGTCTTATTTGAAGAACCACTTGGGGGCTCTGTGGATGGCGGCAATGGCTAAAATGGACTTTGTCTCATATGAATAGAGAAATGGGCCTTGTTCTGACTTGGAAGTTGTAGATGTTCTTTCTTTAGACATGGTTTTTGAATTTTGATTGATGGGATCATATATTATCTTAATGTGGGATGAATGCACAAAATAACTTTTTGGTAAGCTTGATTAATGCAATGCTAATGGTGATCCTAGTTCATGCCCTATTAATGGGAAAGCTTTTCAAACTTTGAAATATTGATTTTAGCAATTAGTCACTCCAAAAGTCAATTTAGCTTTAATTTGAATTTGATTTTCCATCAATTTTAGCTTTAAATCTAAATATTTCCACTTTTTGACATGTATCTACCAACTCTAATACAACTAAGTATTCACATGGTATGAATATGACAAATCTATCTAGTTGGCTTAAAATCTAGACACATGGCACCTTTTGATTTTCTCATGGATTATTGAAATTTAGATTTGTGTGATGACTCATTTATTTATCACCACTTTATGACCCTCAATTCATAACAAACTCTCATATGGTGCCTTTTAATTTTGATACCTTGAATGGGGAATACACTCTTGTGCCTATTTGAAAGGTATCTTAGGAGATACCTTTAATGGGAAATCCAATTTTATGCATGTTTTAAAGGTATCTCCTAGGAGATACCTTGGAGGTATTACATGGGCCTTCAAAATATCACCTAGTAGTGCCTTTTGTGTAAAGGAAAATTCCACTTGTTCTTTGAAAGAGAAATCATCTCTTGTGCATGTTGTAAATGTATCTCTTAGGAGATAAATTGAAGTATAAATCCACTCTTGTGATTTAAAGGTATCTCTTGGGATGTTCCTTGAAGGTATTATTAGGGCCTTAAAAATATCACTCAATAATGCTTTCCATGAAAAGGAAAATTGTAGTTGTTCTTTGAAAGAAAAATTAACTCTTGTCCCTATTTGAAATGTATCTCCCAGGAGATACCTTGAAGGGGAAATCCACTCTTGTGCATGTTTGAAATGTATCTCCTATAAGATACATTTATGGTATTAAAAGGGCCTTCAAAATATCACTAGTAGTGCCTTCTATGTAAAGGAAATTCCAATTGTTCCTTGCAGGAGAAATCCACTCTTATGCCTATTTGAAAGGTATCTCCTAAGAGATAAATTGAAGGAGAAATACACTCTTGTGAATCTTTTAAAGGTATATCTTAGGAGATACCTTGAATGTATTACAAAGGCCTTCAAAATATCACCTAGTAGTGCCATCTATGTAAAGGAAAATTCCACTTTTTCCTTGAAGGAGAAATACACTCTTGTGCCTATTTGAAAGGTATCTCCTATAAGACACCTTGAAGGGGAAATCAAATATTGTGAATATTTTAAAGGTATATCCTAAGATATACCTTAAAGGTATTATAGAATATTTTGAAATATCACCCAATAGTGCCTTTTATGCAAAGGAAAATTGCACTTGTTCCTTGTAGGAGAAATACACTTTTGTCCTTATTTGAAATGTATCTCCTAAGAGATTCCTTAAAAATTAAATATATTATTTTGCATGTTTTAAAGGTATATCCTAAGATATACCTTGAATGTATTACAATTTTTTTCAAAATATCACTCAATAGTGTCTTTTGTGTGTTGGCTCCTAGTTGTACACCTCTATCACTTGTCCTTACACACTTAAAGAAGGTGGAAATCAAAGATGAAAAACCTACTTAGTATGTCATTGTATTTGGGAAAATGTTTAACATCATTAATGGACCATGAAATCAAAATGACTAAGAGGCACCTATAAAGGGTATGGTCAATTCTTTACTACTTTTGGCTCTGCCTGAACCACAGTGAGAGGACCTACGAGTAGCTTGCTCATTTGGAGAGATTATGAAATTCAAAATTCATGGGGATTATTGGTATAAAGAGACATAAATATGACTAAAACATAACCAAACTTGCTCACTTCACCCATTAAGGTTTGTCACATAGAGTGAGAAAATGTTTTAGGTCAGACACAAGCTACTAAAGATAGATATCAATATGATCACAAATTTTATTCTAAAGAATATTAAAAAATAGGGAGATGAATAAGAGATTAAAATGGTTATATTTAACATAAAAAATACAAACACATTCAAAGTATACAATATTTATCTGTTATTAGATAAATAACACTTTAGATATGTAGGTGTGTTATATTTTAGGTGACACAAGGTAGGATAAAAACTATCAATTGATAAATATTAAAAGTGGAGGATTAACCTATGAGCAAAAAGAATTTCAAGTAAATTTTCATATCACTTCTACCAACAAATGTATCATCAAATTTAAAAAAATAAAACTAAAACCATACATGAATGATATCCTTTTATAACACCTCATAATCTAATCTATAAGCCCAAGACTATCCTTAAAAAGGCTATCAACACCCTATTTCCAAATCTCAAAATATAAAAGGTTTTATAATCTAGATATACTCTCTAAATGACTACCATAAAGATGAATACATCAAATCACCAATCAACTAAGCATGCAAAACATGGCATTGTGCTTCAACAATAGAAAGAGAATGGAAACCACTAGCAAGTTTCATTTATCGATTGAACATAAAATGCATATAATGTGTAGTTAACAACATAACAAATGTACACTATGCAAGAAAATATTGTAACAAGGGAGACATGTGTGATGCTCTCAAAACTTTCTAATTATTTTACAATAAAAATTAATTTGGCACTAGGTATGTTACATAGTGATAACTCTTTGAGGCTATAGCTCTTGACTCAAAATTTTAACTGACCATCATAAAGGGACACACCCCCTTTACTCGTATAATTGAGCTAAGCCCAACATATCCCTAAAGTCACTCTAATTATAATATTGCTTCATGGACTTGGAGTCTATTAGACCTTGTAATAAACATGATCCCTCAGATTATGTGAGTACTCCTATGATTATGGCAAAATTTGTTCTCCACTAAGGCAAAATATTTCTTGTTGTCCACTGAAGGATAATCCTACAAGTGATAAAATAAACCTTTATCTCCTTGCACAATAAACAAAACATCCTTTTCCTATGCCCATGATTACAAAAACCACCTCAAAAGGGATGTATCACTATTGGGTGAAGTATAATAGTTTCCCAATGGGAAAAGAGAAAAGAAAATAGAAGAGAATGGAAAAGGGAAGTGAAGAGGAAGGAAAGGTGACACTAGCTCGAAAGAAACTAAATTACTCAATTAGGTTCTAGAATCAATCTAAATGATGGAATCCTTTTCCAACCTATTTTTATATTTGATATATTCATTGAGCATGGGGGTGAGACTCCCTTGGTTTGGGCTTACTTGGTATTCTCATTTAACTCTATATTATTCAAGCCAAGTAGCATTCCATTGAATTATGGTTTGCTTCTCTCTAACGAGTTCCTTGAGTTGGTCAAAAGATTTGTCTAATTACACCATTTGTTCTATCTGACAGACATCAAAGGATTATTATGGTGAATCAATGAAGTTATTTAGAGTAGCACACACTGCATCCTTCCCTAGGTCATTTGTGCCATAAAGGCTCACCATCTTCCTCAATGTGGCATATATCTCCCCTATCATAGTTTTTATAGACTATTCTTCTCTTTTTAGATCGAAGATGCCATTTTTGATCTTTAGATGATGCTTTATGGATATTTGATATTCTATAGGATTTTTATGATCATTTAGAGCAATGATATTATCTAAAATCAAAGTATTCATGCTCATCTCATAAATCTCTTCTACCTTATGTTGAGCTTCCTCCCATTTTTTAGTGTCTACCTCATAGGAAATCATCTGGGCATCACACTTTCTCTTATTTTATACTATGTCACTCAAGCATTTAAATGTTTAATGGATTATTTCTTCCACCCTAGTGCCTGAGTCTTGTTTCTAATCTTTAGTTACCCATCCTCTGGTCTTCAAATCACCAATTCAGTTAGAGATGAGAGATGCAAAGGAGAGATGGAGAGGACCTAGATCTATGATGGAAGTTGGAGTTACTACCTTATGCTCACTCAATAATTTTTTCAATCACTAGATCATAACATGGTTCTCTGCCCTCAACTCTTCCATAATGGCCTTGTCTTTATCCATCTTGTGGGCCACCATGCTAGCTAAAACTTGTGAGTTATGTTTTAGCTCATTTATGGATGGCTTCCAAAAACTATAGTTATAGACAGAGTAAATTTAAAGGGGATCATCCTTCTTCAATGCATTAGGTGGAGGGATGGATATCTCTACATTCCTTTCCCCTGTAGTGGTGAAGGTGGTCATAGAATGTGTCTGGGCATTTTTAGGGGGTTTAGCCTTATGTGTTTGGGTGATCTTCATTACATCAATTTACCCTATTTTACTCATGATGTCTCTTTTTTCCTTGATCTACTCTTTGACCTAGAGAATAGGTGGATTCTAGAATCTTATTAACATGGTAGACATTTTTTATGGCTTCAAGATAGTAAAGGGTGGTGTTATTGGATTACTATATGTAGGGAGTACCATAGGTTTTAGCTATAGGCTCAACACAAAATGTTAAATCTCTTCATCACTCTCTTTTTCCTCACCACCCTTATCCACTCCATAACCCTTTTTAAATATTAGCTCTATCTGCTCCAAAATATCAAACTCTAACTGAGGCTAATGAGATTTATTGAGCAACTTATGAATCAAACTTCCTAGTTCTATTGATATATTAGAAGGCTAAGTGGCCACTTCACCTTCTTTATGTTCTTAGGCCTCAAGCATGGATAAGGATATGGTGACATACTTGCTGCCTTTGAGCAACTCTTCACTAGTCATGACCTCAAGAGCTTCATTATGTGTTGGGTCATGGCCTTTGATATGAGGGATAAGGCTTTGTGTTACTTCAATTAAAGTGATATCTCTTGAAACACCCTCCTCAACATACTTATTATAATCACCTAATTTCTTATTTGTTCCTATATGGGTGGGAGTACCCATTTGTAGGTTTGTTCCCCCACCTTCCTTCGAACTCACCTTTTCCTTTGATGATAGATTTGACACCTTTAGAGGGGAAAGACCATATTTTGGTACCTTTGGAACCACTTTTAATCTTCCTTGGTCAAATACCACCTTAAAAATGATGGTACCTTGAATGTTATGCTCTAGCTCTTCTTCAGCTCTTTCACTAGTCTTCTTTAATTCTTTAGCTCCACCTTGATTACTTTGTCTTAGTGGTTGGGTGGTGACATATCAAAAAATGTATCTATGTATAATGAAGATACTTATTTTTCTTGAGGGGCATGAGCTTGTGTAGCAACCTCAACACCATCTTGTATAACATTATCAAAAGACAAAGGATCATTTGAGGTTAGGATGCCTTCATCATCACCTTTACTTTCTAATAATAAGGGCCCCTCTTATACAAATGGGCCCATCATCAAGGCCTCAACTAGGGTTTAGGGCCTCTCCCTTGGAGTTTCATACCTATTTTTTTCCTATCAAAGAGTGAATGCACACTGCTTCTTCATCACCTCGATGATGGGCCTACTTTTATATTAATCCTCATCATCACCCATATCCCTTACCCTCTGAGAATATGAGGTATAGTCCTCATTCCTCTTTATAGGGACCTCCTTAGAAGGCATGTCCTTAAATACTACCTTATTCTTCTTCATTAGGGACCTAATTGGAGGTTGTAATTCCTTATTTACTTTCTTTTGTTTGGACTACTCTTCTTCTTTCTCCCTTCCTCTCTCCCTTGAGTATATCTTTGGGGGAGGGGTAGATACTAATTATATCATTGGTAGAATAGGTGAAACATTCATTAGATTTGCCATGGGGATGGATAATGGAATAGTTGACATTATTGGGGCTCCCTCTCCTAAAATGGATATGGGGGTGGCACTGGCTAATGTAAACTCCCCCACAAAAAAATTGTCCCAATTTTCTTCCAAGCTTGTTATCTTTGAAAAAGATAGTCCAAACTTAGATTACACTATTGTTATTGACTCCACATCAACCAAATTAGTTAAATCAACATCACTAATCTTATTCTTTCCCTTACCTATCATTGCTAGTGATTGAACCACAGGATCACTGCTATACTTAGGGAGGAAACCTCTCAACTCCTTAACCCACCTAAGCTCCAAGAGGTCATGGGTGTCATATATACCAAGATCAACCCCATTTTCCTTTAACCACTTGAAGGTTCTTTTCATGATTTGAAAGGCTCTCCAGGAGATGAAATCATTCTCATTCTTACTAAAGTCCACCCAGAGAAGGACTAAGCTTTAATGTTAATTTCTCTATATACTTGTGAAATTGTCTTCTTGTCATCTACCATGTCTTTGGGGATGGGTATGATATTGTATGCATTAACCTCCTACACTATTAGCCTCATGTAGTTGAATTTTTTTAAGATTTCCTTGGTGGCATAGTCAAACCATACATCTTTATATTGTGATTGATGTAAAATCACATTGTTCACCATATTCATCAACCACTTGATATCATAATTGGCCTAAAGTGTTATATTATAAATTGTATATTGGCCCATTTACTATTCTAATCCCTTCACTTTAGCAATAAAAGGGCATGAATAATATCCAATTTAGACTAGGAACTTAAAGGGATTATTTATCTTCTTGGTTGTTATGATTTCATGTGGAGGCACCATCTGTCAGCTCCAATCCATTAATGTCAATTTATCATCTAGGGACTTTGGCAATTTATGCAGGCACCTTGAGTACCTGAATATATATGAATGTTCAAAACTAAATATAAGAGGTGCCATATTTCTCAATTACCTCCTTTGCTATATAAAACATTTAGTTGAGGATTCTCAAAGGAAAGAAGACACTCATCATGATGTTGAAGAAGAAATTAAACACCTTGCAAAAATTCTTCTTGAAACCATCCATGGTGATTTTTGGGTATATCTCATAAATTATCATTCCATTGGGGTTCTTGGTGAGACCTTGAAATGTCTTATTTTCACCATGATATACATTAAATAAGAAGACATGTAGAATGTACTTTTAAATGCCTCATTCAAAGAATTACATCTTAGAGCTGCATCATCTATCTATGTAGATTATGACTCAAGATAGTGTCCCAATATAGCTTCTTCTACTTCTCTAATATGCATATTGGGATTAGTAACATACATGGATCAATTTTTTTTTCTTGTGGGCATCCTATAAACCTTACTGGCCATGGCAATGACATACTAAAGAAATTCATTGAATTCTGCCAACTTCAAACTCTTAGACATCTTAGAGATCTTCTATCTCTTTTTGGCCAGCCAACAAGTATTGATAATGTCCCAAATTGACTTATCATTCTTCTCTACGTATTCCTATCATTCCTCCATGCTGAGTGTAATGATTTCAAGATCAGGAGTAATTTTGAGCATAGTGTTAAGGGCCATAGGGATGAAATAGTAGACAATTGAATGGTTACCATCGATAACAATATTAGTGTCTGGTTAGTATGCCTAAGCACATATAATAATCAATTCTAGGTATGGGGAAGCCAAAGGGAATGTTATCATATGGGTGACATAGCTCATGACAATATTAATTACTACTTGAGGGGGGTTGGTCATTACAAGGCATTCAACAAGAATACAAAAACTAGCCCCATAACATCTGTGTCCTTAATCTCATCCAAGGTAGAGATAATAATGCCCTTCATAGGAGTTGAGGATGGTACCATTTCTACCCTAGCATCCTAGTTGAATAATTCAAATTTTGATGAAATATTCACTCAAAAAACCCTCTCAATACCATTTAACTCCTCTCAAATATCAAAACACAAGGAGATAAAATAAAAATTATTATTAATCTGGAGGGTGGCATACAAGAGGAGATGAAAATCCATGAAATAATTGACATAATCACATTCTCACACTACACATAGCTAGAGGCACACAAATAACTCAAAGGAAAAATTGAAATCTATGAATGCAAAAGGTGGACACAAATGAAAAAAATTCTTTAGTTATAATCCTTTACATTTTAGAATTAGGCTTGCCATTAATGCTTTAAAGTATAGTGACTATTTGCCAACTACCTTCATTAATCACTTAAGCTTCATTAAATAAAAAGAGGGAAGGTGCTAATATTTATTCTATGTTGAGTGATCTTCCTTGCAATATGTGGAGCCATTCTAGTGGAGGATATGTCATGGTACCTTTTCAAGCCCTCAAAGACTCTTACACCCTTTTCACTCATTACTTTTCCTTTAGTATGACAGTGCAATATGTCCTGAACTCTTGATGAGATGTAAGAATTCCATGTGTCATTATTTAACTTTAAAATCTTAGTGCTTGGGTTTTAGGGGGCCTTTTGAAATTTGCCTATAGAGAAGTAAGTGAGGCAAATTTCAAAAGGGATTGAAATATAAAAGACATTGATGGGCTTCCATTTCGCATCAGCTTTCTTTTCAACTTAAAATATTTGATCCCTTCAGACTTTTTGCACCTTCCCACTTAAATATAAGTGGGGAAATTTTCAAAAAGTTCTTAAAATCTGTAAAGCCCAAAGAACCTACCACATGTCCAATCCTAGATGTAAGCTTTGGACTCTCAATCACTTTTTACCTTCATACTACCTTTTTTCAAATGGGAAAGGGTGCAGATCCTCTTGACCCCTGAAAATATTCATAAGAGTCCCATAAGATATACATGTGTCCTTCATTAAGTTTATCGAGCAATTCCTCACCTTAATCATTAAAACATGTTGAAGGTGCAATATGTCAATTTAATCTAGGGACCCAAAATTTCTTCTTCCAACATAAGGTAACAAATCTTGCCCACAAAGAAACTTGGATATACATCTATATTCTCACTGAGTTGTTCCATCATGAAGACTTTCAGTCAAACCATTATTTTAACTAAATCATTTTTCTTGACAAGGGCCTGCTTGCTTTTAGTGCAATTTTGGGCACTAACACTGTGCAAAGGAAAATTCCACTTATTCCTTGTAGGAGAAATCCCCTCTTGTGCATAATTTAAAGGTATCTCCTAGGAGATACTTTGAAAGATAAATCCACTATTGTGCATGTTCAAAAGGTATTTCCTAAGAGATACCTTAAGGTATTATAAAGGCCTTTATAATACCACCTAGTAGTGCCTTTCATGAAAATTCCACTTGTTCTTTGAAGGAAAAATCCACTATTGTGCCTATTTGAAATGTATCTCCTATGAGATCTCTTGAAGGGTAAATACACTCTTGTGTATGTTTGAAAGATATTTCTTAGGAGATACCTCAAAATATTACCTAGTAATGCCTTCCATGTAAAGGAAAATTGCACTTGTTCTTTGAAATAAAAATAAACTTTTATCCCTATTTGAAATGTATCTATTAGGAGATGCCTTGAAGGGGAAATCCACTCTTGTGCATATTTTAAAGGTATATCCTAAGATATACCTTGAATTTATTACAAAATATTTCAAATTTTTACTCAATATTGCCTTCCATGTAAAGAAAAATTCCACTTGCTCCTTATAGGAGAAATCCACTATTGTTCCTATTTGAAGAGTATCTCTAAGGAGACACCTTGAAGGGGAAATCCTCCCCCTAAGTATTCCATGAATATTTAGAGTGAAATGCCTTAGAGATCCCCATTAATGGGATTAACTTGAAGCATTTCATTTAACTTCCTGCCATCCCCTATATATATTAGATAGTTTCCTTTCTCCTTTGTTGTGTTTCCCCTCCTTGTCATTTACCCCTTGTTTTTATTTATTTAGTTTTTATTTTTTGAATAAGTTCCATTTACACAAGTGACTACTGGGATCACCATGCATCTTCTCCCAAATCTCTCCACATATTCAAAACACTCTCTAAAAGATGGTTATCTATCTGCTTCCCTTATCATTAATGTCAATATGATCCATTATGCATGGTTCCCCATAAGGATCACCATAAATATTATAAGGTAATACTTCAATAATGTGTGCCACTCTAGTGGAACTAGTTCATAAATCTACCCCTTCCCACCCAAAAGCAATTAATTGCCTTTTTGTGTTTGAAGAGAGCATTGAATAATTGAAGTAATCAAAATTTAGCCTCAAAACTAAAGGGAACTAGCAAAATCATTGACCCAAATTTCTCAAAAAAGGTAAATAATTATCTTTAGAGTAAGTCTTCATCCTCTTTGAAAATGGAAGCTTCTTCATCCTCTTCAAGTAGTGAGAAACACCTATCAAATCTAGAGATCTCACAAATCAACAAGTGGAGGAGCCCCTCCTCTTACATACACCATGAGAAAATCCAACTCTTCGACCCTCATTCAAGCAAAATTGAAAGTCCCCAATACCTTTCCAACCATGAAGAGACCCTATCAAGATAAATCTTTGGTTTTTAACTCAACATATGAGATTTTTGATCTAGACCTGGCCCATAACCCTAAACATTTGAGGGAAGGCACTCATGATAGAAGTTTGAAAAAATCATTAGGAAGGAGTATCTATCCTTTAGATGAAAAATTTAGGATTATGCCTTATTACAACACATAATTCCCTACATAAACCCTTGCCCTATGATTTTCACCCTCTATTCTAAAAAGTATGATGCCCAGACTAGTATAATCATAGGAGGTGTCTATCTTTGGGTTAGGATCAAAGAAGATAATATCAAAGCAATGATCCAACTCCCACATGATCCTAATGCTATCATCTAAATTATTATAAGCCTCTAAATAATCTAGGAATTCAAAGTAGAATATAGGGCATGTTTACTCAGATGCCTTCTTGACTAGAATAACATAGAGTTGCCTCCCATGCCCTTACACCTTTTGGATTTCCCCACACAACATGTAAATGATACCCTACCCATGATATCATTCCTCTTTGGTATGGATGCTGATGCCAATGTCAAAGAATTCTAGTTGGGAATGATCTTTTTCATGACCATGGTAGAGAATATGGAAAAATTTTAGATAGATTTCATCAAAGCCATCACCTCCACCATGAGAGAAGAGCTACAAAATTTCTTGATAACAAGTACCTTCTAGTATCCATCTTACCTCATGCACTTAATATCATACCATTACTCCAAGTTCTTATACAAACATATTCAACTAAACACCATGAACATGGATGTTTTTTCCAACATCAACACCCTAATCACTATCTAAACCCATGTCCTATCAATCACATTAGACTACTATGAGTTTTTTAAGTAGTTTATGGTTCTATTTCTCATAGATCTTTATAGGCAATATGTCATCCCCCAAATGACAAATGAACAAGCATGGCTCAAAGTAAGTACCATTTCAATTGATTAGTTCTAGGGGGACCATTTCTCATTCATCCAAGCACATGAATTTATAGGGAATCATTTTTTACTTCCTCATATGCTAATCGATAAGACCCTAACCCTCAAGTTGGAATGATAGCTGGATAATGTAGACTACCTCTATGGGGTAGGAAATAAGAAAAAAGGGGTTATATGACATTAATTTTTAAAGGGATGGAATCATGGTGTAGAAAAGGCACTAGGAACATCTCCTCATATCTAAACTGGTAGAGCTAGGCCTAAACCTAATAGATGACTAATGAAATTGTGACTTAATAGAATATATAACAAGATTAGAGCCTACTAACACACTTGAACATCAAACCTGACCATATCTAGAGCAAAGGTCACCCATAGAAGATATCTTTCAAAATTATGTGGACCTGGTCCTGATCTTTCAAGACATCCCCAAGATATGGGAGTCTTTTTATGATAAATTCCAAGATTTTGAATCAAAAAATAAGCTATCCAAGATTATGAAGTAATGGATAAACACCTTGGGCTTGAGTGAAGATAAGAAGGCTACCTTCCTAAAATATAGATATGAGCTTGGCTAGCCACATGCTACTTTGTATGAAGATGCCCTGGGTGAGAATTTTGAAGAGCTATGGGATGAGGCCCACCTAAAAGAGAATGAATATATCATGGAAGTGGAGTCCACACAAAATATAGAGGTATTTAGGGATGATAAAGAGGAAGATTCCCTAGAATAATTAGAAGCCATGGTGACCTAGCCCCCATTGATATGGCCATCATCTCTTCCCCCTATGTCATGGGCTCACAGAAGCAACATGCAGCCCTTGGCCACCTTGTGGTTGGGTCATCTTAGCTCAAGTGAACCATGGCATCAGTTTCTAACCCACCAATGAACCCTCCATATAAGAAGAACCAACTTTTTTGTCCTTTCATTTCTAACTCCACCACCTTCACTCATTCGACATTCCCTTCCATAGCTCCAGTATAAGTTGCAGTGATAGCTACTACCCAAATAAGCAATCTAGCTCTTCCCATCACCCCTTCTTCAGCCTTAAAGGCCCCACTATAGGTTTCAATGATTCCCACTACCTAAATCAACACTTCATTATCCCCAATCTTCTCCTTATCCCGTCAACCCACTATTAGATCTAGCCCATTATCTTCCACCTTTCCCATCTCTTCCCTCATGCCTTTTCTCACTCCCCAACCATCATCATCCTCTTCATCCTCACTCATCACATAGTCACCATTATTCTCACCCCATGGGTTCCTATCATTTTCACCTTAATCCCTCACTATTCATTTTCTCACTCCCATAAGAGTAGGGTATGCTACTTCATTGTAGTAATAAACCATCCCATTTGCACTGATTCAAGGAACCCCTTTCATTAGTGAAATCATTCAAGCACCAAATCAATTTTAGTAATAGATAGATGTAGATATGGCTGCCCATGTGGCCTATATGGAAAATAAGAGGGGAAATGGGCCAAATTTGAAGCCTAACCCCATATGTAGTCATTTTATGACCATAAATAGTAGTCCCTCTTGGTTGCCCATTTAATCCCTTCAGTAATTAAGCCTCAAGAATAGATGCAATTAGGAGATTAAAATTCTAAGCCATTGGGCTTAACCTTAGTCAAGCCCACCGATTGATAGGGTCAAGTTTATGAAGGAAATGTAGAGGTTAGTAACTATGAACTACATCAAGGTAGCCCACCATTTGGAAAAAATCAAGTAGGAGCTCATCAAGGTCAAGGCCATGGTTAAATGCCTCAAAGCTGAGGCTAAACCCCAAAATATTGACCTCCACTAACTAAGAACTGACCTCTAAAGCTAAATCATAATGAAAAGCTTCTAGGTCAAGCCTGAAAATTAGATGGCCACTGAGACAAGACTATAAGAGGCAAAGGTTGAATTGGCTATAGTTTGTGAGAATCTCTTTGATGTAGAGAGGTTGCTCTAACTACTCCAAAAATTGACACAACAAGATTCCTTGGTTAAGGACCGAGAGATTGAGAGATTGAAAAACAACATCATCACTCACCCTTAGGGCACAAAGATCCTTCCCCTAATCTAATAACTATATAGGGCTTATTGGGAATGGATTAAGGTCATGGAAACAAGCTTGAAATTGATGTTTATTTTCATCACCAATGTGAAAAAGTTGATGGCCCAAGTGAGCTCATTTTTAAACCAAGTGATCACTTTCATCACCCCCAAGGTCCCAGACTTGTAAAGCCTAGTCCTGAAGCTTTGCAGTACCTCTCTTGAGGATTTATAGATAGCAGGTGTGGCTAACTAAAGGTAAGTAGCAAAAAAAGTGAATGAGTTCCTAAGCTGCAATAAGGAAGCAAATAAATGTAAGGCATTCCTTAATGCCTTAAAATAAGTGGTCTAAGAAAGGAAGGGATGCATAGAAAAATTGGTCCATTTGGGGCTCCTCTCTCTTTTCTTAACTGATATTAGAATTCTTTCTGATGATTAGTTTAAAGTGATACTTGAAAAAAAGTAGAATGACCAATCTATTTTCATGGCCCTCGATCAAACACCTTATGCTTCTAAAGTGGAGAAGATTTTTCACCCACTCACCCAAGTGGAGTTTTAGACACTAGTGGTGGTTGGAAGCCTATATAACATCTCCTCTAAGGAGATACTTCACTTGGATAGAGCATTCAAGGATCTTAATAAAAAGACCAAACTAAAGGAAGAAGAATGAGTGCCCTTATAAAATTTGTAAATGTCAATCTTCCCTCTATTTTTGAAGACTTATACCTTGACTCCCCTATGAATCACCAAGAACTATGGATCATAAATCCATAATTGACAATTTTGGATTATTTCAAGTTATGACCTAGGATTCACTCGATAGTAAGTAGTTCTTTAGTTCCTCTTGATGTTCCCCCCTTTTGACCCCTTTTTGATGTTCAAGCCCCTTTCCTCAATTTTCTTTTTGTGAAGTCTTAGTCTCTTCCCACTATCTCCATTCCAATTTTTCATTCATGATTTAGAACGACATTTTCCTAAAAACTTCATCCAATTAATATCCATATGGAAATGGATTGGTGGAGTATAAAAATAAGAGCTTGATCTAGTTGATCGAGAGAATATGCAATGATAAGTAGAAAGACTAGCACTTGCATGTTAGAAATTATCTTTACAAGTAGGTGGCCCTTCAAAAATTTCAAGTTTCCACACCTTCCACCCAATTTTATAGTTTTATGGTCATAATGTTAGAGTTCTTTGTGGATTCCCTTGTGAGTCACTAGGAATTGTGGATCAAAATCCACATTTATTATGTTAGAGTAGTTCATTTCTAGCTTCAAACTCGCTATGTAGTTAGCAGTTCCTCATCACCTTCCAATAGCCCCCATTTTAGCCTCTTTCTTCTTTGAGTCTGCTTTTAAATTTTGTCCAAGTCCCAACCCTAGTCTACTTATAATTCATGGTAGACTGATGCTCATTTGGCTCAAAGAGACTTCTATCTCACTCTATAGAAGTACTAGTTTGATACATGCCACCCTCACATTCGATCTCACCAAGGAATCCCTAGTCTCTATAGAGAAATGCAACTTGATGTGTATCATCTCCATGATTACTTGGAATTAGCATGAGGTTTCTAGAGCTTAGAAGAGTGCCATTCAAAAAAGGTATGGGTTCATCCTTATGAGCAAAGCTTTTGAAACACTTTAAGATTAGCAAGGATAGATTCAAAAGAAAATAAATTGGACCCCAATGTCACTTTATCTATAAAGCTACTTTGATTATATATTGTAGGCTTTTCCCATTTAGAAGAGGCTAGATATCATTTTTATGAGCTATCATATTTTTATCCACCATTGTAATAGACTACAAATAACAGAAGTTAGAAATTTTTATATTCAGTCTATATTCAGTCTCCATCTATAATGAAGAGGATGTGATGTTCTATGTTATTTTGAGTGGGAAATTGTCTCTATCTATTTTTTATTTGTTTATTATTTTATAGTCTGGAAATAAACTCTTGTGCATGTTTTAAGGGCATTTCTTAGGAGATAACTTAAAATTATTACAAGGGCCTTCAAAATATCACCCATTAGTCTCTTCTATGTAAAAGAAAATTCCACTTGTTCTTTGAAGGAGAAATCCACTTTGTGCATGTTTTAAAAGAATATCCTAGGAGATAGTTTAAATTTATTATAGGGGCCTTCAAAATATAACACAGTAATGCCTTCTTTGTAAAGGAAAGTTCCACTTGTTCCTTGAAGAAAAATCCAAAAAATGGACTTTAGGCTAAACAAATTATGCAGAGATTTAATCATGATTTGACCAACCAAAATATAATAAAAGATCAATTTAACATTGAATCACAAATACCCTAAGCATGTTCATTTCTTAATAAAATTCCATTGAACATCTAAAAATAATGAGAGTTGGGAATAATGTCCAACCAAAATAGGTGTGAATGATCTCCAAATTAGAAAATGTCACTTAGGGCTCAAGAACATAGATTAAAGTTTTGAACATGATAAAATGATTGTAGCACAAAAATAGTTTAAGGAAGTCAATGTCTCATGGAAATTATCTCAGGAAAATTATTTCATAGGCCAAAGTAGCAATGACAAATATCCCAAAGGGTCTTTAGAAAAAATGCTAAAGGGCACTTTCAGAATGTTTGAAGGGCACTTATCATTGGGGAAAGGTCCAAAACAAAATTATTGAAAGGAAAAGGGCCATTCCAAAAATTCCAAAGGGTACCTTCAAAAATCCTAAAGGGTACTTTCAAAAAACTCAATGGGTAATTTCAAAAATCTTGAAGGGTACTTTAAAAAATCCTAAAGGGTACATTCAAAAAGCTCGAAGGGTACTTTTAAAAGGCCTGAAGGGCACATCTCATTAGGGAAAGGGACCTAAAGGGCCTTTTCATCATTAACCATCTTTCTTTATTTTTCCCCTTCCCCTTACTATTTCCTTTTACAAATAAGTGTTGTTAGCACACGTGGCTGACCTATTCATCATGCATCCTTTCTCCCAGTTCTCTCAAATCCCTAAAAACATTCTCTAAAAGATGATTATATGTACACCTTACCTAACATTAATATCATACACTCCATCATGCACAAATATCCATGACGATCATCATAAATCTCTAGCATATGACTCTCCAATCTTATCTGCTATCCCCATTATTTATGAGGGTGCCTCTTTTTTAAAAATTCCCATGATGAACACACCTAATAGTGTTAATAGTGCATAAATATCCCTTTTCTCTTTTTAATCCAAAAACTTAACACTTTGTGATTTTGGAGCAAGCATTGAGCAATTAGGAAGGAAAGAAATAGAGTTTGCAAGATGAATGGAGTAGTAACCATAATTATAGTCTAACATGTAATAGAAAAAAGGGTCATTAAAATAGATACAAATATGAAGGCCTCTATGTCTTCATCTGATAGTGGCAAGCATCTCTCAAAGCTGAGAACCCATAGTTTAGGTAGAAGAGGATATCCTACCTTTAAGCACATAATGGATAAAGCCTATGCTTTAGCCCCTACTAAAGTAAAGGAGAGGGTGCCATATACCAGATTGGTGACTATGGGACCCTACAAAGATTGAGCTTTGGTAACTAATTTTGTGGATAATATATTCAACCCAAAATTGGACCAAAACCCCAAGAATTTTAGAGAGGGAACTTATGCACAAATTATTTATAGGATAAGCAAGAAATATTATAACACCCTTAAATGCATATTATGGGAAAGTATTATACCATAATACATAGTGCCTCAGGTACACCCATGCCCTAAGATTATTACTCTCTACCTAGGAAGATACAACACTAACACTGGAGTGATCACTCGTAATACCCACTTAAGGGTAAAAATTAGTTTAGATGATATCAGAGATATGATCTAGCTTCCTTATGACCCTAAATCAATTATCTATAACATCAAGAGCCTCCAATTTATCTAGTATTCCCAAGTCAAGGATAAGGTAGGTTTCATTAGGATTATACTCAACTATGAAGATGTTGAGATGCCTCTTCTACCCATGCCTTGGTTGACCTTTCCCATACAACTTCTAAAAGACACTCTAACTATTCTAGATTTCATCCTAGGCATGGATGGAGATGTCAATGTCTATGACTTTCAACTAGGGGTGTTCTTCTTATTGACATCAAAAGAAAAGGGGTAATAATTTAGAATAGACTTTGTCAAAGCCATTACTTTCATCATGAGGAACGAACTAGAGAATTTCTTACCAATAAGTACCTTTTGGTACTCAGCCTTCCTCATGTACCTAATCCTACACTAGCATTTCCATTTCTTTTCCAAATATCTCTAACTTAACACCTCTAACACGAAGAATTTTTCCCATATAGTGACCCCTTTCATAGTATAAAATAACATCCTATCAAATACTAGGGACTACTATGAGTTATCAAAGTGATTTATGGCTCCAGTTCTCATAGATCTCATCTAAATGGCTAGCATTTCCAAGATGGTAAATTATCAAGAAACTTAGCTCTCAACCAAAAAGTTCCCATCTAACTAGTTTTGGGGAGTCCATTTTTCTTTCATACGAGTGCATGGTTTCAAAGGATAGCCCTTCTAGCTTCCCTACACATTGGTAGATAGAACCTTATCCCTTGAGTTGACTTGCCAACTTGATGTGCTAGACCTCGTCTATGGGATTAGGAAGAAGAAAAAGGGTGTATATGATGTCCCCTTCATAAGGGGTGGCATCACAGTACAAAAAAGACATCAAGGGTGCCTCCTCATGGTCAAGCTAGTGGAACTTGGCCTTGATTTGATATATGACTGATCTGACTATGATTCGAAAGGATACATATCCAAATTGAAGACTACCAATGCTCCCAAGCATCAAACTCAACTCTACTTAGAGCAAAGGATGTTTCCTATAGAGGACATCCCCCAAAATCATGTGGACCTAGTTTAAATTTCAAAAGATGCCCTTAAACCATGGGAGTCATTTTATGATAAGGTCCATAAATATGACCCAACCTAAATTTTATCAAAGAGAATGAAGGGCCTACTCACCCAATTAACTTCGAGCATAGACAAGAAAGCTACCTTCATCAAACATAGGTTTGAAATTGAAAATCCATATAAGGGATTGTATGATGATGATTAGGATGAGAAATTTGAGAAGCTTTGGGATGAGTTTCATATAGAATAGGTTGGGTCTAAGGAAGAATCTACTACCAAGGTTGAGATGGGTAATGAAGAAGTAGACACTCCCATGGAGGAAGCATAGGACATGTCCTCAGAAGTGAAATCCAAAGAAGTGGAGGTAGTGGCCACCTAAGATCCTTCAACATGATTGACTCCCATGCCTTCAAATCCTTCATCCCCATAATAATAGTAGTATCTTTCTAGAATCCTCATGGTTAGGTCATCCTAGTTCAAGTTCATGGAGGCACCCATTTTTATCCCTCCACTAGATTCCCCCCAAAAAAAGATCTTCTTTATGGATCCCTTAAATTCCACCATTGCATCTTTCTCCACTACCTCATCCCCCTCTACAACTCTACAATAGGTTACGACATCATCTACTATCTAGCCATGCATTATGACTCCCCTTGTCACTTCATCATCTACCATGGTAGCCCCAATATTGGTTGTAGTACCTTCTACTTATCATCTTGGTACCATTTTGGCCTTGGTCTCCTCCTCATGCATTCAACCTATCACCAAGGCCAACCCAATCTCTTTTGCTATACCTATCTCCTCCCACATCCCTTTCCTTAATCACCCACCTTTGTCTTCCACCTCATCCCCCTAGTGATTCAATCCAAATTCACCCCACCCCATGGACTCCCATATTTCTCCCCTTTAACCCTTCACTTTCATTTAGTCACCTCCATAGGTATAGGGCCCACTACTTCATAGTAGAAATTGGCTATACCATTCACACTTTCATAAGGGACCCCTTTTGAGGGAAAGATAATTCAAGCATTAGAATAATTCCATCAATAGGTGAAAATAACAAGGGCATCCCAAAAGGCCCAAGTGAAAAATAAAAGGGGAAAATAAGTTAAGGATTATGCCCAAGCTCACATACAGTCATTTTATGACCCAATGGAATAATTTTTTATGGTCACTCACTTGACTCCAAAAGTAGTGAATCCCCTTGAACAAATATAATCAAAGGACTATGCTATCTAAGCTATCAGCCTTAACCTCAATCAAGCCCATCCCACTGATAGAGTCAAGCTTATGAAGGAGATGAAAAAGTCCATGACAATGGACTATGTAAAGGTGGCCTATCAACTAGAGAAGACTGAGATGGAGCTCTCAAGACTAAAAGATACAATAAACCACCTCAATATTGATTTTCATAGAGCCATAGGATAGTATCCTGAATGAAAGCTTCCAACCAAAATTTAATTTTCATAGAACCACTGAAATCAAGTTACAAGAGTAGGAGATGGAGCTAGATGAGATCTGCCAAACAATCCGTGACACAAATTGGTCATCTCAACTATTATACAACCAAGCACAATAGGACTCTATGATCAAGGACCAAGAGACTAAAAAGTTGAAAAATGACCTCATAGCTCACCCCCAAGCCACTGAGATACTTACCATAGTCTAATAGATATATAAGTATTATTGAGAATGGATAAAATCCATCATGGAAAACATAAAGATATAACTAACCTTCATCATATATGTGCAAAATCTATTCTCTCAAGTGAGCACATCTATTGATCAAATGATTGCTTTCATCTCCCCAAAGGTCCCTGAGTCACAACATCTTATTCAAAATCTCTCCAGTTCTATCCTAAAGCATTAATGGAAATAGATGTGATTGACTAGAGGTAGGTAGCAACAAAGGTAAATGATTTTTTAAGCTATAGTAAGCCAACAAATAAGTCCAAGGCATTAATTAATGCCTTAGATCAAATGGCCCAAGAAAGGTGGGTACATATAGAATAATTGGTCTAATTGCCACTCCCTTCCCCTTTTTTGGAAAATAATAGTGTCCTCTTTGAGGATCAGATCAAGGCACTACTTGAGTAAAAGAAAGTTGACTAGACCATCTTTATGGCTCTCAATAAAATGCCTGATGCCTCCAAGGTGGAAAAAATATTGTACCCACTCACTTAGTTGGAGTTTTAGACACTAGAGATGGTTGAGGATTTATGAAGCATCTCATTTAAGGATATGATAGATCTAGATAGAGCCTTTGAGGATCTAAAAAAGTACCTATCCAAAAGAAGAGGAGTGGGTGCCCTTATAGGTAGCCCTTCAAAAGTTTTAGATTTATACAACTTCCTCTATTTTGTAGATTTATTTTATCTAGTTTGAGAACTAGATTTTTGGGTTCCCCCACCTGTAGGTGGATGCCCATGTGAGTCACTATGAATTAAGGATTAGAAATACATTTTTTAAGAATTTAATTTCTTTCTTCAGTCTCACTCAGCGTCGACATGGTTCTTTGGCACCTTTCAATCAATCCCCTTTTGGTACTTCTTTTCTAAGCCCCCTTTCATAATTTTGACAAGGTCTCATCCTTATTTTTCCTTCAACACATGGAATTTCCATGCTTAACCTCACCAAATAAGTTCCCAACTACTTTTAAAAAATCACTTTTGTGACACATGTCATCTTCATACTTTCCCAAGAGCTTTGTTAGTTTGTTAGTATTTAAAAAAGTGCCATTAGATGATAATGTGGGTCCTATAAGTGGAACATATATAGGAGCAAACACATGAAAGCACATCACTTATCCCAATAATATTGGTCTTAATATAATAATGTAGTTGATATAGATGCCAATTATAATCATGAGCTCGATACCTCCTTTTAGTTGTAATGACATCATCATGTTCATAGAGAGGGAATATCTAGGTCTCTCTTCTTCTAGAATTTGCCTCACCTATTTATTTAGATCTCATTTATTTTGTTAGGGGTAAATGGCGATCATTCTTTTCTTTACATTCTCATTTTTATAGATAACCTTTATAATAGACTAGGATAGTAGCTTTCTATAGGAAACTATTTTCCAAGAGCAAGAGTTTTAGGCATCAATAGTATCGACTAGGAGATTCCTTCATGGGTAAATTGAAGTATCTCCTAGGAGATACCTTAATTAAATTACAAACCTTAATAACTCTAGGTAAGTTCATACTTGAGGTATCCAATAGGATATTCCTTCGGTGGCCTTATAATACCTTCATGAGTGACTTGAAGGTATCTACTGAGAGATACTTTGAAGATATTAAAAGGACCATTAAGGGAAAAATTGTTAAACTAGATTGAGGTGGAAAGAGAATGTGTATAGGAGGACCTAAAATTCACTCTTGTCATAAAAATTCACTCTTGCGAATGAATGAAAGGTATCTCCGAGGAGATACCTTGAATGTACCTGTTGATGGGAATTTTGACACATATTAGAAACATACTTCCCCTCATCTTTCTCCTCTAAAACAAATGTTTATGGATTCCTTTGCTCATCAGATTATATTCACTGTTGCACATTATTATTTTTTTATTTGGTCATACCTTATTATTTAAAGTGTATGTTAATGTATATCTTATGAAGATTGTATGTGTATTTTGTATTATAGTTTAGAATTAACATTTGTTGATATATATTTAATCACTACTAAAACATAAAGAAATTCATGAATAGATGAAATATGCAACTTAAATTTTACAAAACATTAATATTTAAATTATTTCAATTTATTTATAGAATGTCTTTGGGAAAAATAATAATTACTACACTTAAAAGGCAGAGGGTAGCCTCACTTAAAGAAAATTTGGATAAAAGGAAGAAGAAGGCCTCACTCCAAGAGAATTTGGATAGAGTACAATATAAAGTACCGAAACTAAAATTAAATCAACATAAACATCTTCTATTTTATGGTGGCAACAAAATTTCTCTTATTGATTGGTATTTTGAATTGTTTAGTCTGCCAAACATGCATCCAGATATATACTTGTTTAGCACTACATCGATAAAAGAATCTTCTCTTATTGGAATAATGTTAGCCTGTGATAAGGATGAACTTGAAGATGATCTTCAATTCTAACTAGAAGCATGGAATAGAGAAGAGGTAATTATCCATTGAGCTATAACTAATTTCAATAAATTTACACCTAGTAAAATGGAGTTGACAAAAATTAATTTTTATCCTTCTTGTGAAACATTTGGGTTTCATTTGAATAGCTATGACAACCTTCAAATGTCCATGTTGATAAATACAGATACTTTGGTCATTAGAATACAAAACATGTTGAAATAAAAACATGAACAAGGGGTAAAAATTTATTCTACTTGCCACCATGCAAACATGTATTTAAAATACCCTACAGACATGAGAGAAAAAACATTGAAGAAAACAAGACAAGCAAGGGAAACATATTTGTATGCATATTTGAAAGAGGCCTTACAAGTGCTCACACCAATAGAGAAAAATAAGATCAAACAAAAGGTTGGAACACTTTTGTTGACACAAAATTTTGATGAGACACACAATGAATTCTCTACATGGTATATTTCCTCTAAAAATTACACCTTGAACATTCCTATAGGTCTTTGTGAATTAGGGGACACAAATATAAAAATAAAAAATCTCAATGAAATAGGGGTGAATGATGTAATTCATTCATTTGTATAACATAATGAGGTTACAATGAAGGATGCTTTGTTAATTCCTTTTTATCTAAGCAACCCTGACTATTTTATTGAATCAAAGGAAGTCCTAAAAGATATGATGAAAAAAAAATTCATAAGGTTCAAAATTACAGATGGCCAACACACAATTAAAACACAACAAAGCATTCTTTTAGATGAAGAATACAATTCACAATCATTGAGAAATAAATGTTGTGTTAGAAGGGATTTCTAAAAACTTGTAATCCATTCCATATTGTACACAAAATATGTAGTCAATATAATGAAGCCAATGAAATAATTTATAAGGATTCATTTGTAGAAAGAGTTTGATTTGTATATGACCTTATCAAATTAAGAGGTTGGAAGAATATTTAAATAGGGAAGAAAAAGATGGATTAAATACATGACCAAGATACATACTTGTTCACATAAATGAACTGTTCAACATAAAAAATATAAGAGAGAAAATGCCTTTTTCATAGAATAACCCATTTGGGATTGTTTTGATAAGGCATTTGATTTGTTTAAAAGTGGTACTTTACCTAATTTAGATAAACAAGATTTAAATCTAATTGGTACAATAGTACTAATAAATATTCAATGGCTTTTAGACAAACAAAAATTAGAACTAGTAGATTTATTAGAAAAAGGGTCTATTTCCTTCTTAAAAACCTCTAGGTACAAAAAAATAGAGAAGTGGTGTAAAAAGGTCAAGCTAACAAGTAACACATTATCAAAAATTGTAGATTATTTCAGCAACCATGATATGACACTACCACTAGACTAAATAATCACACCTAAAGAGGTAATGGAGCATTATATATTTTTTGAAAAAAGGTTTGATGATTTATGTGTCTTGAATGAAGGTATTTCAAGAAAAAAAAAGGCTAGGGAGCATTATCTCAAGATTCATTAATCATATTGAAAATTTATCTACATAATGATAGAGGTCAGCTTCCTGGGATAGATACAAAAAGATTCAGCTACCATTACGGGCCCCTTTACTTTTGGCCATCAATTTTAAAATATTTTAGTAAAACATTCATTCTTGGTCTGAACATTGATTTGATAGTTATTGATACTTTGAATCTCACTAAAGTTTTTAAGGAAGAACATCTTTTCTTATTTTTTCAGGCATTGATTGAAAATTTTATTGTTGGGGTTTTTAATGTATTCATCATCCACAAACTATAAAATTATCCTACCATTTAGACCTCTCTCAAGAATCTATGTGTTGGTGATTTTTGTTACACACAATATATAGGTGTCATACTATGGGGTCTAGATAGTTATGGATTTGATTGGACATATATTATAGCTATCAATTTTTGTCAAGATCTAGCTCATTTTAAGATACAAGGTTTCTATCTCCATTCACAACAAAGTAGATTATAGGATGGTTTTGACATCTACAAAGATGTAACAACAATCAAATTATTGGTTCACACAAAATAGGAAGGACGTTCAAAAATGAACTAGATACCATCTTTTGGGAGACACTTATCTTTACTTTCCAGAATATGGATGCATGTGATGTGATAGGGGTATATACATGAGATAGATTGGTGTATGCTTATACAAATTGGAAATAAATTTATCTTTCATTACAAAAATTGAATAAAAAATTATTTTTAATGTTCAATTTCAAATTTATTTTACAAATTTAGAGTAACCAATACAAGAACAACTTCTTTGATCAGTACTAGGTGCATAACAATTTTAATTTATTTTATAATCATGCTTCATTTTATAAATATAAAATTTTAACAATCTTTTGGTGTGTACACTTTATTTTTCAAACCTAACAACTTAGTAAGCATTCAGTGTCTAGCACTAATAGCATTGCATGCAAGTGAAGAAATAATAACAATGGAAAATCATATCAATGAACATGACATATCAAAAGTTAAAGAAGATAACATATTAAGATTATGGATATTTTTTCAATTATATAATTTTTTATTTATCAATGATTCATAATACTGATAGAATATTTATTCATCTATTTATGTCTCAATTAAAATAGTGCACAATGTAGCTCTAACACTTTGTGTCTACAACACAATAACTCATGATAGGACACTGCAGGTTGGTACCTCCACAAAAACAACACAAGGTAAAACTTTACAATAAGACATATTTAAAATAAAAATATCAAATCAATTGATAACAAGAATTTTTAGTTACTACATTATATAATACCTTTTAGGGAATAGAGAACCAAAGTTTTAATGAAAGAGTGCACCCATACAAACTACAAAAAGGAAAAAAAAAAGGTGAAAACCCATTTCAATAAATGTGTAATTATACAATTTCATACAAATATAGATTATATTAATTTTATTTATTTATTTAAACCCATTACAATGGAATTTTTCTTCATGGACATGAGATTGTAAAAGACAATAAAATATAAACTTGCGTCATCTTGGGATTTGGAAGTGTGGTTCATTTTATTTTTGTGTAGACTAAATGTGGTTGTATTTACCCATTAAAATGTTGTTTAAAAGTGTTATTTACCTATTACAATTTTGTTTATATTTTTAATTTACCTAGTTTAAAATAACACAATATGTGTTACACTATCTTCAATACAATAAAATTTAATGCAGAGTATCCATGTGTTCTTTATCAATAAAAAAATAATAAAGTATAATGTGACAGAAACAATTATATTGTTATTGATTCAAACAATTTTTAAATTGATGTGTCTTATTGGAATTATATGAAGGGGGTTCAATTATTAAGGTGTATTATATTCATTTAAATTTATTGATAGTGAACTATGGATTAGAAGAGTAAATCCTATTTTGTTTACTATGATGAGTTACATAAACATATTAATATGTATAAGAACAACTGATAATTTCATTAATCTAATAATATAGATGGTTTTTGATCAATGTTAAATTCATATCAACATTTATGAGAAATGAGTTATGGTAAAATTAGACTGATTTAGATTATGATACATTTATTGTCAAGTTATAAGGATTCAATATGAACTTTTATATACATATGTGTGTTACAAAAATTGGAAATATAAATGGTACATCTATTTATGATGAGTATTATAGTTACAATGTGTCTAAGCATGTACTTATTTTTATATGTGTTTATATGAATCTTTATAAGATTTAAATAAATGTAAAAAAATTAATCAAATGAAATGCATTATGTTTTTATGTTACAATAGGAAATACAAATCAAAATCTTATCAATGACCATTCAGTAACATGTAAAACATTTTCTTAGAAATTTTTCATGTTATATATCTTATAATATAATATTGTTAATAAACGATTCATTTATTTTTCAACAAATTGTAGACATTTCAAAAGAGGAGCTAAAATAGACTTCTAAAAACCTATTGATTTTGGGGTTGGATGACTTATTATTTGTTTTGAACAAAACAAAAGATATGCAAATGCATGATATGGGAACAAATATTATAAAATTGAAAATATGTCATACTACATTCAAGATCATTCCAATGAAATTTTAAAGGTAGCACTATAGTTTTTTTCTCATGTTGACATTTGGTCAATGATAAAGGATAATCATTTGAGGATACTCATTCAAGCCATGGGTTACACAAGTTCAAATTTCATGTTTGTTTTGGGGAAAAAATATTCTAAGACATTCAATATAAACATAAAAAAACTAGATGAAGTTATTTTTAAATGGACCTTTGGAGATAATTTTTCAATTGCTAACACATTATTCATTGATTGAAATTCTTAGAATTATGTTACAAATCAAAAATTGAAAATGAGTCATGTTATGTCAAGTAGATATACTAGTAATAGACATTCTTGTGAGAAAACTAAAAATCAATGGCAACAACTGTGAACCAATGTTTAGAACTATGTAACTTCCACTGATTATTTCAAGTGTATTTATTAATTATAAATTATAATTGTAGTAATAAACATTATCATCAATTTCATACAAATCAATTCTAAATTATTTCAAAAATAGTTCTATTAATTTCAAAATAATCGATTCTAACTTAGAATTACTTTGTTCTAGTTAATAGTGCAATTTTATTTATGGTTGGAGATTCCTTGAAATATTTGAATTAGTATATTAACACTTGCTCATTCATAAGATCTTCCCAATTAACAACAAATAAATTATTGTCAAGATATTTTATTATGTAGATGAACTAGATTGCTTAATATGTTTTCATCCATAAATTGGCCAGTCAAATGGTGCCACGTGTCCTAGCAATGAAATCTACTTCAAAGGATCAATGATTTAAATGAAGGCCCAGAAGGGTGTCACGAGTTTGAAATACTCTATTCTATTCACAATGATCTGCTCCTAAATGGTTTGAAATAATTCAATTTATTTGGAATATAGAAAACATGTTTATGGAGAAAATATTCTCCACTCCACTTTCGTGGGTATAATTTCAAATTATTTTAAATAGCCCAATTTAATCAAAATTAACTATGCTCAAATGGTTTGAAATAGTCTAATTTATTTGGAATAAACTAAATTTATTTTTGAAAAAAAATTCTTCTGAATCACTCTATTTTATAGGTATATGTATAAATTATTCAAAATAGCCCTATTTACTCAAAATGATCTATTCCCAAATGATTTGAAACAGTGCAATTTATTTCAAATATAACAAATTTATTTTTGGAGAAAATTTTCTTCACTCTACTTTAGTGGGTATAAGTCCATTTTATTTAAGATAGCCTAATTTATTCAAAATTATCTATTTCTAAATGGTATTAAACACTCCAATTTATTTATAATATATGAAATTTATTTTCTAGAGAAAATTTTCTCCACTCCACTTTATGGGGTATAAGTCCATATTATTAAAAATAGTCCAATTCATTCAAAATGATCTATGGCACAAATGATTTTAAATAGTCCATTTTATTTGGAACATAAGAAAATTATTTTGGAGAAAACTTTCTCCACTCTACTTTAGTGGGTATGAGTCCAAATTATACTAAATAGTCCTTCCTAGTTGAGTTAGTGCTTGAATATTTAAGGGTTGGTGCTCCTTATGGGGTTGGTGCCTCACTAAATCTTGATTCATTTCTTATAATAATATAGTATAAGATATGTTTCAATGGGTTTTATTACCCATGAGGGTTTCCCACATATCTCTTATGTTCATATGTTGTATGCTTATGTGGATGTTTTTTTATGAATTGTTTGACATATGTGTTTGAATGAATGCTTCATGAATGATAAGTGAAATTGAATGATTGTTTTAAGGGCACTAATTCACGCCCCATCTCTTAGTGATTGTGCTTCTAACACAAATATTATTCATTTTTTCCTCTTTATTATTTGTTAAAACCAACTAGTTATAGTAATAGTCTTGTTACTAATCTCAGTACTGATGAAAAGTCTCTCAAAATCTCTTAGAAAGGTACAAGTTGCATAACTTATGTAAGGCCCACTATTTATTGGAAAATTTGGATATGTTCTATAAATGACAAAATCAACTTGATTCATTGTAGTAATTTTTAATTTTGTGAATTGATATGCAAAACCAAACCTTTTCCATCTTAATTTTAGATATTTATATTTGAGTTCCTCCAAAGTGTGCACAGTGTTGTAAGGAAGTGCCTCCAAAAAAACTATGAGGTTCCCATCAAAATGATTGTTAACTTCTAAAAATTCTCCTATACTCATCCCAAAAAGGATAAAAGCATGGAAATTGATTCCAAATGTGTGATATGTATATTTTTCTTATCTTTTTGCAATCTTGGGAGTAAATGACTAAACACCATAATACACATTTTTAGAAAATTTTGAAATTCAACATGGTCTTTACTTTGCTTATGTCTAAAAATATATCTTGTATCCCATATATAAATGTGTAAACATGTTTGGTAAATATGATCTATGCGTTGTCTTAAATTAAATCAATTCCCATTATGGAAATAATCTTATCCCTCCTTGAAGTTAACAATTAGTACTTTCCTCAAAGTGACCACATGAATACAACCCATTACATATGGAATATATCATGCCAATAATAGTAATTATTTTATGTTATCCTCTCTTACCATTATCAGATAAGAGGTGACATCCTTTTGTTTCTTGCATTTGACTCATAAACTGAAAACATTGATCCTTTTTATCAATTATAACATTTCCCTTATGCTCATTTATAGTCAATTTGGACTTTATTCTTGTCTATTTACATGGGATGATGAAATAATTTGCAATAGTGATATTGATCTTAAAAATTCCACATTTTTATAGTTCTCAAAATATCACTAGGATTACACACCCCTTTGTATAAATAATATTCAACTTGAGGGAAAAGGTCTATGTGTCTTTCACTAAAAATCATAGATTTCACCCTTTTTCCATGCTTAGAGTAATTTCCATGATGACTAAAATATTGAAAGGACATAGTGTAAAGTAAATCTATGCTATTACCATCTCTTTCATATTTATATTGTACTCATAAGAATGGTCAAAATGATTACCATTTGATTAATTGATGAGGTAAAAAAACTAACCTTTTCTAGTCCTTGTTGAATTAAAGAATCAATAACTATAAATTTTGGCCCAAAAACTATTTTTCTCAACATTTCCTTTTATAGTTCCCAAGCATAATGTATATTTACACCTAATCATTGCCCAAACACTTAATTTTCATGACCCATGAAAGAAATAATTTCCTTAAATTTATTTAAGTTTTATTTTGGTTGAGTGGTTATCATCTTAACTTCCTTAGCTCTTCTTGAATAATCATCACAAATTTGTTGAGTCCTCATTACATCATATGCACTTGTCTACAATGTGGTGAGTTTCTTTCAACAATAAGATCCACTTCAAATTTTAGTAACAATTATCTCAAACAAGCACCTGTATCCCTTACTCTTAAACATATTAGAATTATTTCATAATTTTTATGGTAATTTTCCTAATGACAAAATTTTGAAATAATAAAGTGTCAAGCATAAAATCTCTACAAATATTATTACTTTTATGTCATACTCTATAATCATGATGATAATTGATTTACTTACCATTATTTATTGATCAATATGTTTTAGAAATATGAAAACCAACATTATTTTCTGATGAGGCACTTTTTTCATGTTCATGTCTCCCAATAAGGTCATTTTATAACTCCTCATAAACTACTTGATTTAATACATTCCTTTTATTTTCATAGGAATGCTCTAAATGTATGCCTTCCTTTATTGATACTTATGATACCACAACACCATCAACCTATTGACACAGAATATATTTCTCACCTTCAAGTGTAAAAATATATTTAAAATAACCATTATATAGCATGGATTCAATAATTTGAATATTGATGGGTGAATTCTGAACAAGAACAACTTTTTCACTTATGCATTCAACAAGTGATACTTTATCTTTGACTTCATTAAGATGATTATTTTGCTGATATATAATCTTAGAATTTATTAAGTTATCAAATTTCATACCTCATAAATACATAGAAAATTCATCCAAGTTTTTATTTCTTCCACTTTCTCAACAAAATTATTTTTATTTATGCTCCATTGTCACAATTTCTTCCTTAACCTTTTGTGGTTCTGATTCATGCAACACCTCTTCTAGTTATATAGTATTATTTTATGGATATATATATTTTTTCATATATTAACATATTATTTTACCCAAAATCTATATATTGGATCCAAATGTTCTTTGTAAGAGAAGGAAAGTTTATTTCCCCTAAGTTCATTTGTAGTATCATCCTCATTTTGAGATGTCTTAGCAAAAACTAAATTTTGCATGCTATCTAGAAAATTTTGAAGTGAATTAGTCATTTTATCTTGTTTCCTATATATTTAAATCATTTTATCTTGAATATTATATGAATTTTTTCCATCTCTTAAAAATATCAAGAATCCTCCTATGATAAATAAATCAATGTACTTGTTTAAAATATCTAGTTTCTCTTTCACTCAGAAGCATTCATTCTTAAAATGTTATATGTTATCAATATTGTGGATATGATACAATTATCAAGATCCCTTAATGAATTTAATAGATAAATATCATATCTTAAATTAAGTTTATATTAGGAAAAATTTATGTAAAATTCATGCCCTTTTCTATACTAGCTAGTGAAACCCAAATTTTGACAGTTTCCATGCAATAACATAGTAACTCCAAAACAACACATATGAAAAATTATATCACATAAAAATGAGATAAAAATAATTAAAAATAAATATAATAATCAATCCACAATATTTTTGGATCAAAATGTAAATTTTGGGCAAAAACCCTTGCCAAAACTACACAATAACATTATAAACATTGCTCAAAGTAGAACATAAATACACAACACTTATAAGATGATAAAAAACACTGGAGATTACTAACAAACTAAAAATAACCCCACTAGACACTTGCTATCTGATTTAAAAAATCAACAAATCTACAAAAACTTCTATAGCCTTTACTCATGTTAATGGTTATTGCTTGAAGATCTATTATAATTTATACATTAAATTGTACCATTGGATCATAGGTATTTCATCATAAAATATTTGGGATCCATGGGTTTTCATCCAAAGACCTCAAACATCTAAGAATTTCTATTCCAGAATGATATGATAATCATTGTTCAACAAGAGAAGTTAATTGGTTTGGTAAAATATCATTTTGAATGAAATTATGGCATATTAATAACCAAGCAGGCCTAAAGGGGATACCAAAATCCATATCCTTACTTTATAAAGATAAAAAAATAATTAGGAAAAAATATTAATTTTCATCTTTATCAACTTTTCATAATTTGTTTTAATTATGCTTTTCCCGCTTTTTTCAAATTCTAGAATTTTACCAAAATTGCTAGATTTTTAGAGGATAAGAATGCAAAAATAATTTATTAGTTTGATTTAAATATTCATGATATTCCTTCTCCTTAAAAAATATCATGCCCAACTTTAGAAATAAAGTATTATTATTTATCTTTATGCCCTATTATTTTTCAAACTTGCCAAATAATCTACTAATAATTGACTACCAACTAATCCTGGAGGTTACAAACCTCCTCATAAGAATTCAAACATCCCTCCTTGGAAAAATACTCAAAAATAATAATATTTTATTAATTACTTAGTCCTTTTTATATAAAATAGGAAATAATGAATATTTTGGGTCCAAATAATCAAAAATAAAATTATTTTCCCTTCTCCTTATCTAAACCCAAATATAATATTGGAATGAGTATTTTATACATAATAATAAATTAATTTAAAAATGGACATGAAATCTACTCGATATGCCTATAATACATCATTTTTAATATCCTTTCCCTTGAATACACCACTAATTTATAGATCTAATGGGGTCATGAGATATGAATTTAATCCATTGTTCCTCAAATATCAAATAAATATTACTATATCCTCCATGGGAACAATCAATACTTCAACTCAATTGTAAGTTTCAATTCCTACATCAGCACAAGTGGTTTTTTCATCCCCTTTGATGAGTTCCCAAATATAAAATCTTAATCCTAATGGGTCTAATGTGCAAACTATTATTCAAGTTATTCAAGATTTAAAAGCCGAGATTAAAATTATTGAGCAAAATGCTTCAAAAAATAATCATGATATTAATTCACAAGATGTATTGCATAATACTCTTGTACCTGAGATATATTTCCACCCCTTTCCAACTAGTTTTGTGGCACCCAATTTCACTCTTTTATTAGATTAAACCAAACATAGAGAGAAAATGAGATTGAGAATAGTAGAGCACTTATTCAACCAAGCATGAAGGCCTATTAAATAGGCAAACAAATGAAATACCAATGAAGCATGAGACGGGTATAAGAAAACTAACCTACGTTGGCTTGCATGAAATAACAAAGATTGAACAAACAACTAACCTCTTAACCAAAGTGGTTAAGGCAACTAACCACCATAAACTACCTTAGTAGATAACCTAAGGTAAATACAATAATATGCTAACACCCTCCCTTAATGACTAAACTAGAAACAAGACCAAGTTTATCTCTAAATTTTATGAACTTGTCTGTACCAAGTGGTTTGGTCATTATATCAGCTAGTTGCTCTGCAGTGGGCTAGTAGAAGAGACTGATGTCTTCATTTGTAACCAGCTGTCAGATGTAATGATGGTGAACCTCAATATGTTTGGTCCTGGCATGAAATATTGGATTCTTCACCATCTTCAAAACACTTTGGTTGTCACAAAAAATTGCAGTAGATTTTGATGACTCAAATTGAAGATCCTCCAAAATTTTCTTTATCCACATGGTTTCACAACCTGCACTGACCACAAATTTATACTCTGCTTCTATTGAAGATAATTCCACTGTAGTTTTTAGTTTGCTCTACCATGAGAAAACTCCTAAACCAAAAGTGAAAACATACCCTGTTGTAGATTTTCTTGAATCAACTGAACCTGCCCAATTAGAATCAGGATATCCTAAAAGTTCAAAATCTACAAACTTCTTATACAATATGCCAAAGTCAAGAGTACCTTTGACATATCTTAATACTCATTTTGCAGCTAACCAATGGACTTCCTATGGTTTAGACATGAATCGAGATATAAAACTCACTGCAAAACAAATATCCAGTCTGGTGGTAGTGAGGTAAATGAGACTACCCACTAGCTGCCGATACACTATTTCATTGACCGGAGGTGAATCAGTGTCTATTGAAATTTTAGCTCTTGCTTCCATATGTGTGTGAGTTGGATTACAATCCATCATTCTGAACCTTTCTAGCAATGAATTGGCATACTTATTCTGTGACATGAATACAATATTACCACTTTGCCAAAACTCAACACCTAAACAGTATTTCAGTAGTCCTAAGTCTGTCATGTCAAAAGTACAACAAACATCAGCTTTCATTTACTGAATGAGACTAGCACTACTCCTAGTGATGGCTATATCATCAACATATATAATGAGAATCAAGATATCATCACCAGACACCTTTACATAGAGAGTTGGTTTCGAGTTACACCTTTTGAAACCTGACTCCCTAAGATATGAGCCTATTTTTGTATACTAGGCTCGAGGAGCCTACTTAAGTCCATAAAAGGACTTGATCAACCTAAAAACAAGATGTTCCTTACCAAGAACTTAAAAACCCTATGGCTGAACCATGTAGACTTCCTCCTCCAGATCTCCATTCAAGAAAGCACTCTTTACATCCATTTGGTGCACCTGCCGTCCAAACTGAGAAGCAATAGAAATAATCAAATGAAAATTTACCTTCTTGTTGGTTGGAGCAAAAGTCTCCCATAATCAACCCCTTCCTCTTGTGCATAACCTTTTGCAACAAGAAGGTGTTGAATACTAGCCATTTTACCTAGTTTTTCATGAAAATGATAAAATCAAAAAAAACTATAATGACTTTTTTTAAAAAAAATCCTTATACACACTGATTCTATATTGACACTGAACAACCCTATCCATTTTTAGCAACAGACTCAATAACATTTTCAAGATCACAAAAAAATTCTACCACTGAAACAATTAAATTGGGAAAAATACAATTCCAATTTAAAAAATTCTTTCTCCGTTGACATCTAGATAAAAAACTTAAAAAATGGTGAAATTTTTAGCTTCCCAGAGGCTTCTGTGATTATTAGTCAGCAGTAGGTCCCCAATAAACCTTAATGGCTAAAGTTTTGATTTATTTCAATTAAAAAAATAAAAATAATTGAAATATTAAAACTTTAGGCTAAAAATTTTATAAAAAAATTCAGCCAATCAGAAAATTGGCCTACCTCTAAAACTTCAGGTGAAGATTCTGAGCCCGTTTCTCAACCAAATTGTAAACCATTTTAACCAGTGTCTTAGTTTTGATTTAACTCATGATTTAGGCTTTTGTTTCACTGAAAAAGATGAAGAAATGATTTTTTTCTAATTTTGCCAAATCTGTACGGCGCTCTTGCACAGAGAAATTCAATAGAGGCTTCTAAAGCCTCTAAAACAACTTGTTTTCTATTCCTTTTGGTCTTATTTAGCCTTCTAATGCTTCCTAGCAATTTTTAGACCTTCTGGTTGAGTTTTCCAAATTTTGTGATGCTTTCTCTCTCCTCAGCTCTCCACTGGGTGCCTAAAGCTCCTCCCTGGCAAGACACCGACCTCTCTCTAGCTTCCACAAACCTCCACTCAGGTTCTACAAACCATAGGCTCTGATACCATATTAGATTAAACAAAACACAAAGAGAAAATGAGATTGAGAATAGCAGAGCACTTATTCAACCAAGCATGAAGGCCTATTAAATAGGCAAATAAATGAAATGCCCGTGAAGCATGAGACAGGTATAAGAAAACTAACCTACGTCGGCTTGCATGAAATAGCAAAGACCAAACAAACAACTAACCTCTTAACCAAAGTGGTTAAGGCAACTAACCACCATAAATTACCTTAGTAAATAATCTAAGGTAAATAAAATAATATGCTAACATCTTTATGATGGCAATGGTGATCCTAAACAATATCTCTGATCTTTATATATAACATGTCTTGATTATGTTTCCAATGATAAAAAATTTACCAAGTTATTCCCAATATATCCAAAGGACTATGATTTAATAAGGTAAATACAAAAAGTTGGGGCACAAAAATGGGCCTACCCATGGACATGATTTTTTTAAAATCTCTAAAATATGAACTTGTGTAGATAATTTGAGATGGCTACACTTAAAATTTGAAGATGATATAAAAACATAAATTGTATAATTTTGAGTCTAGTTTTGAAAAAACTAAGTTTTTTACAAAAGGTTTAAGTATAATTAGGTCAAACATCTAAAATTTGAAGAGTAAATCCTATTTTTTAAGTAAATAGAGTATAAATATGTTCGTGTGGCCCACCATTTTTTTAGCATCATTTAATATTGCTTAAAACACTTTGGTGAATATTTAGATAAGATATTCTAGTTTGTGACATACATGTTTTATATTTTTTCATTGAATATATTTTTTTATTTATTTTTCAAGTAAATAGATCCTAAAAATAGATTTAAAAAAACTAGATAGCCAACCGTGTAGTCCCCTAACTACCTCAAAAATAATGAAATTTGATTGTGTAGAATTAGGCCTAATTTTTTACCATGTAATTTGTTTTACACTTGGATCAATGAAAAATAAGTTACATAAACATGAGTATGCATGATGTAGTGGCATAAAAAAGGTATAACTATAAATTAACATAATTTGAACCATTAAAATAGTCCAAAAATTTAAAAAATCATATACTTGGAAAGATGAAAGCATTCTCATTGTCATGGTAATATTTTATTGAATGTTGTTTTTGAAATCCACAGTGTATTTCATGATGAAAGTTTAAATTTGTTTTTTTCTATCAAAACTCTCAGAATTGGTTGTAGATTGATAGGTCCAAGCCTTTGGCTAGGAAATCCAAGCCAATTCTGAGCCAAAAGGCTTGGATTTTTTATTTCAAAATTAAATAACATGTATATGTTATAACATGTATCCATTCATATGGCATTACATAAAAAAGTCATAGAGATATATTTAGTAGTTACAAATGGTCTTCTAGAAGATGATTATAAGAATAACTATTAATAAATTCTTGATACTTTAAATTCTTATAGTAAATATAAGAAATTAAGGTCAATTTGCATCTGATAGAGTTGATCTCACAACTACATGCCTTATGATGTGTAAGATAGTTTTTCAAAATCCAATCTAGTTAGTACTTAGGCATTTTAGGGCATTAATTTTTTAATTGATGTCCATTTTCGATAAACATATAGTCATTTTTAAGGTTTTTATCCCTTTAGATTACTTACTAAAACTTAAAGGTGTTAGGTTGTGGAGCTAAAAGCTTCACTGATGCAAACAAAGGAGGAGGTTGCAGAAGGGTTTTTGAGTGTCACAGACACCAGCGTCGGTTAGGCCAACTGACATCGACAGGATAAGGTAGGAGAGCAATCGACATCGGTCAAAATTCGGCCAGCATCGGCACCCCCCAGGTAGACAGGGACCGACATCGGTCACATGTGCAGTTCAAGCTACAAATGTTATAGGTAGTTATTGTTTGCATGTCAAGAGCCAATTTTAGACTGGAAGCTATGGATCTAATTATTGTAATTAGGTGTCTAATTATTGTTTGGATGAGATCTATATAATAGACTCATGGATTGTATTGTAAGTTGTTCTAGTTTGAGTTGAGCAAAGTTTGCTTCTTTTATGTGTGAGGTGAGCAAGGGTGTTCCTCCTAGTTCCATAGCATTACCATGGTGGGTGCTAGTTTTGGAGAGTTAGTAGGATTCTTCAGGGGTGTAGGATCTTGGTCATCAGGTGAGCATGACGACTTTAGGAGATCTACATGGTAAGTAAGATCATTGATCTACAGGTGTATGTGTGTGTAAGGTCAAGGTTCACAGGTGTGCAAAACCAGATTGATTTACAAGTGTGCAAGATCAGATAGGATAGAAACACAATAGGGAGTAGGATCAAGTGGGATCTACTTAGAGTATAGTGTGTACTCAGAAAGAGAGCAAAGAAGAAGGCAAGGAATATCCTTCCATAAGTAAGGTCAGATTGGGTTGGAGGTTGTTGCAGTTCAGGGGAGATATACTTGAAGTAAATTTGTGTACTTGTGGAGTGCATGGAGCACTTGTGGTGTGCATGGAGCATAGGAGAACTAGCAGTAGTGGATACTGGCTAGTTGGAGGTGAACACCAACTCTATGTTTGAGTTGTGTGTTGGGACCTAAGAGAGAGAGCTTTGAGGGAAGATTTATTGTTTATGCCCTAGAGGTGTGGGAGCCCTAGAGGTGTGTAAGGAAGAAGAACTGTGGCAGCCTTCTTTGTTGTATTTCCTTCTAAAAGAGTTTTAATACAAGTTGTGTATTGTCTCTCATATTTTGTGTTATTTCTAAATTCTAGTTGCTTGTTGATTTTGGTTAATTTTGCATATTAAGTTACTTGGTAATCAATTGTGTGCTTCCGTTATTTCCCAATAAGTATCAGAGCCTAGTTGTAGGTTCAAGAGTCTGATACCAACAAGTGGTATCAGAGCTAAGGTTGCAGGGAGCAAGTTTTGTGTTTGACTATAGGTCACTCTTAGGGGTTTTTGATTGAGTGGGAGTAGAGCAATGACAGAAGAAAGTAAGCTAAGAATGGAGGAATTGAAAATCACAGATGGTCACTTACGGTCCTATAGAAAGAAAGAGCAGGGAAAAGAATATTGTTGGTTGGTAGCAGATCAGCATGAAGGAACTGAAGATGCAGATGTTGCAAATGTTGTTGCACAGGATGCTCTAGGAGGTTTCTTGGATAAAGTAGAATCTTGTTTTATATATTTTGTTTCCTCTTTCCATGCAGCCCCAAGGAGAGGAGCTGGTGAGCCTTGCCAAAGAATTGGCAAAGGGGAAGTGAAGCTAAAATTGTAGGTGGCTAACACATGGGTGTTGAAGGAGGTCATGCAGGTCCCAGTCTTGGAGATAAGGCTAATTTCTTCAGGGAAGCTAGGTGATGGGAGATGCACAAAAACTTTCATAGTGGATGCACTTGAATTAGCTGGTGGTAAGAAAATAGGTACTCTTTATCTACTTGTTTATATTGCTGATTCTTCTTCTATTGTAGAGACATGGCTTTGTAGGCTTGGTCACATGAGCAAGAAGGAGATGCATGTTCTTAAGCAGAAGATAGATGTGTTTGATAGGCTTAAAAACTAGAAAGCCTTGGTGTTCTTGGAGGAGATGATAGACAGAGTTTAGTGGATGAGGCTAGATACTTCTAAGCAGGGCAGTTTAGACATGGGTTTTGATTCAAAGGAGCTTGTGGGTAAAAATTCATCACTCATAGGTGAACACAGGTATCGACATCAGTTAAGAGGAACCGGCGTTAAATAAATAGGCACCAATGTTGGTCATGTGCAGACCGAAGCTGGTGATGTCAGGCAGAGTAAGACCGATGTTGGTCAGAAGGATTGACATCGATAGTAGGTAAGACCAATGTCAGTCAGGAGGACCAACATCAACAATAGGAGACACCAACATTGATAGAGTTGGTAGTCAGGGACAGGTGCATGGGAACCAACGTCGGTCAGATGCAGACTGTGTAGTGACTGAGGTCGGTCATTGTAATGGATTTTGGGAGGATAGCAAGCTGTCAAGGAGTCTCAAATGCCCATTTGGAGGACTGAAGGTGGTAAGTAAGCCTCAAATTTGTTGTTCCTCTTCTTTATACTAGTTGCTGACTGTAGAGTAGGAAGGATCCAGGAAATAGTGGGAGCATGGTAGAAATATTATGCAGAACCAAATAGGAGATTTGGTAGGGTTGCTAGCCAGTGTGAAAGCATAGAAATGAGTGGATTCCTTAGTTGAAGAATAAAGAGAATGAACATGTGAGATGGAAGACTAGGTCATATGGTCTTAAGGAAGCTGCAGGATAGTGGTACAGGGTTTGACAGGTAGAGGACAATGCATGGATTTAGTCAATGTTAGTGTAACCATTGTGTTTGTCTTACCAGGGGGATGATGGTCATGACATCATTCTATTGCTATATGTGGATGGTATGCTAGCTAGCAAGTTTATACATATAAGGTTTTGCTGAGCTAAGGGTAAGGTTAGTTTAGTGGTATGTCATGAAGAATTTTGGAGCAGCAAAATTCTTTGGCATGGGAGACATGGAGATCACAGGTTGATTTTGTCTCCAGTGGGAGCTGATGTGAATTAGGTGTTGGCGAGGTTCAGGATGCAGAACTAGAGCACACCAAGGGCTGGATAGTTCAATGTCTGAAATCACATGAGGTCTAGTATAGACCTGAGTTTTTCCAAGCAGTGGGAGATGTCAGAGAGTTAGGAGCTGATTTGGGGAAGTGGGTTCTCAGGTGTTTGAGAGGGACTAGCAGCAGGGATTCATGCTATGCAGGGTCAGGACTTCACTACATGGGTTTTTAGGTTCGGATGTGGCAGGGTACTCGAATGACAGGAGGTGCACCATAGGTTGTGTGGTGGGTGGTCTTTAGGATTGATCTTATAGAGGGATACAAGCCAAGAAATAGATTAGATGGGGCACAAGTATAGGTATAGTGCAGTTGTTTATCTCCAAGTGGGAGATTGTTAGGTTGTGGAGCTAAAAGCTTCACTGATGCAAATAGAGGAGGAGGTTGTAGAAGGGTTATAGAGTGTCACAGACACCGGCATCATTCAAGCCAATTAACGTCAGCAGGATAAGGTAGGAGAGCAACTAACGTCAGTCAGAAGTCAGTCGATGTTGGCACCCCCCAGGCAGACAGGGACTGACGTCGGTCACCTGTGTGGTTTGAGCTACGAATGTTATGGGTAGTTAGCTAACGAACCAAGTGTTTGCATGTCAAGATCCAATTTTAGACTGAAAGCTGTGGATCTAATTATTGTAATTAGGTGTCTAATTATTGTTTGGATGAGATCTATATAATAGACTCATGGATTGTATTGTAAGTTGTTCTAGTTTGAGTTGAGCAAAGTTTGCTTCTTCTGTGTGTGAGGTGAGCAAGGGTGTTCCTCCTAGTTCCATAGTAGTACCAAGGTGGGTGTTGGTTTTGGAGAGTCAGCAGGATTCTTCAGGGGTGTAGGATCTTGGTCATCAGGTGAGCATGGCTACTTTAGAAGATCTACATGGTAAGTTAGATCATTGATCTGTAGGTGTATGTGTGTGCAAGGTTAAGGTTCACAGGTGTGTAGAACCAGATTGATTTGCACATGTGCAAGATCAGATAGGATAGCAACACAATAGGGAGCAGGATTAGGTGGGATCTACTTGGAATACAGTGTGTACTCAGAAAGAGAGCAAAGAGGAAGGCAAGGAAGATCCTTCCATAAGTAAGATCAGATCGGGTTGCAGGTTGTTGCAGTTTAAGGGAGATCTACTTGAAGTATGTTTGTGTACTTGTGGAGTACGTGGAGCACTTGTGGTGTGCATGGAACATAGGAGAATTGGCAGTAGTGGATACTGGCTGGTTGGAGGTGAACACCAACTCTGTGTTTGAGTTGTGTGTTGGGACCTAAGAGAGAGCTTTGAGGGAAGATTTACTATTTATGCCCTAGAGGTGTGGGAGCCCTAGAGGTGTGTAAGGAAGAAGAACTGTGGTATCCTTCTTTGTTTTATTTCCTTCTGAAAGAGTTTTAATACAAGTTGTGTATTGTCTCTCATATTCTGTGTTATTTTTGAATTCTAGTTACTTGTTGATTCTGGTTAATTCCGCATATTAAGTTGCTTGGTAATCAATTGTGTGCTTCCATTATTTCCCAACAAAAGGAGACTTAAGTTTATTAAACTTGAAGTTTGAAAACCACTCACTTTGAACTTGATCTAAATTGGTGCGATTGGGGTAGCATATGTCACATTAATGACCTACACACATCAAATGACCACTCTGTGTTAATTTAACTTACTCATCATACCTCCCTCATCCCTAATTATTTCATATATATCCCTCATCACCCTTTATCACTCTCTCTTCATTAATAATTATCCCTAATCAATCCCTCATTGACCTTCAATTCCCTAGTAATATTTAATCACTCCTTTATCTTACCTAATTAGTCTTCCATTCATATTTACCATCCCTAACTATTCCTAATCACTCCCTCCTCATCCCTCATAATCCTTAATAAATATTTTATCATCCCTCATCATCCATAATCTCTTCCTCCTCATTTATCATCATACTTAATGACTCCCTCCTCATCCTTCCTCATCACTAATCACTCCCTCATTGACCTTCACTATCCTTCATCATATCTAATCACTTCCTTATCATCCCTAATCACTATTTAATTGACCATCACCATCCCTCCTCATCATTAATCACTCCCTCCTTATCCATTAATATACCTAATCACTCTTTTTTCATCCCTCATCATTCCTAATCACTCCATTATTAACCCACACAATCCTTCATCACTCTGTTAATGACCCTCACCATCCCTAATTACTCCCTCATCATTTAATGTAAATATATGTCTCTCTTATAATGACCCTCACCATCCATAATCACTCGCTCATCATTTAATGTAAGTAGATGCCTCTCTTATAGGTTTACTCATCTACATCTTCTAGGTCTCCTTTCAGAATTATAGCCTTCATTTCTTGTTTCATGTTAGATATTTAAATCCTTATACTAACATGAAGTTATTGTACTCTAAATTTTTTTACTCACTCAATAAACATGGTTTATTCTTTTGAAAAACACCACCTTTGTATGACACAAAAAACATGATATTCTCTTAAGGCTTTTAGATTTATTCTAGGTATTAAATTTTATTTGTATCCTCTTTACTTTAATTCAGTCCTTTTTTATTACTATAGTATTCTTGAAAACCTATTTTAAACTACTTTCACTTATTTATCTTCCTATAATCTCCATGCAAACACTGATCCATGTCCATAAAAACTTAATTCTTGTAGACAACATGAAGTTATATAATATCAGACAATATTCATTAGGTTTGTCACCATTTATATAAAATATTTCACTCAATACTGACTCTTTATGTCCCAAATAGTATTCTTATATTTTATTTGACACTATCTAAGATAACACATAAGCTTATTCTATTCTTTGTACTTAATTCTCACCAAAATGCAATAAAATAGTCTTTTTATCCATCTCACTTAGGTTTGATCTATTATTTAAGGGGTTATGGATATATAATCACTTTAAAGGTCATTAAAATTATTTCATACATTTATTTCACATTACACATGATAGTGAACACTTTCTATAGTCTACTACAATTTTGATTTTCAAGAGACTTTGAAAGACTACACCTTTAACCCTATTTGAGGTCTATTCAAAAAAAAAGTCATGAATATATTATCTTATGCAGGATTTAAAGTTATAAAACCACTTGTATCAATTTGAAAACATATTTGAACACATATATACAAACTTTTAGAGTGACTAAGTGATGTAGGAGCATTAGTCAAAATATGTAAATTTGTATATAATAGTCTAAGTGAGTTAACTAACTCATGTGTTGAGAAATAAGATGAAAAATCATGCTTATTTTTAAATTTTAGAGGGTATATGTAAGTATTAATTAGTATAATGAGTCTTTTTATAAGCATGTAAAAGTACACAAGTAGCTAGACTCTCATATTTAGCACTTTCCTGCCGAAACCTCATGTTTGAAAATAAATAAGGCTTGTAAGCCCTCATGGCTAGTTGTAAAGGGTATATAACTATTTTAATTATATTAAAGAGATATAATCATGATTTAAATTACATTTTAATCATGTAAATTTAAAATTTAACCAACTCTATCTAGAAATATGATGCAATGTTTAGAAGAGGCAAAAGTTAGTATATGTTATGTTAAGGAGTAAGTAGTTGAGAAGAGCTTGGTTTTATTTAAATATAAAAGCTATATTTAGATAACTATTTTTAATATAATATTTGAAATTATTAAGGATAATATTCATAAAGTCATCAGTATGTGAAAAATAAGATGAGGAGATAAGAAGAGAAGAGTAAGGCTTGAAGTGAAGATTTGTAGTAAAAGGTTTTAGTAAGGTTTGTATCTTGTTTTGAGAGTTTGATCAATAAATGAATGTATTTTTTTTTATGGTAGATAGTTATTTGTGTTAAAAAAATTATAATAATGTGATTTCATATTATTATTATTATAACATGTATTTTCAATACTTTATAAACATAATTGTGTAAGAGAACAACATAAAATTATGTGTAGGCAGGTCTAAAATAGGGGAGTTGGATTTGCTTTGTGATGCATGGAATATAATTAATCATTGCCAAGGTAATATATAATTATATTTAACCTATCCAATTTATGATACTATATTTATCAAGTTTAAATAATTATTTTGATTCAATTATAGTCCTTTCACGATAGGAACAAGACATAGTCTATAAAAGTCATAGTAATTAGTATTGTTTGATGTACTTATTTAAGTATGACAAAGTTTGAGTATTTTTTAAAAGTGATGGAAGTTTAATGAAACATTTTATAAATTTGATGAGTGTTTTAAACTTGATAATGTTTATTAAATTCCTTTTAGAATGCTCTCGAGTTTCCCTAAAACCCTAAATTCTAATATAAGACAATGACAACAAAAGAGCTCTAGATTGATAACAAGCCAATAAAATTGTTTGAAATTTGGTATATAATTGATTATATACCTTGTTTACATGAATAATTTTTTCTTATTTATATAAATTATCACTAAATGCATGATATGAAGGAGTGTGTTTAAATAGAACTATGTATAAGAGGGAAATTAGGGTTTTATCATATTAAAAGGTTTGTAACCTCCATTAGGATCTTCTAAATGTATTTAAATATATAAAAAGGTGTAATTAATGGTTAAGAAGGGTTTGGGTAATATTATTGGTCTTGAAATCTAGTACAAGAATAACTATTGTAAGTTGTGTCTTAATAATATAATAACTATTTATGAAGGTAAAGATTAAGAATATTAAAAGAGGGTCTAAAATATTTGGTGAGTCGTTACAAGTGACAATAATTTGGAAGGGATTTCTTTTTATAAGTTTAAAAGGATAGGCAACCTATACTTAAATATATTATGCATTGAGTTGACTATAGACCTAAGTTTAAAGCCTATGGAAACAATATCATGGTTATTGTGTAAAAACATCAAACTTTATCTTGAGTAAGGAGATCAAAGGCCTTAGAGATAATTAAGAATAGATTGAGTGGATATTTTAAAACCATATTAAGATTATAATCTCATTATTATTAAAATCCCACTTTAAGAACTTAATAATATTGGTAAGGTCCAGAGTGAGAATAAATTTAGGAGAGGGTTATTATAAACCTATAAAGGAAAAGTGTGATTATGTAGACCTATAGTGAAGAGGATTGTGAATTAGACCTTAAATAAAGAAACCTAATAAGGTTTAAGTGGATAAATATTTGACCATAAACAAGTGACAAAGATATTCATAGATTAAAAATGACCTTAAGGTCAGTTAAGAACAAGTAAAAGTATGAGAAAGTGTGGGTATGGGCCTCAACATCATCAAATTAGGCTAATGGTATTAACCATTGGCATAATTAAGGATGATCAGGTATTTATTAGATATGATGGAGTCATTATGGATGATGAGGGTAAATTAGGGATTGATTAGGGAGGATAAAGGACTGATTAGGGATGATGAGGGATGACAAATTCATGATTAAGAATGATAGGGGATGGTGAGGGTAAATGAGGGAGTGATTAGGTTTGATTATGGAGAGATTATAAATGTTGAATAATGATGATGGTTAATAATGTAAATGATTAGGGATGAGGAGGGAGTAATTAGGGATGAAGTAATGATTAGGGATGATGAGGGAGTGATTAGGGATGAAGCAATGATTATGGATGATGAGGGAGTGATTAGGGATGATAAGGGAGTGATTAGGGACGATAAGGGAGTGATTAGGGATGATAAGGGATGATAAGAGTTAATTAATGAGTGATTAGGGATGATAAGGAAATTAGTATGGATGATAAGGGATAGTGAGGGTTAATTTGGGAGTAATTAGGGATGATGAGGGAGTGATTAGTGATGATTAGGGACAATGAGGGTCAATAATGGAGTAACTAGGGACATTGAAGAATGAGGAGAAAATGATTAGGGATAATGGATGAGTAGGAAGTGATTAGGATGAGGGAGGGGTGATGATAAATTAAAATTAACATAAAATGGTTATTTGATACGTACAAGTCATCAATGTGACCTATGCTATCTCAATCACACCAATTTAGATCAAGTTCAAAGTGAGTGATTTTCAAACATCAATTTTGACAAACCTAGGACTCCTATAAATTCCAATAAGAAATTTAGAAGGAATAAAAACCTAAAAAATGACTTAAATGTTTACCAAAAATGGATATTAATTAAAAAATTTATGCCCTAAAATCCTTAAGTTCAATACTGAGACCTAAAAATTCATAAGTTCTAACCATATTAGATTTTAAAAAATTATCTTCCACATCATAAGGTGTGTAGTTGTGATACCAATTCTATTAGATGTATAATTACCCTAATTTCTCATATTTATTAAAATAATTTTAAAGTAAAACATTAGTCAACCATCTACTACAAGACTATATGCTACTACCAACTATCTTTTTTGCCTTTTTAATGCAATACCATAGAAATGCATACACATTCGTATGACATTGCATAACAAAGAAATAAATCATAATTTGGTGGTTACAATGTCATAAGAATGTGTATGCATTATAGTGTATATGTGTTTAGGTTTGGTGGTTTCTAATCCTAAATTCAAATAACGTGTACGTATTATGGGAAATGTCCATAAAATTGTCCCCCAATTTCATGCACATACTGAAGAATGTTATATTATTTACCAATACAATCAATAAAATAATTCAAACCTATAAAAAATCAATTTATAACACATTTTAATATCAATATTAATGAAAATATTTCATATGCACAAATTTGAAATATCAAGAAGGAACCAATGATCCCATTAATCAATATTTTTTGAGGTACAAGATAATATTGGCCAAAATGACAAATCCAATTGTAGATAAATAGATTTAAGACATATTCAAAAAAAAATTGTTTGTTCCATTACATGAGTCTATTGTATTTAATAATTTTAAATATTATGGTGACTTATGCCATATTATTTGATATTGAAAAAATGAAACTCATTACATTGAGCAAGCTTAAGTATGTATTCAACACACCGAATACATCCAATACTAAGTTTCATATCAAACCATGTTATAATGTAAAAACCACATAGGATAAAAATGAGTAAATAGAAATAGTGAACTCAATTTATCTAATGTTACTAAGAGACACTTTACATATTACCTGAATCTCCATCTTAACTTTTTAAGAGTCTATCAAAGTGTCATCTTATATCTCTCCCTCCTCACTTTGAGGTTGATATGAGTCAACCTATAACAAAAGGATATGATGCAAATAATTATTTTGAATTTCACCAATGTGTTGGGAATTCCATGAACAAATGTTCCAAACTAATGCAAAAGATATAAGACCTCATTAAAAGAAAACAACTTAAATTTGATTATTCTCCAAAGGATTCAAGGTCACAACATGGTGACCATTAAAACCAATAGATATTTAATAATTCATTACATGATCATTATAACAAAGGAATAGAAGTGTAAATGGCATATAATACACATCCTCCTCCACCATATTATGGGCACCCATTATATGGAATTAATGGAAAACCTACATGTAAGATACCTCCTATGGTTAATAATTATTATATTGCATTTGATGATAGTGTAATTATGAAGGATCACTCAGATATTTATTCCTTGTTTATTAGAACATATTTTTTTATTAAGGTTAAAAGGGTATAATTTTATGAACTAGGGTCCTCACACCATAGGAAAAGTACAAAAAAATAAGGAACAAAGGTATACCAAAGACCCAAGGTAAAACACAGTCATAACATGGCCAAAAATAACTAGAACACAACCTAGAACAACTGAGATACATCAACTAAACAAAAAAATAAAAAATAATATATTCCATGTCAATATTTCCTAAGACATACTCCCAATATATTTTCATCTTTTTGAGATTTGAATCAATTTATAACTATATATTATTTTTATTTAGATCCTTATGACAACTGATACACTAAATTTATTTGCCTTTTCCTTTACCATAAAACTTTGTGTCAAATAACTCACCTAGGTAAACCATAAGAATCTAAAATTTTTTAATCCCCTCATTCATGGCATTCTTGATGTAATTTAACAAGAAACTAATATTGTTTTTTAGCTTCTCATCCTCATTCTCAAGCATGTCAACCTTGAACTGAAGACTCTGTAACTATTGGTTTTCCTCCTTAGCTACATTATATTGATTTAATCTATCATTATACTATTGTAAAAAATTGACCTTCCCTTTTAGGTTATTTAACTCCCTCATAAACCATCACATGATGTATTTTTGAAGATCTAGGTCTTCAACAATTTTGTCAGCATTTTCCTTTCATTTCAAGAAACTAACTAAAGAATTAAAATTCTCATTTAAATCATTTTGTTGATTATTAGGGGAGATATTAAATTTGTCCTTAAATTAATAAATATCATTATTATTACCTAATTTAGGATTCTTAGGTTTAGGGGCTCACCAATACCACCCATTTCCTCTTATTGAATAAAACCATAATTACTAGTCCTATCTTCTTCATCTAAGATAGAGTCATCACCAAACTAACCCATATTCCCCTTCTTGTCTATATAATTATCCATAATTTTTGGGGTAATATCTATGATCCTTAGACATTTTATAATGTTTAATTGATTCTTAGAAGGTTTCACCTCTGAAACTTGAGAACCTTTGACAGTTGTGATCTTAGAAGGTGGTCCACTTATTGGATCATATATTTTTCATCAACTTATACAAATTTATATGGTTGATAATATTTATAGTGATAATGTACCTAATATTACATTACTCACACATTTAATAGCTACACATGATGATTTATACCTTTCAACCAAGATAGTCAAGGCATTCGATGGGAAAGCACAACAAGTTTTTGGTGAGATTGATTTACCTTTACAATTTAGTTCAACACATGTGACCACAACATTTTAAGTTATAACACACACAATATTATTTGATATTTTATTAGGATGACCTTGGATTTATAATTTCCATATTTTTCCCTCTATAGTGCATAAATGTCTCAATAATATTACTGATAATAGGCTAATAATAGTTTTAATATTTCAATATGAGCATCTACTACAAAAAGAGAAGTTTTTCTAAGATGGTTAATCATACAACCTACTAAGGTGAATCATGATGTAAAGGGTAATAAAAATAAAATACCCTTTCTTAGGCAATTGATACATGAGAGATAATTGCATCATAGATACATAATAGACTCCTCGAAGTCCCCATTTACATCTACACGACTCAATGAATTATTGAGAGTAGAGAAACATGTTTTAGAGAGGTTAAAAACAAAATTATTATTGCACTGAATAAGTCACATAACACTAAATAATGGGATCCATGAACCATGACAACTTATACTACTACTTCCTAACCATAAAATCCTACAAGGCATAGGTAGGATATGATAGAATCTATAGATTCAAATTTGGATCATCTATATGATCCTTGGAAGCATCATAATTTTAATGTACCAAATTATTAGTCTAGAGCACCTATGAGCATACCTTATATGGTATCATTGGCTAGACCTTTATTTCCTAAAATATTTCCAAAACTTAAAAAATTAAATAAAATTAAGAAAATATAAAAACTTTCAAATAAATAAAAATTAAATAAATATTTGGTATTCACATAATATATTTTCCATATTTGGTTTAATTTATGTTATTAGGTATCATATAATTTTATTTATATATACACTTATGTTTCATGGGTACTTGAGTGTGATACAGTCATACATTAGATACATGATACATTCACATACATATGTTGGACCTTTCCTCTACCCATGTGACACACTTATTGGCCACATATGATTGTATTGATCATGATTGATAAATGTTGTATTTTTTATGATCAATTTACATTATCATGTTGAAATTATATACTAGTGCTTACACGTGCCTATACTCATGTTTACATTTTATATGGTGTATTTAATATGGTATATTAAAGGATAATTTGATAACAAATGTATGGTGATACTAGTATGACATGATTATACTAGTTATTTATATTTTTTTTTCACTTAATCATATTTTACATGGATTTCTTGACTTTTGATTTTCTACCTTTTCTTTATTGTGGAAAATTTGAACATGTTCCATATTTATTGGGCACAATGCCCTGTGTGTTGATTATGAATTTGGTATGTGTAAATTATAACATGTACTCCCATTTAAGTATGTATCATGTTAACATTCACCTTGTTTATGTTCTACTTATACCCTTTCTATCATAAAATTGAGTTCTCTTTTGTGTGTGATTGATTATTTTTTGATCTTGTGCTTGTTACTTTTATATGTTTCCATGACTCATATCATGTATTTTTGGGCTTATTTTGTCTGGATACTACATTATTAATTGAAAAACCTACTTAGACATGATACCACTATATTCTTCTTTAATACATGATTGATTCAAATAGAACATCATTACATTATCCTTTTGAAACAGGGTGATTGTCATGTTGCCTTCCTCTCACCTCAAAAGGTGGGCATATCAATGGAGGTATGTCATTAAGACATTTTGGTATAACTTGATATACTTTACATGATTCATATATACCTTTGGGTCAAAATTTTATGTATTTGGCATAGATTTTCACAAATTTAAGATAATGTTTTTTTTAGATTTGTGATAGGTATTTTATGTAATTTAAATAATAGAGGCTATATTTTGATAGATAATTCATCTTAAGACATATTAAAGGTGAATATACCATGAAAATATACTAAATCATAAATACATATTCATATTACATACACATTTATGCACCAACCATACCAAGATGTATTTTTTGAGTCTTTATCTCTATTTAGAGAAGGTGGATATTTTGAGTAGTGCGATTGAGATTCATGGACATGTATGGTATTGGCACTACTTATTTTTTAGTTTGATATGGATACACCATTTAATATATTATGTATACACTTGAGATGTATGATTGAGATTTGGTAGACTCAATGGACTTATAATAAGTCACCTTTATACTGGATAGGGGGCATGATCACCCTCTAATTTTCATCTTCACATCTCTAAGGTTTGGTTTTGAACATATCTCTCTCTCTCCCTCCTCTCCATTGCTTCAGTTAGGAAGCATCATTACCAAATCAAAATTACCAATGGGGAAGATGGTTGTAAGAAAAAATAGGTCTACTTCTTTCTTTGATTTTTTTTAAAATCTCAAACATTTCAATTATTATATAATTTTTATTATATCCACTAATTATAATTAACATTATATTGGTTTTAGATCATGGAAGAAGACTAAATTAAAATAGGGATCAATTAAAATAAAGGTGTGTTATACACAACAAGGTATGCTTTCCATTTCCTTTAACCTAGTAGTCTCATCCTTATGCATTACTAGATTAAGCGGGGTGGGTGGGGTAAATGTAAATTATAAATTTGTATTTTATTTAATAAACTAGTCTAGTAAACTTGTAAAACAATTACTCATGGCTCAAAATTTTAGTTCAAGACTAATTTAACCTTTTAAGGTTTTGCATAAGTGATTTCTTTATTTGGTTAATGGGCTGAGATGTCTAAATCAGTTAAATAAATGGAAATAATTAACCTATTGATTTGTAAATGATTTTTACCTTGTTTGAATTTATACGAGTAGAAAAAAATAGGGATAAATAAAGACTTTGTTGAAAACTAACTGTCATGGATGATCTAGGTTCCAAAACTAGAGATCTGAGCAGTAGTTTGTGTCATCAACAAGATTTTGATATTCATCTATTCACTAGATAATAGTGTCTAGTTTGGACAATAGTGCCATCCATGTGTATTGTCCTTAATGTGGTGTTAATTTACTCTTTGTGGGATTATTTATATTTTCAAGGAGCACCTACATCTGTGTCTATATGTTCTATTCATGCATGACTGAAGCTTATAGCTATGTATTGTATTTGGAAATCTTGATTTGATGTGCAAACCATAATTATCTTTAAAATTATGATATGCATGAGAATTGAATGTTTTAGTAGGATGAATTGGACATCCTCAACACCACACTTTTTATAGAGTTTACTACATACCAATAGTCTAAAGAGGGATCAAGTCCAATTTATTTCTTCCACTTAGTGTTTGATGAATGTGAAAGTGAATGCTAGAATGAGATTTGCCTTAGATGCCTTGAATGTTCTTGAGATTTGGAATGCTTGAAAACTAGACTTAGGGATGATGTAGCTGGTAGTATGAAGAAATTAGGGAAGAGTAGGGATAATGTACCTTGATTTTGCATAAATTTGTCTTTGGCTTGAATATCTTTTACCTCTATTTTTCACATAGTGAATAGATGTAGATTAGACTTGTATTTATAGGGTTTGGATACTTTTGTGGATCTGAAAATTAGCTTAATTCAACCTTATGAGGGGAACACATTTGAAAAAGTATCTATTGGGAAGAGTTGGGGATAAGGAGAATAACACCAAGTTGGGGACACTAATACCATGTGGTTGTAGTGTCCCAAATATGGTGTTAATGTTCTTTTGGTAGACTGCTAAGAAAGTTGTGTTGGGGTTGCGAATAAGGATTTAACATAGATGGGAGGTTAATATATTTTTAGTCACATACAACCAATAAAATGAACACATTAAGATCCTAACACCTCTGACCTAGATACTAAGGAGAGATTAGGTAACAAAAACTAAATGAAAGCATAATAAAAACATAAAAGAAATAATTATTTTACCTTAGAGATATAAATGTCTTTGTTGAATAGCTTGATTGGCTTGTGCATCAATAAGTCTTCATCAATGGAGGTTTCTTGGCTCCTTCTCTCCTTGGAAAATTAGATTTGATGTTGATTGGCTTAAGATTTGGGCATGGCAATACTACTTACATGAGTCTTACAGAGTAAATCCTGTATAATAACTCTACAATATCTAAGCTTAGAAATGAAATGGTATGGTCTTATATTTATATCCTTAGGAATTAACTCTCACTCAAGGTGAGTTAAGGTTGAGTTTAGTCTTGTAATGGGTTCAAACTAAATCTAAGTGAGTTAAAACTAACTCTAGTTGTGTTAAAAGTTGTCAAATAATTATGATTTATAATTACTAGGCATATCTCTCAAATTTGATATTTTAATAAATTTTCAAAGAGCTTGACAACTCATAAAAGTAATGATGAAAGGATTTTATACTTTTAAATTTTGGAATTTTTATTTTTAGATATTCATTAATTTTAAATGGACAATTCAACTAGGCATTTGATCTTGTTTAATTAGATAATTGATGTTGGTTAGCCTTTTATCTCTCTAAATATTTAATTAAGTGTACAAGTGCCCTATTTAATAGGTCCATAGGCCAAATTTAAAGTTTTGATGTTGAAAGGTGATTAGGGATGAATCCATGAGAGGTTATTATTGCATATGGGCTAGTATCCCAAATAGGGATCCCTCAACATAATTATAAGCTTTGATAAATAATGCACAAGTAAATTTGGGGTTTTTAGTGATTATTAGGCTTAATTTGCAATGGTTGGTAAGAATCAATCTGAAGTCCAATTAGAATCTAGTTGTGGCCATTTTTAGGTTGCAAAAATTTGCTCTTATTTGGGAAGGCATTACAAGTTATAAGCATAATAACATCTTCTCAAAGAATCAAAATGTCTTGTATGCTTACTACTTCAATGGTAATGGATGAGCACTAGAATCCCCCTTGAGGGATAAATCGACAAAAAGGGTTAGTGATCAATCCCTAGAAAGAAGGAAACTGATGGAAACAAAAAGTAAAAGGGGTGGAAAAGATTGATTTTCCCACATGCAATTATAATCAATGGCATGATGAGATTTCCCTATCAGGAAGACAAATATGATGATTTGACCATAGGTGGTTATAATCATTGGCATGGGTGGGATGAAAAAAGATAAGGATTTGGCTAAAGGTGGTTATAATCATTGAAAAAAATATAAGGGTAAAAAGAGAATGATTTTCCCAAAGTTAGTTATAATCATTAAATTGAAAATAATGATTTTCCCATAGGTGGTTATAATCATAGGAAAGATAAAAATTTGCCCCAGTTGGGTGGATAGATATAATGATTTTACCAAAGGTATTTATAAGCATTATCATAATGAAAATGTGCCCTAGTTAGGCAGATGATATAAAATGATTTTTTGCAATGGTGGTAATTAACCTCTAGATAGATCGAAACATAATAATTTTCCCAAAGGTAATTAGAATCATTAGCATCATAAGTGGGATGGTATATAATGATTTGACCAGAGGCATTTATAATCATTGGTATAATGATGAGAATATGGTGGAAAATTAGAATATGGTTATTACGTTCTAAAATTTTACTCACAGAGTAAGAGGAAGTTGGTAAAAAGGAGACATATGAATTTGGGTAACCTGATAGTATAGGGATGCACATCTTAACTAACAAGGATTAAAATTATTTCATGATTTAATTAATCTATATGTGGGGAATGATTAGAGGTAGATCAAGAATATTTTAGGTGTGAAGGAGAATTATCACTACCACATTATGTGTAAGAGTTAACAAGATGGTTTTTACTACAGAATGTGATAGTATGCATCATGATAGAAAACCATGATAACTTAGCCAAAATATGCATAAGTACTGATACATGTTCTAATAAATAATAGAAAATAATATATCAATGATAAAAACCATGATGATAATGTTGACATATGAATATGGATGGACTTAAGTATAATGCATAGGGAATCACCCAATGAACACAAGTATACTAATTCAAGGCATAACAATGGAAGCAAACAAATAGGCAAACAAACAAACATAAAGATAAAACATGAAGAAACAAAAAAATAAATACAAAATGAAACAAATATAAACAATAGTTAATCATTATGTTAATGAAAATAGAGAACACACAAGATGATGATCATCACCCCTAAGATATAGGAGACAATTAAAAAAAAAAAAAAAATGGGGTGGGGGGAGGGGGGTGGGTAGAAGGAAAATAAGGGATAGTCGAGATGACTCCAAATGCACTAGGCAAGTAGATGTTGCCCACATAGTTTCATGCATGCAAGGTCTAATGTAAACTTTAGGCCAAATGTAGTTCTCCCAAGTTATGAGATAGAATTAAAAATATGACTAAAAAAAATGATTATGTTGCAAATGAAATATGGAAATGGTCTCTCAAAATGATGAGTGCATGGGACTTTAGTCTAGTAAGGATGGGGAGACTAAATGATAAGTGGTTTATTGTGAGATAGATAGGGATCCTAGAATCTTTAAGGAAAAGAAGTGATCAATTGGGTGATTATTTTTAATTTTTGATGTCATTTTATAAATGTTTTTGGAACTTTCTATGCATCTCAACTTCATGTGATAATGATGAGATAAGATACATTTTAACTTGAAAAATGATGAGAGTGTTCAAACTTAAAATGCTTAAAAAATGGTGAGAGTATGACAAAGTGTGATTGAGCTAACCTTAATGTGAATTGATTATACCTCAATTTGAATTGAGCACTATCAATATAGTCCCATGATGTGATCTCAAGTCGCTAGAGTTATACCTTACAGTGGAGGAATCTGACTAGGTAGTAGTAAATTGTCAAATTAGGCAAAATAGTAAAATGGCATAATATGACATATGAATGGAGAGGTGGTACTTCAAGGCATGGTAAATGAAATTTTTCCAAATTTACCCATAGATGGTTATAAGTAGGAAATAATGGTATAGATCAATGATACTAATTTTCCCATAGGCAGTTATAAGTAGTAGCAAGATGGTAATACTCTAATTTTTCTAAAGGTAGTTATGGTAAAGAATACTCAGAATGAAATGAAATAATAAATAAAGGATTTAATTACCAAACCACTATCACAATGCTCCAAAATATGGCCTCTATATATAATAATGAATCAATTGTTAAAACTTGATTCGATTTTAGCTTATATTTTGAGAAAGGAAGAAAGAGAAACTAAATGTGGGTAGGTTGAAAAACCTATTTGATTGTGCGTGCATTGAATTAGATGATTATAAAGAGATCCTCTTTGGCTTGGGAGGATGACCTATAAGTAAGACATCAATAAGAATATTTGTTTGTTAGATAAATAGCTAGGTGGATTACCTAGTGATAGCTAAATCCTACAAGCAAGAGCTTCTTAGGGGGCTATCAATCCACACATTTTAAACAATTGAGTTTATAAATAAAATAGAAAGGACTTGCATAAATAATCAAAATGTACTAAAATTGAATAAAGAAACTATTAAATAAAGAAATAGGCTAGAATGAATAATATAGTAATAAGCAAATCAATACTAGTGCTAAATAGGTCAAGTGTGCTTCAAAAAATTAGGTAGGGCTTTGTGAATAGATAGGGACACAAAAAAATAGATATGGTTATGGGTAAAAAGGTGAAAATACATTGATGTGATTTCTTACCATAGAGACCATTGGTGGTTGTGATGACTGTCAGTGATTAAGGTGACCATTGATGGTCAAGATGATTGTCAGTGGTTTGGACAGACCATTGGTGGTTGAGGAAACCATCAGTGGTTACTATATATTGACTGTAGGTGATAAATGGCTAATTGACGTGATAAAAAAGTTGGATTTAGAGAGATGGGTTGGTGCTAGGTTAATTGTGAAATACAAATAAAGTAAATGAATATCAAAAAATGAGTACTTATCTTGACATAGATTGATCTAGTGAAGGGTTAAGGTGGTTGGCCTGTTAGTGGATTTAGACACAATTATAATAGAGTAACAGTAATTGATGCATTGGTAAAGAAACAATGGTAAGTAAACTCTTTGATGTGATGGATGGACTACTGATGATGATTGACCTACAAAAATTAACTCCAGATATACAAGCTATTGATAGAAATTATATATGGATCTCACCTCCCTACTCCTCTCTTCTTATAGGTAAAGGTAATAGGTTCAAGTGGAGGTTCAACTAGGATATCTAATTATAACTCATTCATGCATGAATTTTCACATGGATGAGGACAAGTTGAGTTTAGAAAAGCAAGGAGAAGTGACTTGCATATATTTTTTGAGGATGGTGGACCCTGACTGTTGATAGTCAAGGTGACCATTGGTGGTTAAGGGTCAAATACAGGGTTGGTCAAAAGGTAGGTTTTATCTAGTAGGTCAATTAAATTAGTTCGATGGGTTACGTTGAGTTAAGGGTCAGGAAGATCAAGGTTGGACCCAAAGGGATTCTAAGATGGTCCAAAGGAATTGTGACATTCATAATCATGGTGTGTGGATTTTTGGTTTCTACATTTTCCCCCTTTTTATTATGTGTATTTGAATCAATAAGCTACAAAACAAAAATGTATTACTATTCAAAGGTTAGGTTGCCCCAAGTATGGGATGAGGTGTTCCCCCTCAAACTAGGAGTTGATGAGGTAAAATAAAACTAGGTGTGGGTTTGATAAGTTGGTGAGGTAATGATAAAGCAAGTTAATGATAGGTTGGGAATTGAAGTGAAAGCACATGCATAAAGTATGACATAAAGGTGTGATAGTTGAGATCGTGCATAGATGAGGTTTCCATAGTTGGTAAAAAAATAAAGGTTGGTTCTAGAAAGATAAGTGATAATTATATTGTATGACTATATTTAGGCATGGTGCCTATTTATACTCATAAACATAAGTCTCCTAATTGATGTCTATGTTTTGGTGGGTATCCAAGGTAGGAAGTGCTCTAGATGAAAACGAAAACTACTCAAGTGTCATAGGTATCTGAGGTAGGAAGTGATCCCAAGAAGACACAAGTAGGTTAGGTATGTATGAGGTGGTGTAAGGTAAAAAGGTGGTCAATATGGAAATGTTATCACTATAGGTAAAGGACCAAGCAAAAGTAATCATAAAATGTGTGCTAGTTAAGCTAAAATGGACCAATGGCAAGATGACAAGGTGGTTGGGGTGGGTGGAGAAGGTAGCCTCCGTGGGTGTATGTTTAATTAGGTTTTATTAGAAATATTTTGGTTGAAAAGCTAAAGGAAAATTATTTAAGATCCTAACCATTGATGGTCAGGGTTCCAAAGGGTGATCATCAGTGGTCACCCTAACTATCAATAATCAAGGTGCAAACCCTAAAAATATGGTGATAAAAAATGAAATGTTCCTGTCATTTTATTGACTTTTGACTTTTGAATATGGAGAGTGAGAGTATTGTGATTATTTGTCATTATGTACAAAAGGTTGTTGATAGATACCATGTGGTGGGTGAGGTTGAGTGTGGAGTGGATTGATTTTGATTGAATTAGGATACAATGTGGGTATAGATGGGGATGGGTAAAAAGTACCCAAATTCGTCCTTAACAATGGTCAGGGAATGAAGTAGGTGGCACCTTCAATTTATAAAATAGGTTTGACATTGAATTTGGATTTGGAATGTGAATTATGGGTCAATGTTTGATTTGGTAGGTTTGTGGTTGTGCCCTAGGTAGGTTTTTCTTGCTTTTGTTAAAAATTAGTGGGTGATTCCCAAATTGGGGAGGGTAAGTTGAGTAGGGTAGGCTAGGGGTAGGGAAGGTTAGCATTTGATAGGAAAAATGTTAGTGTTTATCTAGTTTTGAAGTAGGTTAGGAGTAGGGAATTTTTTGCCAATGTTCACACATAGTGACCATCGATAATCACACTAACCATCAGTGGTCATGATGACCACCAATAGTCAATTTGAATGTCAAAGGGTAAGTATAAGGTTAAGATTAAGGTTGAGGTATTTTATAGGATTGATAGATGGGCTCTAGTTACAACTACTATTTCAAGGTTTTTATGGGCATAAATGTTAAGTTTAGTGGGTGTATTAGTTAGAGTTCATAGGAAAAAGTGGTATAGAGGATTAAGTATGTTTATTAACAAATTATGTAGGCCTAAGAAAAGATACAGATGTAGGATCAGGTGCCCCTTATCTTTGTATATATTTACCATGGGATGACCCTAATTTATTGGGCATAGATGGAGGAGGTTAGCCTCAGAGTAGTACGACACTACCAGCATGTGCCCTACGATGCATTTATGATCATGGTGCTCATCAAGAGATGGGATCTAACCATGACCACTTTATTACTACCCACTAGTGAACTCATGATCCTACTAGAGGACATGCACCAAATTACATGGTTTCCCCTATAGGGTGATCCAATTTACCACATAGAGTGGGAGGAGCATGATGATCATCTAGAGCTAGTGTATGGAGATGATATTGATCATGTCAGATGGCATGTTGGAGGCTTTAACTATAGTATGTTGTATTATAGAGTTCTAGGTGAGAGGAGACTTATGACCATGATGGTGATCGCCATGTCATGTTTTTCCCTTTTCAACTCGAGTAGTGAGAGTTTCCCATACTTTCTACTAGGGGTTTTAGTAGAGATGTTGTTGGGGAAAAAAGGGTTTGGCTGGGTACCTATGTTTTTGGTATAGATATATAGGGAGCTATGGGGTTTTAGGGCCCACAAGAGATATGTCATTAGTGTTATTTTTTTTCTACATTTTTGGGCCTATAAGCACATCTAGGTGTTGAGGTTAGTGGGGATACCATCAGTGGATTATGTCTAGATGAAGTTCCCAATTAGATTCATGTGGTGGAGAGGTGATTTATATGTATCAGGTGTATGAGGAGGAAAACATGATTTTGATTTGTTTAGGGGTGTTATTTATGCACTAGTGATAGGAGACATTAACTAGAGACCATATGTTGTGTTCCTAAAGTGGGTTGGCTATAGAAGACAAACCCTCTCCTTACAGAGCTACATGTGGATTTTTGGTTAGAGGGATGGATAGGTGGAGCTTATCACATTTAACAAGGTGTGTAGGAAATTTGGCCTAATATAAGGTATTCGAAGTGCATTTCTCAAGTATAGATTTGAGGACACTAAGATCTTAATATCATATCTGATGCAGACATTACTAGATCATGAAGAGTTTCTAGTCAAGCCATAGATAGATGATGTAGTCTTCGTAGATGGCTACATGACACGATACTAGGATTTATATATAGTAGTATATTTTGGTGATGGTGACAGTGGTAGGAGGCTTATGGATGTGGACCCAATTGGGGGAGGAGGATAGAGGACATAGGTATAGGGGGTTGTCCTAGATGGACAAATAAGAATGGAACTAGCCATGGCATAGGCATAAGTGGTAGTATTACAAGGGTAAGTGACTAAATTATAGGGTCAACTAGCCATTATGATAGGTGAGAGGGATCTAGCTAGAGATACACTATCCCAAGTCACTTAGGAGTAATATGATCTAAGATAGGCTACAGGAGTAGCAATAACACCAATAGGTCTAGTAGAGACCATTGATATGCAAAGGTATATAGCCACTATATAGGAGTTATAATACTTTGATGCTATAGTATTCACTCACTACCCAATGGAGACTCGATGAGGTGAGTACAAAGTTAGGCTACTAAGTGGTGCAAGTATAGTGATACATAGTTAGTGGCCTACATATATAGATGGATATGAAGGTATCTCAAGATAGGTGCCAAGAGATAGTGGTGCAGTAGGGGCCAGTGGTAGTGGTGTCCTAGGGGCATAAAGGATATAGATGTGATATAATATTTTTCTTATATACATCATTTTGATTCTAGCCTATGTTCTAATGTGGCGAGATGTATATTTTGAGAGAGATAGAATGACATAAATATCTATTCTATACATTATTATGTTATTTGGCTCATGAGTTATGTCTATGATCTTTTTTTATTTGTCATGCTCATGGTATATAATTTTATTTTATATTATTGATGTGATGTGAAATTACTATTGATTATAAAATATGCTTATCTTATGGATGCTAGACACTGATGTAGACTCACCTAGCTAGGCATGAGATGGATTTTATGTATGGTTATGCCTTATGTCATGTATGTGTATGGTGATGCTTGTGACATGCTAAATTTTAATGAATATATGATTTATTATTTATATTTAGACACATGATGAAAATGGTTGATTGTTTTATTGATTATGGATGCTATTATGTTATTATGCTTGTTATGTTATGATTATGGTTGTTTTTTTGCTTATGACACATGTGCATATGCTTGTTGTTAATTTATTTTAAGATAAAACACATGAATTAAGTTAATTAACAACACTAGATTGAAGAACAAATAATATAATCAAGAGACAAACATCATAATGAAAATATAAACTAGTCATGATAGGATAGGAATAGGGCACGATTCTTCTCTTTAACAAGGACAAAAACAAAACCAACGTTGGATTGACTTAATGAACATGAGCCCTTAGAATGATTCACATTAGCATTTGTTAGTTAGTTAAAAATGTGTCTTGACCACATAATTTTAAGTAAGCTCAACATCCCTTGCTTATAGTGTATAAAGGGGAGATGGATTTGAATAGAACCCTCTTGTGAGATTAACATGCGTCTTTTGTAGGTGTCTAAAGAGTCAACATAAACAATTCTATGTCATAGAAGGTGTATACTAGTTGATGTAGGAAGTATACTCATGAGAGTCAATTATGGCTTTCAAAATTATTTTGCCTATGAGAGTTGATTTCAAATTTCAATTTTTTTTTTAAATTTATTGATAATGGGTTTTTTTCTATTATTGTTGCTTGGGGGTTGGAGAAGATGATTGATGTGGGAAGCTTCCAAGAAATTGCTTATTTTGACAAAATTCTTTACTCAACCATCCTTTAAGGGAGTGGTCTACGTTTGTATGCTTTGTTCAATACTTTTTATAGTTGTCCTTTAAGGGAGTAGTCCAACTTACTTTGAGAAATTTGAAATATGTTTTCAACAAATATATTTCAAGGGAGTAGTCTATGAATGTTAGGAATGACACATGATTCCCATTGGATTATATTTTACTTTATTTTTTTGCTTGATTTTTTTCTTGTCATAGACTTTCTTAGGCTGGCTTAAGGGTTCACCTTTATGAAGTCAAAATAAAAATCATAAGAAGCTTGTTTAGGTGGAAAGGGTTTTAGGTGACAACAATAATGGGAATCCATACCATAAAAGGGGTGGAAAGTACCATGAGAATCATGCTATGGGTAGAAATGTGGTACCTATTATTTAAAATAAGGCAATGATTGTGATGGGTAAACACATGATTCATTTTTAATTGGTTTCCCCTAAAATAGGGAGATGTAATATGGTTTTGAAAGTAAGGGATGAGCTTAAGTTAAACAAAAGGTGAACTTGATCCTCCTTAACAAAAGAATGCATGTAGATGTGAAGTATTAAGGGGCTCATGTTCTAGGTTCCCTCAAGAGAGGACAACTAGTAATCTCTTGATCCATACTTATGGGTTATGATATAGGGTCTTATCTAATTGAAATAAAACTTACCTTGCTTGCTTTTCTCCAAATTGGTGACATGTTGATTTTTATTTAGGATGAGGTCTTCCATTGAATTCTCACACTCTAAGGTGTTTTTTATAGGCACATTTGATGTTATCTTTATAGACATGAATATGGGTAAGGGTGGCTAAGTGATGCTATTCAAGTAGCTCAAGATAGGCTAAATGGTGATGATGATAATCATCCTCAATAATTAGATCTTTTAGGGATATGCAAAGATAAGGTATTTGGATTTTGAGAGGCAAGATGACCTCCACACTAAAAATGAGAGAGAAAGGGGTAGTACCCATAAGGGTTCTAATGATATTAAGATATGCCCATAAGGTAAAGGGGATGTATGAATGCCAATCCCAACCAGATACATTGACCATTTTAGTGATCATGTTGTTAAGAGTTTTGTTAGAGGCCTCAGCCTGTCCATTCACTTGAGGGTGATAGGGAAAAAATAAAATTAACTTAATATTTAATACACCATAAAGACCTTGGACATTCTTCTTCTTAAAATATTTACCATTATTGATTATGATTGTGTGAGGAACTTTGAAATAGCAAATGATGTAATGGTTGATAAAATCGATAATATTTTCCACTTTGGTCAAGACAAGAGGATTAACCTCTACCCATTTGGTAAAATATTCAGTCATAGTGATATAATGGTTTCACTATGAAGAATAGGGGTTAACTTCACCAATAAGGTCTAGACCCCATTATGATAAGGGCTAGAGATTAGTGGAAACGTGAAGACTATGGTTGGGTGTGTGATGTAGATTGGCATGTTGTTGACACTTAAAACACTTTTTTAACATAATCATGATAGTATTAGTTAAGGGTAGGCCAGTAACATATGAAGTGAAGGATGCATTTAGATATAATGAGGCCATTTAAGTATCTCCCATAGATACCATCATGTATTTCTTTAATAGCATGAGAGGTTTCATGTATGTATAGGTAATGAAAGAGGAGACCATCAAATATACATTTGTAAAGAATTCCCCCCATGATGGTATAAAATTAGGTGCTATAGATAAATGATCTTCAATCATACCTATAAATCCTAGAAGGAATGATGGCAAGGTTGAGATAGTTAAAGGTCTGTTAATACCAAAAGTTGGGTTCAATTTCCTCAATGTTGAAGATGGTAGGAGAATATAGTTTGATATAGGAAAGTTGGGTAAGTCTATGGATAATCATAGATAGCTTAGAGTCAGAGGGTGAATATAGGATTTGAGAGATAAGGTAAGCTATGGTATCACCAAACTTATTGGTAGATCATGGGGTTGACTGCATGTGGTAGTGTTTAAATAATGCTAAGAGTTTGTCAACTAGTTAGTTTTACTATTAGAAAACATCATTATTACATTTGTAAGAGCCATTTATTTTATTGACCACAAGTCATGAGTCACCAAAGATATTGATTATTTTGACTCCTAGGGATATCACAGTTTGAAGGCCTGTGACTAGGGATTCATACTCAACCATATTATTGGTACATTCAAAATCAAGATTTAAATACAAAGGTAGAAGTTTACCATAAAATGGAATAAGGATGATGCAAAATCCTCCACCACATTGACATTTTGATCCATCTAATAACATGGTGACTTGGTAGGTGAAGTCTACCTGAGAGAGGGTTGTGATGGAATCATCAGGGAACTCAAGAGGAGGAGGTTGATTGTCTACTAATGATGCTTTAGCCAATTAATTGGTAATAAACTTCCCCTTAATTGAATTTTACTAAAGTAAATCAAGATCAAACTTTGCTAAAATCATGATCCATTTGGCCATGCACTGGTTTTGGTATGGCATGGAGTGCATGTACTTGAGTGGGTCGATATTGGTTATGATATAGGTATTGTGAATAAGGTAGTGGTGAAGTTTGGTGGCCATGAAGACTAAAGCTAAGAAAAGTTTTTTGATATCAGTGTATCAAGTCTTATACTCTATAAGCATGCCACTGATGTAGTAGATGGTTTGATCTTTGTGTTCTTCATCTTGATGAGCAAGCATTGCTCTTAAGGAGTGGTTAGTGGTGGAGATATAAAGGTAGAAAGGTTGGTCATACTTGGGAGGGGTGAGGATAGGTGGAGACAAAAGGTACATTTTGAGTGAATCAAAGGCCTTTTGATAGTCACTATTCCACTTAAAAGAGATATCCTTCTTTAGAATGTGGTGGAAGTGTTGACATTGGTCTAAAAGTTGGGAGATAAAGCAATGAATGGATTAGAGATTCCCCTACAAACTATAGAGTTTATTGAGGTTAATTAGAGGAAGCATGTTAAGGATGGATTTTATTTTGGTAGGATAAATGTCAATCCACTAAAGGTAAATGATAAAGCCAAGGAGCTTTCCTGACAAAACCCAAAAAATGCTTTTCTTGGGGTTAATATAGACATGGTAATGGATAAGTCACTCAAATATGATCTTGAGAATAGTTAAATTATCCTTTCAAAGCTTTTAATTGCCAATAAGTTTGTCCACATAGTCCTCAATAATCTTTTGGATAAGGTCATAGAAGATATAAGTCATGGCACATTGGTAGGTTGCACCAACATTCTTAAATCTTAAAGGCATAACTCTATAAAAGAAGGTTTTCCATAGGGTGGTAAAGGAAATCTTGTGTTAATCTTTAGGGGAAATCAAGATACGATTGTAACTTAAGAATTTATCTATGAGAGATAACATCTCATGGTCGGATGTAAGATCAACTAGCTGGTTAATGCTTAGTAGAGGAAATTTGTCTTTGGGGAAAGTGAGGTTGAGGTCACAAAAGTCCACACAAATGAATAGTCCCCTTATGGATTTGGTGATATGTATAACTTTCAAGACCCATTGGGGATAGTTAATGAGTTGAATGAATTTGATAGATAGAAGATGCTAAAGCTCTTCTTTGATGAGAAGGGATATGCAAGGGAGCATGCATCAAAGTTTTTGCTTGATGGGCTTGGCATCACAGTTGGTGACTATGCTATAGGTAGCAATAGTGGCTCTAATTATAGGCATGTCATGATAAGACCAATAAAATGATATGCTATGGTATTAGAGGAAAGAGGGGAAGTCCTAAAATTCCTCAAAATTTAATGATTGGCTAATTTTAACAATGCGAGGGTTATCCAGAGTACCTAAGTAGATATCCATGGTGGATTCGTTCAACATGGTTGAAGTCTTGAGAGGAATGGATTTATGGATGGAAGAATATAGGGCACCAAGGTAGGCGAGAATGGAATCATCATCCTGGCAATGAATAATGTTAATGGTAGGAGAGTCATCTCTTATCATCTCAAGATGGGTTAAGGGAATGGTTATGATTTCCCTTTCCTTTTGATAAGTTATGGGTTTGAGGCTGATCATGTTGAAAAAAAAATGTTAGGTGGGTTGATGTCATCATCCTCACACATAGGTGGAGGAGAGGTTGGTGAGGAAGGGGTGTCTTCCTCAACAATGGTGGTGGTAGGTGGTTTGGTGATCTTCTTGTTGGGTAGAATGAAATTAAGACCATGTTTCTCATGATTCTTTTTAGTTTCAATGGTAATCCATTCATGTGTCCCATGCTCATATCATGCAAGACCAAATCCCTTCAAAAAACACCTATAGAGGTATGTCTTGTCAAAGCTTAGTTTATCTAGGTAAGAGAAGCTAGTGGTAAATGGTCAGGGTGGAAGAGAGGTGGTGGAAGAACAAAGGGGTTTGTCGAGTCCCCCATAGATGAAATGTGTTTGATAGTTGGGAGGTCTAAAGGGAATAATGGTTTTAGCATTGGGGTCATATCCCAGTTGGTTAGTAAGTTTCCCATACTCATGAGTAGGGAAGGCATCAAGGGATAAAAGGTGATACTCCCCTAGTGAAAGAGGTTGGACTATGGATTCCAAGTGGTTTTGAGGTGGGGATTTGGTCCAAAAGGATATATGAGCTATTTTATTCCTTATTGGTAGAAGAAGGTATGACTTCTTCCTTCATGGTGGAGCTCTTGTATTTGGTTGAGGAGGGTATGCTAGATGGAGGTATGAGTAAATCATTGAGTTGATAAGTCATGTTGTATGATGAAAAGGGAACTAGGTTAGCTTGTATAGTGAAAACCTAACCTTTGTGCTCAATTTTAATTCAATGATGAAGGGTAGAGGGGACACAACCCATGAAAAGAATCCAAAGTCATCCTAACAAAACATTATATTAGAACTAGCCTTCCACTATATAGAAAATTTTAGGGAGGGTGTAGGATCCTAAATAGATATGAAGGACAATAGTTTCTAAGGTAGTGGCCATAGTATCATTAAAGTATTAGAGGATGGTTGAGGTCTCAAACATGAAATTGTTTAGAAACCCTAGTTGATCGTATGCATGGGAGTAGATGATGTTAATACTAGCTCCCCCATCAATCATAACCCATTTGATGTGGGTTTGGTTGATGTAGGTAGTAATGAAAAGAGGTGGATTTGGGTCATCAAGATGGATATAAGGTATTTTCAAATATTTAAAAGTGACAAGGTTGGAAATTTAGAGAGCATCAATAAAGGCTACTAAAGGTTGAGGGTCTTTAGGTTGGACCTCTACCAACTGCAATGCCTTGATTATTACTTAGCAATGATGAGGTGAAGTAGAAATTAACTAATATAGGATCATCTTCTCTAGGGTTTGGTGAAGTTGTTTAAGTACCACTCTCCTAATCGATTTAGAGGGGTTGGATTGGGAGATACCAAAGATAGATATCTTGGGTTTGGTTGAAGGTGAAGGTGTTTGATTCTAACTTGGTTGAGAGATAGAAGATGGGCATGTCCATGGAATAGACACTTTAGCCTTCCCCTTATCATTATATTGAACATGTGATCATGTGACCACATGTATAGTATGGATAAAGGGAAGAGTTGGGGTAGGAGATTGGTTTAGCTCTTCATCACTCAGAGGAAAGAATGGAAGAGTAGGTAGGCATTGGGTAGGGGTTGTTGTTGGTTGGATTGGTAGCCATCTCATGGGAGGTTGATCTATTAACATATTTTCCTCATCATAGATCTGATAGATTATGGTTTGGAGAGATTTATATTTCTCCATGTCATACCCTTGTATCCTATGATATGAACACATGTAGAATTCATTATACCAGGTTGCTTTTGAACCAAGAGGGTGAAATGGCATAATAAGAGGTAAGGTCAAGTAAGAATCATATAATAACCTTAAAAAAATGCTAGAGTAGGACTCAATTGAAGTTGGAGAAGGTTTATGGGTTTTGGTCTTGGTTGGTAAGGTGAAATTCCTTTTAGAGGTAGGTTTGGTAGTAGAGGTTTTGGATAAGGTGGAATTATTAGTTGAAGGTTTTGGTTTTGGTAAGGTGGAGGTTAAAAAAGTTAAGGTAGGAGGATTTAGGTTAGGTATCTTGGTTATATATGGTTTGATGAAGATATGTATATCAAAATTCAAGTGTGTTAGTGTGACCAGTAGTGATGATATGGCTTTGGTTGAGATAGTTGGTTTTCTAGTCAAAGTAGAGGGATGAGGCCTAAAGATAAAAGCTAAGGTTTAGGGTGGTATTATTTTGTCTTTGTGGACTTTTGGTGGTTTTATCTCCTTGGTTGATTTGGTTTAGTGCTTAGTTATTGGGTTTGGTGAGGTTAGCTCTAGTTTCAAGGATGGGTGAGTAAAGATCTACATAGGGAAGATGTCAAGGTTTTTAGTTGGTTTGGTTGGAGATGATGATTTGGTGATTTAGAATTTGGGTATTTTTGATGGTTTGGAAGTGGTTGGGTTGATAGGGGTTTTCATTGGTTTGGTTGATAAGGTAGGGGTTTGGACAATAGAAGTTAGGGGTTGGTATGCCAAAGATGTGGATGGAGGTTCCTAGTTGGTGATATAAGGGATCCCCAATTGCTCCCAAAAGGTGGCTCAATCCATGCTAGGTTCGGAGAAAAATTATAACCTCTAAAATAATATAGAGAAAGGTTTGTAGACTAGTTTTTCTCCCTAGATAGTGGAATTAAGATATAAACCCATAGGATGAGAAAGGAGAAGAATGACCTCATCCTTTTCCTCAATCAAAGGATGCAAGGTTTGGATGCATAACTCCATTATGGGAGGGGTAGGTATGGAGGTTTATTCCTTAGGAATGCTCTCCAAAGGGAAGTAAATTTCTTAGTAGTTAATGGAGAGGGTAAGGTGGTGGTGGTTGAATGTTCTGATATGTCAAGAAAAAAAGTGGTTGATGGCTCCACTACCTTAATAGGTGGAGGAGAAAGGGGGGCTTCCTTAGTTTGGGTTTTTAAAAGAGGAGAAGATAAATATACTACCTCAATAAGTGGAGATGGAAAATAATAGGTAGATTGGGTGGTAGTGTCTTCAATAATGAGTGTGTTAAGAACCATATTGATGATATGGACATCATGAGAACACTCAACCATGTTGATGTTGTTTTTGGTAGGTGCATGATTGGGAAAAGTTTGCCTAAAAATGTTAAGGGATTGGTTTGAAGGTACGTTGGGGTTATCTAATGTGAGCTCCCCCTTATTAATGAGAGATTGGAAAATTCTCTTGAATGTATTACACATACTAACATCATGTCTAATTACTCTATGGAAAGCACATAGATCATTCTCATTGTACCAGCTAGATACAAGATGAGAGGAATCAAAATATTGAGTGGGTTTCATAAGAGTAATCTATATGATATTAGCTTTCAGTAACTTCTCCAAGATTGAAGTATAAGACAACCCAAGTAGATTAAATTGCTTCTAATTATTACAATTTTCATTTCTTGTGTTTTGCTTTGAGGAGCTAGAGGAACTTGGTTGATTGATAGATGGTGGAAGAGCAGCCTTAAGGACAACCACATTCACATTTCCATTGCTCTTGGAATTGGTATTATTTTATTTTCTTGTTTTGGAGGAAGAGTCCTTTTTTTCAACTTTATCTTTCCTTCATCGATGGATCTATTTTCTATTTTTTGTACCATGGTAAAAGCTTCATCAAATTTTTTGAAGATCTAGACATGCAATGTATAAGAGATGTTATTGGCACATGCCTGAGAATTTTTTTTTATCAGTTCAAGTTGGGGTAAGGAGAGGGAAAATTAATTGATTAGGATCCTCCAATGAGTTGAAAAATTTTCAATAGATTTATCATCAAACTATTGGATAGAGTAGAGGTCAGTGATGGAAACTTTCTTGGATATGTTTATGAAAAAGTGATGTAAGAAAGTTTGAGCTAACTAGGTGAATGAGAAGATAGAATGCTTGGTCATGGCACTATACCAATCCAATGTCAGACCGAATAGGGATATAGAGAAGGTACAAATAAGGAGGGCACAATCATAGGAAATAAAATAACATGCATGCCTAAATGCCTTGAGGTGATGTTGGGGATCCTCCTTACTTTGAAATTTAGATAAATTGGGAAGTTTCCATTTAGGAGGATATGGTCTGATAGGCATAGATGGGTAGATGGGCTCATTATAAATATGGTCATATGATAAGATTTTGTGAGCACTAGATATAGATGATTCTAAGGTGGTTACTTTATCCATGATAATTTTAATTAGATATATTTGGGGTTATGTACCTAGAAGGTTGTAAGGTGCATACTATTGTGGTGTTTTGGTGGCATATTGATAATTGGTTAGAGGTTGAGAATCCACCACATATTGGTATGTGGACATAGGTGGTTGTGTGGATGATATGTAGGGGTAGGTGGCTATAGGTAGTTGGGTAGTAGATATAGGTACATGCCCTTGTGGGTTAGGTATGTAATCCATGTTTAGTGTAGTGGGAACCTATTGGGTAGAGGTAGTGGTTAGGTTGGTTATAAAATGAAGGGTAGTGACCTTTGTGGTGATTGGTGGTAGGGTAGAAGGTATAGGTAGCACAAGATTTTGAGGTGGGGTAGTGGTTAGGGGATTATAGGTAGATGAAGGAAGGTTCATAATGCTAGTAGTAGGTACTCCCATGGTGAGGGGAGTATAGGTGGTTAATGGATGGGTTATTCCTAGGGTAGAGGACTTATTGGTGCAGATGGAAGGTATAAGGGTATTTGTAGGTTGGATAGGTTGGTTTTCTAAAGTAGTATCAAAGGGATTATTGTTAGATGAATAATCTTAAGTAGTCAATGGTTGGGTGGTGATTGTGGTAACATAGGTGTTTCTCATAAGGTGGTAAGGCATATTGTAAGGTGGCTCCATAAGTATAACTAAAGTAGGGGTACAGTGAGGCATGGTGTTAAGATAATGATAAAGGCCCATAGGATTTTTATCTAAAAAAGTGGTAAAGTTTGTATCTCCTTAGCAAACTTCTTGAGGGAAAGACAAACATACCAAGGGGTAGGGAGAGTCTTCTAGTTTAGAGATGTATTCCATAGAGGAGGTGGTAGAAGAGGCTAACTAGTTTGGTGATGGGTTCTATTCTACTAGGTTCTTTCATTGTTGATGAGTTAGAACCATACGAGATAAGGGAAAAAGAGTACATAAAAAATATCACCACTCAAATAAAGAGAAGATAAGAAAAGATAAAGGAAATCAAACACATACTAAAAATTACATTAATCCGTAGAGTTCTTTTTAGTCTCTCTTTTGGCTTATGCCTTAATCTTTCAAAAAAATAGTGTGACTAAAATTTGTTTGTAAAGTGACTAATATAAAAGAAATCTATGGTTGGTTTTAGGCTATTTTTAGGATCTAAAAAAGAATCTATATTGGGAATCAATACATGGCTTAGTATTGGGGCTTGCCCCTTCACTTCACACACCAAAATGATAAGGGTGTCAAGTGCTTAGCCAATATATACTAATTTCTAGAGTTTATACTCAACCAAAGATCTAAGTTTGTTCTCCCCTTGGTAATGACCTCCAATTAGGATTGTCAAGAAAGGGTAAGGTGATCGCTAGATGATGAAATCCTAGTTAGGCCTTGTCTCAATTTTTTTTGATATGTAAATGATGAAGGTGGTTTGGTTTGGTGTGTGCAATAATAGGTGATGCTATGATCAAATTACTTTGCCTTAAGTTAAAATATGTGAGCTAAAATAGCAATAAATTGATGTATGCACTTAATTTTAAGCCCAAAATAAAATTTGATGTCATTTATGAGCACAAAATAGAGATAAAAGTATATCTATGTAAAAAAAATAAACCCAAGTAAAGAGACAAGGGTCCCACCAGGCATTCTAAAATATTTTAGTGAAATTTAGCATATATTTTGAGAAATGAAGAAGAAGAAACTAAATGCAGGTATGGTTGAAAAACATGTTTGATTGTACACGTGTTGAATTAGATGATTGTGAAGAGCTCATATTTGGATTGGGATGATGAACTGAAAACAAAACAACACTAAGAAGATTTGTTTGTTAGATAGATAGTTGGGTGGATTTCCTCATGATAGCTAGGTCCCAAAAGCAAGAGCTTCCTCAGGGGTTGTCAATCCACATGTTTTAAACAATTAAATTTATAAACATAATAGAAATTACTCACATAAATAATTAAAAGGTACTAAAATTGAATACAAAAAATGCTAGATAAAGAACTAAGCTAGAATGACTAATATAGCAATAAGCAAATCAATATTAGTTCTAAATGTGTCAAGTGTGCTTCAAAAAATTAGATAGGAGTTTGTGAACAGTTAGGGACATAAAAAATTAGATTTGGTTAGGGGTAAGAGGGTAAAAATAACTTGCTATTATTTCCTAACATAATGATCATCAGTGGTTGGGATGATCATCAATGGTTAAGGTGACCATCAATGGTTAAGATGATCATCAGTGGTTTAGATATACCATCCACAATTGAGTCAACCATTAGTGGTTAATGTGTGTTGACTATAGGTGATATATGGCTGATTGATGGGATAAAAAATTTGGATTTTGATAGATCGGTTGGTATTAAGTTAATTATGAAATATAAATAAAGTAAATGAATATCAAAAAATAAGTACTTATCTTTCCAGAGGTTGATTTGGTGAAGCATTGAGGTGGTTGGCCTATTGGTGGATTTTAGCATGGTTTCAATAGAGTAACAATACTTGTCAATTTGGAAAAGTGGTAGTGGAAATTCAAATCTCTAACATGATGGCTGGATTGGTGATGATGATTAACCTAAAAAAATAACTATGGGTGCACAAGCTCTTGATAACAATTATAGATGGATCTCATGTCCTTGCTTCTCTCTTCTTATAGGTACAGGAAAGAGGTTGAAGTGGAGATTAAATTTAGAAAATAAAGGAGAGGTGAATTGCATGTCATTATTTAAGATAGTGGACTCTGACCATCGATAGTCAAGGTGACCATCGATGGTCAACCTGACTATATACAGTTAGGGGTTAAAGGCAGAGTTGGTCAAAAGGTAGGTTCTGTCAAAAGGTAGATTTTAGCTAGTAGATCAATTAAATTAGGATAGATGGGTTTGGCTAAGTTAGGATTGAGTCAAACCTTGTATTCATGAATCCTCTCAAATATATTTCAATTCACTACCCTATATGAACATTCATTAAGAATTTAAGCAAATTATGCATCCTCCTCATCTTCACAAGCACATTTGAGACTAATGGTTTTTATGGGATTTTGATTCATTTTATAAAACTAATCATTTGTATTATTTCCTCAAGTCATATAGAATCCTTTGATGATTTTTTATATTCAATCCACTTATGTGAGCTTAGATAACATGCCAATGTCTTTGTCTAGTTTCTATGCATGGTTTATAGACTAGTCTATGTAAAAGACAAGGTTTTGGCACCTCTGTTAGGGGTTGTAAACAAAGTTTACAAGGTTTCAAAGATGTATCATGTCTCTCAACACCATATCACTTGGATTCAAATTTTTATGGTCCTTTGGTTGCCTTAAAACACTTCATGGAGATCAATTTGTGTATGGTTGAAAGACACTGTAAAGTGGACTGTGTATATGGTCTAAGAGTACCTACAAGATTCCAATGTGCCTCAAGGGATATGAATGAGATGGTAACATGGTGGTGGGTTTCCTTCATGCCTTTAGAACATATTCACAATCCTCCATAATGATTTCATAGTCCTTTCATACCTCTTTCCATGCCTTTAGATCATTCAGTCATATTTTTGTAAAGTTTAAGGTTTTTTTAAAATATATTTTAAGGTAATTTTGAGAATCCTATGTTTCATTGTGAGACCATAAACACCTTGATTTTGCATCAAAACACTTTTATATGTATTATGGTGTCATTGAGGTCCACTTAGGTTGGTATTAAGATATATATTATGCTCACTACTTTCCCATTCCATATTCACATAATTCTACTATAGTTTCACTTCCATTATGTTATATTACCACCGTGGGTTATGTTCATTCCACTCCAATGTGTCTACATTGTCACCTTCTTCATTAAAATAATCCTCTCTAAGGATTGATCATCTAAAATTGACCTCTATGCTACACTAGTACCATCCATACCACTGAGGTCATTAGATACTAGACCTATATGGTCATATGAAAACCTGGGAGTGAAAGGGAGGGCATCTATAGTTAGCCATAAAAGCCACTATAACAAGGCCTCAAGAAGAGATATTTATGTTATCCAAGATGCAATAGTTGACATGTACATCATGAAATGTACACTCCAAAAAGGGATTGGATGTGATATGTACCATCAATGCCACTAGACTCAAACACCCTACATATTATCTCCCTTATAATATAAAGTTGATAACAAATCTATAGACAATCATGGTGACAAGGGATGCTAGCGTGGAAATTTTTAGTATATATTGGTGTTCCCACCTCATGTGAACTCAAAGAGGAAAAATTTATTGAAATAAGAGTAAAATATCATATTTTTAAATGTGTATACCTGAAGTCCATCACCCTTAAGAGGAAAAAATGACATCATCATAGTCATGAGGAGATATAATCTATGAAAAAATGAGACCTAAGCTATGTGAAAGGATGGGTTATGTAGTGAATTAGTATTGATGATCTATCACCCAAACATGGATACCATTATAATAATTTTATATACATTTCCCAAGGTCCCAAGAACTTGTTTAAACCTAGTTAGAGGTTGTATTCATAGATGCAGGCCTGAGGACATTTTATGGCAGATAGTTTGAGGCTATTTTAAGCCAACATGATGATATGAACCCCTTCCAAGCATAATCAGGTCCTAAAATTCAATGTATAGTTTGGTCATGACCTAAGGAAGAGACCCATATGATCACTTTCATAAGATAAATAGTGAACATACTCACTATTTTCTCTCAGACCAAGGCTTATTTGTGTAGGAAAATAATGGGGTTAGAGATACATGCATGCTACATGATGTCTATAGTAAACTCAGGGTTCATGAAAGGTTTTGTTCCATGATTGAATGATATATTAAGGTCCATTATAACCCATCATAAGGTTTATAACTTAGGTTTACATTCAAAATTCTTGGAGGAGTGATGATATTGTCAAGCAGGTAGTCTAGCACCTAAACTTTAATGATAACATAAATCCTTTACATGCTTTTGTGACCCATACAATGGCAAAAGTGAAGAGTGAAGGCATGTTTCAGAACCAATAAATGGGTTTCAAGTGTTATAATGTGTCAAAAATGGTCTAAAATCCCAAAAAACTAGCTCAAGCCAATCCACCTATGTGCAAGCATTTCAAGGGGCATGTTCACATATCACCCACTCCACCATATGCCTTCTCTAAGCTAGAGGTCATAAGGAAATTTAGTTCTCCCCAAGAACTAAAAATTCATGACAATTTGATTTGTAATGGGGGGTAGACTATATGAATAATTTCTAAGAAATTTTGGACTAAAAACTACCTGCAACTAACCCCAACACCAACTTATGATGCGAATTAATTTTTTTTTGAGAATAATGGAATTTCAATAACTATATTCCTAATTTGTATAATTTATGTCTTTTTTAACTTTTTAAAAATAGCAATAAATAAGGATAAAATATGACTTATATAGAAATAGGTTGAGATGATTGATACAGGGTCTGAAACTAGTTTTATAGAGCTAAGATAGTGTCACAAATCAGAATATATTTTTTTTTGACAAAAGGATAGGAGTGCCAAAAATAAGGCACTTTGAGGTCTGGTATTATTGTCCACTCTTGCTACTATTTTTGAAACTAGTCACAGAGACCTAAACTTTTTGGGTTCTTAGCACTATTCCAATGTGGGCCTACCTATGAAATATTGAGTGTTGATTGTCAGTATAACTAGATGTAGAGATGTTTTAATCTTCAAACCCTAACTCTCCATCATGCTTGATAAAATAATGTTTGAATCCTTGATAAAGGGGGGGGGTAGTGTGTAAGATGCACTAAATGTGTAATCCACCCCCCTTGTGTGGTCATGTTACCTACATACCAATACCCTAAAGAGGGATCAAGGTATATGTAGTTCTCCAATTTAATGTGCTTTGTGCAATAGTGTGAGGTAGATGTAAAAATGTCAAATTGATAGTGTTTGAGGTGGCTAGGGATTGGTATGATGGTTTAAATATGTTTATATTTGTGTTGGGTGACTATATACAAAGTATAAGGAAGTTTTCCTTAGTCCTTTATTTTTATTTCTTTTTGTTTTGTAACATTTGTCACCTCCTTTATAAATTAAATTTAGATATGATTTTAAAGGGAACTATTGGTCATGGGTTAGATGTATTCATGCTAAGCCAACATGATGAAGGATAAGGGTCACATGATAATAACCATTTGGGCTCAAATTTCAAAGGGATAGGGACACCAAAAATGGGACACCCTAAGGTCTAGTGCTGTAGTCTAGGTATGGTACTCCTATCCTATAAGCTCAGGACCTAGGAGAATAGTATTAGCTTGAGAAATCTGGTCTAACTGATCTAAAATCAAGGTTTAGAATGTTTTGGATGAATAATAATGAGGAAAAATATGTCTATAAGGGTCACAAGAGCATGAAAAAAGGAGCTATAGATAGGGTGTCATAAGCCACACTCAAACTATGAATTTATACATTTTATATGACTACATTGCCCCCCCTACTTTATTCTAGTGATACAAAAAGTTTAAATACTAGGATAAAGGAAAATTAAAAAGCATACTTGAACTTAATTTCAAGGGTGAATCCCATGAAGATGTGTGATGTTGATTGTGCATAGAGAGAGCACATCATGAAGCATAAATTTGCAAGCGAAAATAAGGAGTAGATTAGTTCTTACTAGACATGATATATCTAAAATAAGAATGGACAAAGGTTGGGTAGAATAAGAAGGAAAAGAAAGGAATGAATACACCTCATCAGGTATGTGGACTAATACACAACCTATTGTGATGTTGAGTGATGTTTTATCAAGAGTAATATCATGAACATAGTTGATTGCTCAATTCCTTGAGAGTGGCTCAAGAATAAAAAGGTTGGCCTTTTAGCTCCATCATCACCCACTAAATGAATCTATGAGATCTTGAATATGTTAATCCATGTTTGGACTACGTGTCCAATCCCTCTAAGTAGGTGGTTTAAGAATACAAAGGATAGCTAGTCCTTTGGCTCCATCATTACCCACTAAGTGTGAAGCTATGAACTAATACCGATATAAATGTGTGTTGAATGAGATGGATCTTGAAGCCCATAAATGCTCTATAATCTCAAAATGTGTTATGAATATTTGAATGTGTACTAAGAACTAGGTCAATTTTGGCCACTCTGAAAGGTAGAGATTAGGCTTGTATGAAAGCCACTATAAAATTGAGAATTAAGCTTATATGAAATCCACATTGAAATGATTCCAACCACCTAGAGATGGAATAAGGCACACAAATACTTAGAATACCTGGGTAATGTACTAAACATAGAAAGAAAAGAAGGAAAATGTGTTGTGCTCATTGCCCCCAATCACTGGTGTCTATAACATGGATTCTAATTTGGAAGTTGTACTAACTACAACAATCTATAATTGGAAGAAAGATCCATCATGCCATGCATGATGCCCCATATATTTGGATACTCTAAGTAAAATTTTACTAAGAATTATCAATATAAACAAAATTGTAGATGATAAAACTATAATTGACCTTACCTTTCTATCTATTTTGGAAAATCTATGTTTTCTATTGTTTGGATAGGAGTACCAAAAACATAACACTTTTCTATCTGATGTTGTAGCCCAAGTATGGTGCTCTTGTCCTTTACTATTTTTTATCACTATTTTATGTTTGTCACTATATTTTTGGTTTTTTCTACCTATTTAGGATTTTGAATGTTGTTTTGAGTGTTTTAAAAATTGATTGTTGACCATTAGAAGGATCTGATCTCTATGACAAAACCCTTATTTGTTTCCACCTCTTCTGAGGGTAGGAATGAGACCCTAAAATTATTTCCCTTAGAATAATGAGCCCTACAAGTGTGTTATGATATGAAATACATGATATAGCAATGATAATACAAAATATGTCTCAAAAAATAGCATAGCTTGTATTGGAAATTGTTAGATCAATAGGGGTATACCTAGATAGATGTAACAATGTAATAACATGTGCAACATATTGAACTAAAAGTGGAAATATAGTTAGTTGCTAGTTGTCAAGGATGGATAGAGAATGATGTCCATCATGTCATCCAATACGGCAAGATAGTGCATGATGTGGATCATGGAATTGTAATAAATATAGAAGCAAACAAGCAACAATCACATAAGGCAAGAAGTAAGAATCATACAAAAGAGGCCAAGGGGCCAAGAAAACAAGTTACATAGGAGCATGTCACTCAAAATAAGAAAACAAACATATAAGGCATGTTCAAATTCCCACATACACATATAATTGAAAACAAGTAAGGTTGGTACGAAGGCCACAAGCACATACAAGAGTACAAGAAAAAGACATTGACAAATGTCCTAAGGCACACACAAGAGACAAAATAAGAACTAATATATGCAATCACATCTATCTACTCAAAGCAAGAAATGAAAACATGTAATTGCTAGAAATACTATTGCATCTAACTAATCAAAGCAAGAAGTGAAAGCTTGAAAAACATGTAGTAAAAGACTAGGTAGATGCTAAGAAATACATAAGTTCTATATATTATTGAGTGTCAATAGATTAATCTATGTAAGTGAGTAAGTAATGTACATCATCATGATAACTAGAGTGTGTGGTGTAGAAATGACATAACCTGGATGGTGTAGTCATATAGAAGACCCCCCCAGTGGGTAGATATGTCGATGTATGTCTCGAATGTAAAAGTAGGATTCCCCCTCAATGGGTAAAGTGAAGTAATCGAGGATCTGTATATCACTGCACACACTCAAAGAAGATCAATTGAAGCATGCTAATGTAGATAAATCAATAAATAATAGCATAGAATAGGAAAATGTAAGTCTAACATGGTATTAGAAATGTAAAGCATGGATAATGCATACAATTGAAAAGTTTTTGGTGTTTTGAGTTATTTGAATGTTTTTGTATTTGACACGTTATATTGTTTTCATTTTTTTGCACATTTTTATTATTTTTTGTATTTTGAAATATTTTTATGTACAAGAAATCAAAAAGAAACTATGTACAAGTAAATAAAAAAAATTATATACAAGTAAATGAGTAAATTATGTACACAATAATGTAAAAGACTAAGTTGAAGGGGGTAAAGGTTTTAAGGATGGAGCCTATTGGGGATTAAGATGTAGGAATGGATCATTTCCATAATCAAATGCCTCAAGATCATCATCATAAGTATTGTCATATATCACAGGTTTTGTATACAAGGTATTTATCTCCTAAGGTATTAGTAAGATACATGATCTTTGTGTATTCAGAGATTTATCACACATAGTGGTATCATTATATCAAAGGAAAACTAAGGGTTTCTTTGGTGGTGGAGATGTTGGTTCTTCTCTAGGTCATTTAGCTCTGGTAGTAGATAGCCTTAATGGAAGTGGTGGAGCTGGTGCTGATAGTGATGTAATCTAAATAGTACCCTAAACTTGTAATTTATCCAATCTTTACATGTAAAGCCATACATGAGTCTATGTCATGACCTATGACTCTATGAAAAAAACAAAATGGGTGGCCATCCTATCATGATAACTTGATAATAAATCTATCTCATACTATAGGTAATGTGTTAATACATGATCAAGTAACATTTGTGGTTGATGGTGTGTGTTACCTACTTGAATATAAATGACTAACTCTTTATCTATAGAGGTAACCATGTGAACTGTATGTGCTAATTGATCTATTTTTGGTTGTGAATGTGTAGTATATCCTAAGAGTGTAGTGTGATATGCTAAGAGTGATGTATGATGTGTGATGAGGGATCTAGAGTCATCTCAGTACTCTCTTGGTCCAATTAGTTTAAAGATCAATCCACACAAATAGTCATCTGTGAGTATGGGTGTCATATCATCATTTGAAGTAGCCTAGGAATCTATATCAACATCATGCACATATGGTAACTTAGAATTTACCACAAGGGGTAACTATGATATGGGAGTCTCATCAATTATAGTAGTATAAGATGGTAGTGTTGTGTGAGTAATTATAACTAATGGAGTAACCATGACTACTAGAGTATTTTTATCTATAGAATCAACTAGGATTATTAGAACTTTTATCAGTAATTGTGTAATTATAATAGGTGTAGGAATTGTGACTATTGGAGTAGCTAGAATGGCTAAAGATGCCATAATTCATTGAGTGTTTGGAGCTAAGGAAACAACTATAAATGGAAGAGTGTGAGATGTGCTAGTCTCTCCTAACTCATATGTATGTATCTATACAAGAGAAATGTGATGAAGTGGTGTTTGAACTATTATATGAGGTGTCCCATCTAGCAAAATAATCAAAGATGAATTTATAATTCTATAATATCAAAATGGCTAGTTATCTATTGGGCATGTGTATAGGTATCCTTCATAGAGAAACTTAAAATATTGATGAAGGGTAGAAGGGACTACTCCCATAATGTGTATCAATGGTCATCCAAGTACAATATTATAATAACTAGACCTAACATGACTTGTAACTGTATATAAAGGGTTTTGGGCCCCACCATGATATCCAAAGCAAAGGTGCCTAATGTCTATATGGTATATCATCAAACCATATAATGTTCTTATATGAATTTTGCATATATTTCATATCTACACCCATGGTTTGTAAAAATGTAATATTACATATATTAAGTCTGAAACCACTATCAACTAGAACTCTCTTAACTAAGCTAGTTTTGACTTGAGCTTGTATTAATGGTGGTAAATTTTGATCAATAACTGTCTGAGAAAGCATGTCCTCATGATCAAAATGAATAACATCTTCTATAATTTTTAATTTTTTGACCACTGATATAAAATAAGAAGGATCTAAATTGATAGGCATAGAATTTTGAGTGAGTACCTGAAAAAGAATGTCCTTGAACACATTTGATTTATGGAATGGTTATAACATGAAAATATTAGCTAGTGTATTTCTCAACTGATCAAAAATATCATATGCCCTATTTGGATCTACTTGTGTAGGTGGGTTGGGCCTAGGATGGGAAGGAATAAGAGGGTTATGTGGTTCTGTACTAGGTGGGGAAGGCATGGCGGCATGTTGAGTAATAGATCTAACCACATTATCTATTATTTGTATAGGACTAGTAGCAGCTATGAGAGAAGAGTGTAGATAATCCATAGGTCAAGGTGGTGGAGGGACAAAGGGTGTTAATTGGGATCTTTGGTGATAGCTAGTGACCTAAGGAATAGTTAAACGGACTATGCAACATGACTTGAAATATGGTAGAGGCTCCAAGGGAGGTGAGGCAGGAGGTATCTTAACATGTTTAGTAATGAATTTCTTAATATCATATCATATTATAAAAACTAAGCATGAAAGAAAAAGAATGAAGCTTTACATTAACATATAATAAACTTCATGATTCATATACATGACAAGACTGAGTATGGACTCCTTACTATTTCTAATAAATTTTTTAAAATAAGTGAGATCCATTTTTAATATTATGTCAGATTTGATTTATATGTAAGGTGATACCTCAAGAAGCAAAGGGACCTAGTAAATTTAACTAGGGTTTGAAAGAAATAATTTTTAAAACTACAATGGTAAATTTTAAAACTTAAATGTGAAATTTTGATTTAAATATGTAGGGAAAATTAAAAAAAATACTAGAAAAATTAATAAGGAATTTTCCCTAGGGTTTTTGTATGCAAATGAAGTAAGTTGAGTTCACCAAATGATTTAACTTTTTTTTGGAATAATGGAGTTTTAGTCTTATTTTAGTTAAGGTTATAGATTAATAAATCAATAAATAATATTTTAATAATTACAACCCTAATTTTTATAATTTATTTGTCTTTTTTACCTTTCTAAAAATATCAATAAATAAGGAGAAAATATGACTTGTCTAGAAATAAGTTGAGATGGTTGATACAGGGTCTACAATTGGCTATGCATAGTTGGGATAGTGTCACAAATCAAAATATAGATTTCATTTGAAGAAAGGATAGGAGTGCCAAAAACTAGACACTTTAGGGTCTAGTGTTATTGTCCACTCCTATTGTTATTGTCAAAACTAGTCATATATACTTGAACTTTCTTGGTTCTTAGCATTGTTCTTGTGTGAGCCTGCCTATGAAATATTGAGTGCTAATTATCAATGATACTATATATAGAGTTGTTTTAATATTAAAACCCTAACCCTCCATCATGCTTGATAAAACAATGTTTGAATCCTTGAGAAAAGGGGGGGTTAGCCTGTAGATGCACTGAACATGTAATCCACACCCCTTGTGTGGTCACAATGCCTACATACCAATACTCTGAAGAGGGATCAAGAGATATGTAGCTCTCCCACTTAAAATGTTCTATGAAATAGTGTGATGTGGATGTAAAAATTCCAATTTAAGAGTTTTTGAGGTGGCTAGGGATTGGTATGATGGTTTGAATATATTTATAGCTATGTTGGGTGACTGTATGTAAAGAATAGGAAAGTTTGTCTTAGTTATTTTTTTGTATTCTTTATTTTTTTGTAATATTTATCACCTTGTTTGTAAATGAAGTTTAGATAGGCTTTTATATGGAGCTATTAGTCATGGGTTAGATGTATTCATGCTAGGATGGCATGATAAAGGATAGTGATAAGATGAAAATAACCATTTGGGTTAAAATTTCAAAAGAACAAGAGAGTTAAAAATGGGATACCCTAGGGTCTGGTACTATAATCTAGGTATGGCACTCCTATCCTACATGCTCAGGACTTGGGGAAATATGGTTCAATTGAGCTAAAATTAGGGTTTAAAAGGTTTTAGATGATTGATAACGAGGGAAAAGGTGTCTATAAGGGTCATAATAGGATGTAAAAAGCAACTATGGATAAGGTATCATAAGCCACACTCACTACCAATTTGGACATTTTATATGAATACAAATACTCATATCTCCATGGGACCTTTTCATGTGAATCTAGATTATTCATGGTAGGAAGGGGGCTCAATTCCCTAAACATCCATGGACTTTATTATAGGGTCAAACCTCCATACTCTATCAACCATACTTAATGTGGTAGACACCTCCAACCTTGCATAAATCTTTAAAATGTCCTGATGGTGGAAATTCAACTTAAAACCCATTCAAATGCAATATTCTAGCTATGAAACAATCTTTTAGGTGATCTGAGGTCCCCTAAAAACCACCATGGCTCATTGGTTGTCACGTGCAAGGTTAACATTATATGGAAGAGACCTGGAAAGGCTAGTTTGAGATCAAAAGTAAGGGTACAAAAGGTATGCATGTGAAATATGAGTTAGAGAGTGGAGGAGGACCCTCAATACCCTTGATTAAGTCTCTTAGAGGTCTCTATGTTGACCTTCATGACTGGTCTAAAGGTAAAAAGTTATAGACCTTAGTATACTTGGCTATGTACACTATAAGGAGGAAAATTGGCATGATAAATGCAACAAATACAATTTTTAAGGCATATAAGGTCATTTCATAGTCATATATGAGGCATACATGATTCATGGACTAACATGAAGATCAAGGTTTATAGTTGAGGTATATAGGTAGAATGATACCTAGGCTCTACCATGAGTGTGCCATCAAAGGAGTAGAGTAGAGCATAGTTTGAAGAGTTGAAAGGTTATGAATCCTATTTGGGGGAATTTTTTCACTATTATAAATCCCTTTGGGCTAACTTATACCTTGGAGAAACCACCAAAGTGTACCTTCTACTTGAAAAATTATAAAATCCATCCAAAGATAACACCCTTCACATAAGGATCACTTTCAAGTGCATAGCACAACTTCAAGATTGCATATGAAGAGTCTAGATACTATTAGTAGGTGAGAAGGCTTATTAGTTTGGGATTGGTGTAGGTAGTTCATAAACCCAAGCTCATATCTTCATGATTGAAGCCTAAAATCCCAAAACCCTCTAAAACCTCCCTCAAACCCTAATATCAACCAGTCTATAGAGGTTTAACTAAAAATCCATTATTTTTCTTAGAAGCGCCTAGTTTATCACTTGGAACCTATAGGAAACTCAAAGGGGCTTCAAATCATGGCACTAAATGGTACAAAAGGTGTATGGATGCCTCTTGAGAGGGAAAAATTGCAAGTTTCTTATCAATTTTTGTGTTTTAGGGCCTAAGAAAGGATTAAAAATCATGGAGGGAGTATGTGCAAGACTTTTTATACCTATCCAACATCAAATCATCCCATGAAATAGAGTGGAAAAGTTCTTACCATCCATTTCAAAATTAACAGTCAATGAGGTAGTATATTTAGCTTAGTAATGCAAGGCTAAGGTATGTTGTAGATAGTAAATTCTTCAAGGACCTTAATAATAATGCACTAAGTTCCTTAAAAATATGGTCTAAGTTTCATCAAGTGATTTTGAAGCCTAATTTTAGATATTGAATCAATGACATAGTGAATATGAACAAAAATTTGGAAAGCTACCTATATAGGTCTAGTTATCAAATAAGTGGAAGGGTCTAGTGAATGGAAGGTGGAATGAGGATATTGATAAACCATTTCAAGGAATTTTAACTATCATTTGGGTGAGCCTACACCAAATGGGAGCCATTATTGTAGGTCAGATGTAGTTTCATGAAAAATTTGGCATGCACATTGATGCAAAGGTTGCTCAACACCTAAAAAGACCTAATTGCACCCCCATATGCATTGAATAAATGCCAAAGAGTATAACTTAGATCTATTTTATGGAATTTAAAAGCATTATAGAAGATAAATGAGGAAGTTACATCCACCTCAATGCTAAATTAGTCTCATTAAAGAAGTGTCAACACTCAAATAAGGATAAAATGATTATGTAACTACCCCATGCCACTTTGGGCTTGGTTATGACCTATCATATTCCAAAATCCCTCTCTATTATCTTCCATTTTATCTATAAATTTAGGCATTTTTCTCTTTTTTTCCATCCCTCAAATGGGTGTAGCAAATCTCTACCAAAATCATTGTGTAAACTCTTTTGAAGCAATACAAGACAAGTTCTAATTATGTTAAACACTAAGTTTACTTTTTTTAGTCTAATATGTAGTATGAATGTTATCCATTCATCATCTATATGTACTTCATTTCCATTTCTTCAAGTTTCTTTTGGTTCTTTTACGTTGTGTGAAGTGTTAGAAAATGAGGTTTCTTTGGAAGTGTTATAAGATTGTAGTGTCTTGCAGATACCTATACCTTTCTTCCCTTCAAGTTGTAGGTATCTTATCAATATTCATGAAAAACACTCATGTTTTAAATATTTTTAAATAATATGATCAACCTTTTTCTCCATTGGATTCATTAGTAGTCATGAAAGTGTATAAGCTAAGAGTGGATCATTGATCAATTAGTGCATCACCACATAGATTAGATTTTAGTTTTAGTTTTCACTTCTCTCCCATTTACTTGTGATAGATTTAGGTTTTATGAAGGTACTTTATGATCATATTATGGGATATATCTCCTTATATTCTAGAGGTTTTACCTACAACTAGATAACCTATAGTCTTAGGTCAATCCCATGTTAGGCTAGGTTTGAGTAGAGGACTTGAATAATTCTCTTCTCAGCTAGGGTGTAACCTAGAACTCTAATAGTTATAACACACCTAGTGGGATTAAAATCAAGGAACTTAGACATCATATTGGGATATTTGAGAAATATGGGAGGAATCTTGGAATATTTGGAACAATCATCAATAGATTAGAGGGCAAGTTCATGCACCAATTCTCCACTAGGTCTACTAAAAATGGTAAGCAAGTTCAGTTAATCAAACTACTATCAGACATTACAAGGAGGAAGAGGTTTCCTATTTCAAACCCTAACCTAGTCCCCCATAATTCTCCCATATCTCCAAACTATACAAATTCTTCCCATACACAATCCCTTAAAGGTCCACCAATCTAAATGGCAAGGCTTAGATTACAAGCTTTTATCCCCTTCAATGGTGGAAACCCTCTTAACCTTCAACAATATAATGATATCCCTACTACCTAATTAAAGAGTTTAATGTAATTTATAGGAGAAAAATCTACCACTCCTATAGATGATATAGCTAGCATTACAAACCTTTGCTTAGTATAAAATATTACCCAAGAGAATGTATCCATGATACCACTAGCCACATCCTTGAAAGGAAAATCCCTACAATGGTATAGGGGTTTGAATCTTACCTCAATAAACACTTGGGATGAGTTTGGTGAGTATATTTTTAAGCATTTTTAGTATAGAAGTGACCATGTGTCACTAGTAGAGTAGCTTACCTTAATCAAGGGTACCCCAAGAGTTTATGGTTGATTTCAACTATAGAATCCAAAAAACTTGGGATAGAATCCTTGTCATCATTAATCACACACCCAATTATGACTTTTTTTACTACTTAATATATTTTAACTCAAATGTTTCAATCATGGTCCAATGCATGGTTGGGATAACTCCACCTAAAGTTTACAAAACATCTATAAGGTCAGAAAATTATTTGATACAATTAGGGAAAATCATGCCAAGACCTCTCATGCCCCTCTTTATTGAGCTCCAACCAACTCCATCTACCATTACTCCATTTCCTAATCTAAGCAATCAAGTATAACCTGATGACAACTAAATAGATAGACTTGGGAAAATTGAAGGCTTGTTTAAAGCACAATATAACAAGATAGTGGCTTTAGAGAGGCAATAATAGACCTCATATAAACCATACTGAATCCCCTAACAAGATCAATATCCTCCTCATTCCTAAACTAGAACCCCTTATCCATTAACTCAAAAATACCAAGGCTAAATCACTCAAGATATACCTTATAACAACTATAATCACATAACTATAAGTAGCTCAATAGAATTGGTTTCCACACAAAACAACCTTACACAAGAAGGCTAATGGCAGCAATCAAGGGGTAGTCCAATGAGATGGTAAAGGATGAAAGTGGATAAACATTTCAAGATCTTAGCAGGTAACATGCTCCTTTATTTCAAGACCATGACACAGTGCCTCCTCCACCACAAGGTCATTCGATGAATCAAGGTAACATGCCTACCATGACACCATCAGATGCTTCAAACCAACAAAAAGAAAATATGTGTAAGGCACTAACTGATACCACTTTCATGATTTTTTAAGAAGGGGAGCATGTGTTTGAACATGTAATAGCAAATATCAAGAAGACTTCACAAAAGGTAGATGAAGGAGTTTCAACCCATACAAGGGATACAGAGAGGATGATGGAGGATAATTTGGGGTAGCCTAAGGTCTCTTATACACCTCCAAAAGTCATTCAATAGAATACCACTTCAAAAATAGAAACTAAGTCCACTAAAACTCAACAAGTACCTCAGCATCATGGACAACAACAAAATTCTTCTTTTGTTCATCAAATCACTCAAGTGTCAAGTGACACTTCTACCTCCAAGGTATAGTCCAAGAGCACTAATTTTCCATTCAACATTATGGAACACATGAAAAGGTCTAATGTCACCATGTCTATGTGGGATGCCGTATATATTTTGGGGTAGAAAGACATCCTCCAATAAGAGATCTCTAAGCTCTCTCATGTGAACAAGGCAACTGATAAGGTAAATAATATTTTTATCAATAATTGTCAACCTAGTCAAGTTCAAGTTCCTAGTTAAGTTCAATTTCCTAGTCAATTTAAAGCTCATGATGCTGTCTAACCCCTTAAATTTGTTAAAACCCCTCAATTTTACTTATCAATCATCATAGGAGACTATCTTATCCACAATTACATGGTAAATTATAGTGCCTTAACTTCAATCATGCCCAAAGCCATAGTAGACAAGATTTAACTTAAGTATGTGCCAAATGAAAAGGGTTTTCTTTAGTTGGATGGTTCTCCCACAAAAATAGTAGGTGTCTTGAAGGACCTTAAGATTTCATTGGCAACTTACCCAAATTATGTCATTAATCAAGATGTTATGGTTATTGACTTACCCCCATACTTTTCCCTATGCTTATCTAGGGACTTTATTACAAAAATTAGGTGTTAATTATCCTCTGATTGGTCATACATGTATTTAGGACTAGATATAGGACTAGGGTCACTATTAGGTCTGAACCTATCTCAAAGTTTATTCTAGATTCCTATATGCCCAATCTTGTAAATGTCAACTACACCATACTTGATGAAGATGAGAATACTAGTGAACAAGATCATAATTATCAGCATAAGGGAATATTAGATCATTACTTGGATGAATGGGTAGATAATAATCATGGTTTTGATACCTATAGTACCATTGAAGAGGCAGATTCAGGAGTATATTATATTCATGATGAGGGTGTTGATATACCTTGCCTTATTATTTGATGGATCAAGGTCAAAATATGGTAGTGGGGTTGGATTCATGTTGATTTCACACTCAAATTATAGATACTACTCATCTTCAAGGTTCTAATTTAGTTGCACCTCAAATACAATTGAATATAAGGCTCTTTTACATGGTTTGTAGGAAGTAAGAAGGAGAGGTGTCAAACTCCTTTAAGTAAAGGGTGATAGTGAGCTTGTTGTGAAATAAGTAAGGGTCATAAGTGTAGTAAAGAATCATTAGTTGAAGCCTATAAATACCATTTATGGGATCTCATAGAATATTTCTTGGCATTCAACATACAGTCCATACCAAGGGAGGTAAACCAACATGCAAATAGGCTTGTAGCCATTAAAGCCTAGTATGAGATTGTAGAGGGGGTAAAAGGTAGTCAAAGTCAATCCAAGATCAAGGTTATATGTAATACAATTGTACTTGATAATGAGTTGAGTTGGTAGGTTTTTGATAATGATGAGTAAATTGTGTGTTTTCTCATGTAAAAGGTAGAATTATACCACAAGAATAAAATAAAGATCCAACACCAATATAATGATCATATATTATAGTTGAGATCTAAAAATATATCTAAGGGAATTTTAACATTATAAATCATCTCCAATGAAGATGAATAGATGAGAAAAGAGAAGGCATATATCTTAGCCAAGGAAGAACATTATGAAAGGATATAAATCTTCAAATACAAGTTGTTAAAGTTAGGAAATATTAACACAATAGAATAAATATCTACCTTTGTACCAAGAGTATTCAAATGTATTTTCATGGAAATACAAGTATTTGAAGGCCTTTAACCCCAAAATTGCATGACACATCATTGAATTGGTGAGTAATGCAAAACTGGTCATGTAAAAATAAATGACTATCGATCTAAAGGTAGAGGAGTTGATGAGAAGGGAATTATTAAAATTTATTTAGTAAAGGATAATATTTCCCATAAAAAATTCCTCATGGGTGTCAATCCTTATGCTAGTGAGTAAGAATAATGGGGAAATATGATTGTGTGTTGAATTTAGGGACCTCAACAAGGTGTTTCTAACAGATCACTACCCGCTACCCTCAATGAACCATATTCTCCAAAATTTTCTAGGCTCTCAAAGGTTCTCATTTTTTTATTTCTAGTCTAGTTAAAATTAGATCATGGTCAAGAAGGAGGATATGCATAATATTGCCTTCACCACAAAGTGGGTCACTTATGCATACATGAAGATGCCCTTTAGACTATCCAATGTAAGGGAAAATTTATAAATGGTGATAGATGTTAAATTTGAGGGATTAATAAAAGACATGGTGTTCATATACCTTGATGACATCACTATTTTCTCAAAGGACCCATTAGACCACATAAATCACTTGAAACTAGTCTTTGAAAGATGTAGGTAGTTTAGAGTGTCATTGAATCATAGAAAAAGTCTCTCTATTATTCATGAGGGTATATTATTAAGCTATGTAATGTCCAAACATGGTATTTATATAGACCTTGAGATATTTGAATCCATTCTTTCCTTACACTTTCCCAAGCACCAAAAAGGTCTGAAGAGTTTCTTGGGGAAGATTAATTTTATAAGAAGGTTTATCCTAAGATTTGTAGAGTTAGTCAAGCCTCTTACTCACATCTTGAGGAAACATAAGGAGTTTATATGGAGAAAATAAGGTAAGATGAGATTTGAGGCCATCAAGGAGGACATCTCTCATGACATTACACTATTTAATCCTTATTTTAACAAAAAATTCTACATACATTCCTTATCTACATTAGATGCAATATATGCCATGTTAATTAAAAAATGATGAAGGCCTAGAATAACCTATTGCATTCTTTAGTCAAGCCTTATAACTAAATGAGGAGAGGTATATCTTGGTATAAAAACATGTTATTGATATAGTGAGAGGTTTGAAGAAATTCAAGCACATGGTCTCTAATAACAAGATCATATTCATGGTAATACACCCAAGCATTAAGGAATTCATACTAAATAGAGACCTCAATGAGAAGAGGGATAGGTGGGTAATAAAATGCATGGAGTATGACCTTTAAGTTAGAGTCAAAAATATTATTAGGGTTAGAGGGTTATGTTATCTCTTAGTAGTAGAGGTAAAGGAAGTAAAATATCAAGTGTTGGTAATTCATGAAAGTTGACAAACCACTATAAACAACACACCTTTCAGTTAGACACATGATGTGATCAGGTTTATTCAATCATGCCAATGTCCCATGGGGTTAAATAGATCCAAAATTAGGCACTTTAGGTTTCAAGATATACCCTATCTCTTGATATATGGATTCATTTTCAAGAGATACATAGGAGGCATGCTTTTGAGGTGTGTGGAATCATGCTAAGTGGATAAATTGATTAAACAGTTCCATGATGATCTAACTAGTGGACACTTTGTTGCCAAGACCATAGCCTCTAAGATCATTATATATGGGTAATTTTGGACCACATTTTTTAAAGATGCACACTCTTGGGTAATGAAATTTCCAAAATGTGCCATGTTCATTGGCAAATATAAATTAAATGCCCTTCATTTGTAACCAATACCAATAGAACAACCTTTCATTTAGTGGGACTTGGATTTCATAGGGATGATCCAAACCCATTAAAGTAAATGACATAAGTGGATCATCATAGCCACATACTAATTCAAAAGGTGGGTTGGAGTAGCTACCCTCAAATAAGCCAATGAGAATTTTATCTTAGACTTTTATGAAAATCTTGTGGTAAGATTTTTTGTGCCTTCCATAATCATTTATGAAAATGCATTTGAATTCAATAGTATCAAGGTATGTGAGTGGGATATTTCACATGTAATTTATCTTAAACCATCCTCTAATTATTACCCATAGGGAAATGGACTAGAAGAGTCCACAAACAAGAACTTATTGAGGATTATCAAGAGGACTATAGAATATAGTCAGAGGGAATGACACACTAGATTGAGGACTACCCTATGGGAATATGGAGTGATAACAAAGAAATATATTAGACACTCCTCATACCCCATTAAATATGGGATATAATCAATACTTCCTATCTATATTAAACTGCCTACATTAGAGCTTTCCCATCAACTTGAGCTCTTAGAAGATGATGCTATGCAAGTAAGGTTGAATAAACTAAGATAGTTGGAGGAGATAAGGGATATTTATATGTACATAATGTGGTCTAATTAGAACCAAGTAAATAATTAATTTGACAAGAGATCCTCGTCTAGCAATTTTCAATGAGGTGATATAGTCCTCAAATGGGATGATGACCATGCAAAACTAGGAAAGCACTCCAAATTTGATAGTCTTTGGAGTGGTCCTTATATCATCACATGTTTAAGGGACAGAAATGCCTTTGAGCTTGCTAATTTTAATGGATAAATCCTTCCCATCCATTTCAATGGGAGGTATCTCAAATTTTGCTACTACTTCTCTTTCATGTTCTCTTGTATATAAGCAAGAATGTTTGTCTTTTATCTCCAAGTACCCTTGCATAATGTGTTATTTGTTATTTGGTTATGCTATTTAGGTAGTTGGTTTTTTTGTTATTAGTTATTTCCTATTATTTGGGTGTGTCTCATTACTTTAATATTATATAAGGTGGAGACAAGATTTATGTCATATTCATGCTTCATATATCCAATTATCATGAACAAGTTTGATCAAAATTTTGGGATTCCATGACTAGAAGGTTAGTCAAGTGAATTGAGTCACCAAAAATGCTAGTAAAATTCTAATCCTATACCTAGGAATTGACCAACCTTATGGCCTAGGCTCATGATCCATCTTTACACATAGTTACATAGTCATGTCATGTGGTGAGAAGGGTGTCTAATAATTTCACTACCCAGTCATAGTTTAAAACATGCCTTGGCATTCCTCATAAGTCTTTGTAGCTACTATCAAGTTTGAGGCATGTAGTGTCATGGTGGACAAAGTGCTTAATTCACCCTTATCCACTTTGAAGGGTCATCAACATATGGAAGGTACAATAATGAAACCAAAGTTGGAGGAACTAGTTTGACAAAGGTATAAGAGCACATTAGTCATATAAAATCATTAGAGGTTTGATCATTTCTAAGGTTTAAAGAGTCATTATAGAGAATATTATGATCAACTTAAGGTTTCATTTATTTTTGGGGTGTTCCATATGTACTAACCTAGTAATTCAATTGTTGAACCCCTTTTAATGCCATATACTTGAATTGAGTCAATGGTTTTGACCATGTAAGATGTTATTTGGGCCTTAATTAACCACTATATCATCCCATATGCCTCTAAAATACCTCATGAGCCAAACTAAGCCATCATAGGATGGTTTCATACCTCAATTATATCCATCATTGCCTTGGTCAAGGTTTATTTCCTCTAAAGTGGGCCCACATGTGCCAGTTTATTACTTTTCATCTCCCTTAGGTCATAACACTAAGTAAAATACTATCTTTCCCTCTTATTTCCCCTCTAAAACACTAATCAGCTATATTTTAGGGCTAAAATAAGGAGATTTTTTGGAGAATGGGAACTTTATAGGTACTTTATCAATAATATAGATACATACTATATGAATTAGCTCAGTTAGGGGAATATCCTTGTAAGATGAGATTAGATATGTTTAATGGTGGAAGAAGTAGAGTGTTTCATCTTAGTAGAGGCAAAAAACCATTACTCCACTTTAAGCTCATTAACAAGCTCAAAGGACCCCACAGGTTCATGGTTATTATGTACAATAGGAATATAATGAGAGTCCAAGATTTTACCCATAGGAGGTACACTTAGGGGGATGATCATTCATGGATTTTGTTTGATATTTGAATTCATACTATCTATTAACATTCATTAATAAGTTTGGGAACTTCTACATCCTCCTCATCTATATAGGAAATTTTGGGCCAATAATTTTCAAGATATTTTGATTCATTTGCTAAAACTAATCATTTGTATTATTTACTCAATTCATATATAATACTTCCATGGTGTTTTAAATATTCAATCCACTCATGTGAGCTCAGATAGCATTCCAATGTCCTTGACTAGTTCTTATGCATGGTATACATACCAATCTATCTAAAAGACAAGGTTTTGGTTCCTCTAGCAAGGCTTGTAAGCAAAGTTTACAAGGTTGTAGAGAAGTATCATGGATCTCAACATCTTCTCACCTAGATTTATATTTTGATGGTCCTTTGGTTTCCTTAAAACACTTCATGGAGATCAATTTGTGTATGGTTGAAATACACTACATAATGGACTATGTATATGGTCCAAGAGCACCTACAAGATTCCAATATGCCTCAAAGGATATGAAGGAGGTGATAAAATGATGGTGGGTTGCCTTCATGCCTATATAACATCTTCCCAATCCTCATTAATGGTTTCAAATTCCTTGCCAACTTCTTTCCATGCTTTTAGATCACTCAATCAAATTTTTGTAAAGTTTAAGGTTTTTTCATATATTTTAAGGCAATTTTTAGAATCTTATGTTTCATTGTGGGCCCATAAACACCTTGATTTTGCTTCAAAAACTTTGTCTAGTTCTATATTCATTATGGTGTCCTCAGGGTCCACTTGGGTTGGTCTTAAGAGAGATATTGTGCTCACTCCATTCCCATTAAATATTCACATAGTCCCACTATAGTTTCACTTCCATTATGTTGTGTTACCACCATGTGTTATTCTCATTCCACTCTAATGTGTCTACATTGTCACCTTATTCATTCACCTAACCCTTTCTAAATACTAATCATCCTAAATTGACCACCATGCTACACTAGTACCATCTATACAATTGAGGTCATCAAAAACTAGACCTATATGGTTATATGACAACATGGGAGTGTAAGGGAGGGCATCTATAGTTAGCCATAAAAGACACTATAGCAAGGCCTCAAGAAGAGCAATCTAAGTCGTCCAAGATGTAAGGGTGGAAATGGAAATAATGAAATGTACACTTTTAAATTGTATTAGATATGATATGGACCATGCATGCCATTGGACTCAAACACCTTACAGGTTATCTACCTCTTAATATAGAGTTGGTAACAAATCTATAGATAGTCATGGTGGAAAGGGGTGATAAGGTGGAAATTTTTAGTCTATATTGGTGTTCCAACCTCATGAAAACTCAAAGAGGAAAAATTTATGAAAAGATGAGACACAACTCACATTTTCAAAGGTGTAGACCTAATGGCCATCACCCCTAAGGGGACAAAATGAGATCATCATAGTCATGAGGATATACAGTCTATACAACAATGAGACCTAAGCTGAGTGGAAGGATGGGTTATGCAGTGAATTAGTGTTGAAGAGATATCACCCAAGCATGGAGACCATTATAAACATGTGATATACATTTACCAAGGTCCCAAACACTTATTTAAATCTAGTTAGATCTTGTATTCAAAGATGCAGGCCTGAGGGCATTTTTTGGTATATAGTTTGAGGATATTGGGAAACATGATGATATGGACCCCTTCCAAGCATAACCAAGACCCAAAATTAAATGGAGAAGTGTTAATAATATATAATGTAGATAAATATTAATTAAAAGAATACAAAAGTAAAATGTAAAACACATAACATAATAGGGACATAGATTTAACGTGGTTCACCCAATATGGGCTATATCCACATAGAACTAGTTAGTCCTTATGATTCAGTCCAAAAAATGAAGATAGAAACCTATAAAACATAATATGAAATATCCTCTCCACTAACACATAGTATGAAATCATGATTAAAATTCCATCATATGAAAAGAGAGTTACATATTAAGAGAAAAATGCACAAACATAATTTCTATCATTAGATCTCTAACCTAACAGTGAATTGTCTAGATTTGATACGATGACAACTAGCTCCTTGTATTGTCATCTCAGTGGCTAGCTCCCTATATCTCTCAATTCTCTCAGTCCTTTCCTATCTTGTGCTTGACCCTACCACCTCTCCAGCTATATACACTCACGACTCCCCCTCCCTCCTCCTTAGAGTGTATCCCTCTACTTAGTATTGATCTTAAGCTTTTAATAACATATCATGACTCATATACAATGAGTCAAAAACCACCTATAATGTATCCAATTAGGTTTGAAGGATATCCTACTAAATCTACATAAAAATCAGATCCCCCTATGCTGCATTGAGAGATACAGGGAGCTAATGACCATAATGGGGGGTGCATTAACCCCTCCCATACCCTCCTTATCAAGAATTCAAAATTATAATAATATCAAGCTCCACCATATAAAAATAAGGTGGTCATCACCTAGGGAAGAGGCTGATAAACTCAATTGGATAAAATAAATAGTGGACATACTCACTATTTTATCTTAGACCAAGGATTGTCTATGCAGGCAAATAATGGGGATAGAGATACATCCATTTTGCATGATGTTTCAAATAAACTAAAGGGTTTATGAAAGGTTTTATTCCATGATGGAATGATGTTTAAGGCCTCTTAGAACCCATCCTAAGGTCTATAATTTAGGTTTGCTTTCAAAAATCTTGGAGGTGTGATGATATTAGTAAGCAAACAGTCTAGTAGCCAAACCTCAATGATAAACTATGGAGTTTACATGTTGTTTTCACCAATACAATGGCCAAAGTGAAGAGTGGAGGCATGATTTAGAACTAAAAATGGGTTTCAAGGGTTAGAAAGTGGCGAAAATGGTCCAAATGCCTAGAACACTAACTCAAGCTAGTTTACTTGTGTGCAATCATTTGGAGGGGCATATTCACATGCTCACCCACTCTACCACATGCCTCATTTTACCTATATATCCTAAGGTAATTTGAGTATCCTTAAGAAATAAACATTAATGGAAATTTTATTAGCAATGGAGGGCTAAATTGCATGAATGATTATTAAGAAATTTGGGACTCAAAACTACCTACAACTAACCCTAACACCAACTTATGATGCTCATATCTACATGGAAATTTTTCATGGGAATCTATACTATTCATGGTAGGAGGGGGGTCAATTCCATAAACATCCATGTCCTTTGTTTTAGGGTTGGATGTCCATACTCTATGAACAATCCTTAATATGGTAGACATGTCCAACCCTACACAAAGCATAAAAATGAATCGATGGTGAAAATTAACCTTAAAACCCATTGAAATTAAATTTTACATCTATGAAACCATCTTTAAGGTCATTTTAAGTCCCCTATGCCCCATCATGGCTCCATAGTTGGCACATTCAGGGTCAACATTATACATAAGAGGTTTAAAAAGGCCAGCTTGAACTCCAAAGTAAGGGCACAAAAGGTATGCATGTGTAAGATGAGTTAAAGAGGGGAGGAAGACACCAAATAAATTTGATAAGTCTCTTATAGGTATCCATATTGACCTCCATGACTGGTATAAATCCAAAAATTTATAGACCTCAGTATACTTGGCTTGTATACTACAAGGAGGAAACTTGGCATAATGAAGGAAACAAATACAATTTTTGAGGATACAAGGTCTTTTCCCAATCGTATATGAGGTAAACATGATTCCTATACTAATGTGCATATCAAGGTTTATAGCTTAGGTATGTAGGTAGAATGGTACCTAGGTTCTATCATGAGTGTGTCATCAAAGGAGTAGATCAAAACATAGTTTATAGAGTTGAAAGGTTGTGAATCCTCTTTGGTGACATTGTTGAAATATTATAAATCCCTTTGGGATAACCTAGACCATAGATAAACCACCAAAATTCACCTTCCACTTGCATACTTGCATAATCCATCCAAAGAGCAAACCCTTCACATAAGGAGCACTTTCAAGTGCCTACCACAACTTCAAGGTTACATATGAAGAGTCTAGATGCTCATGGGAGGTGAGAAGGCTTATTAGATTGAGATTGGCATGTGTAGTTCATAAACCCAACCTAATATATTTTAGACCCAAGAATAAAATCCCCAAACCATTAGAAACCTCCCTTAAACCCTAATAACAGCTTATTTATAGAGGTTCAACTAAAAATTTATTATTTTGATTAGAAGTGCCTAGTTTATCATTTAGACCCTATAGGTAAATTAGAGGGGATTTAACTTATGACATTAAATGGTATGGAAGGTGTATGGATGCTTATTAAGAGGGATAAATTATAAATTTTTTGTTAGTTTTTATGTTGCAAGGCCTAAGAAAGGATTCCAAATCATGGAGGGAGTATGTGTAGGACTTGTTCTACCTATCAAACATCAAATTATCCCATGAAACTGACTATAAAATTTCTTACCATCCCTTTTAAAAGTGATAGTCTATGAGGTAGTCTATTTATCATATTAATACAAGGCTAACGTATGTTGTAGGTAGGAAATTATTCAAAGACCTCAATACCAATACACTATGTGACTTCCAAAGATTATCTAAGTTTCATTAGGCAATTTTGAATCCTAATTTTGGCTTATTTAATCAATGCCATAGTGAATATGAACAAAAATTTGGAAAGATAACTATACAAGCCTACTTATCAAATAAGTGGAAGGGTATAGTGAATGGAAGGTGGTGTGAGGATATTTAACAACCATTTATAGGAATTGTAACTATCATTTAGGTGATCCTACACCAAATGGGAGCCATTACTATAGGTTAGAGGTAGTTTCATGAAGCATTTGGCATGCACATTGATACAAAGGCTACTCAATACCCAAAATGACCTAATTTCACCCCCATATGCATTGAATAACTACCAAAGCATAGAATGTGGAGATATTTTAGGGAAGTGTAAATCATGATTGAAGAAAATTTAGGTATTTAAAGCCACCTTAATGCAAAATTGGTCTCATTAAGGAAGTTTCAATGCTCAAATAAGGAGAAAATTCTTGTGTAACTACCCTATGCACTTTAGGCTCAAGTATGACCACTCCTATTCCAAAATACATCTATCTTGTCTTCCATTTTCTCTATAAATGTATGAATTACGCTCTTGTTTTTCCATCCCTTAACTAAGTGTAATAAATATCTATAAAAATCATTATGTAAACTCTTTTGAAGTAATATAAGACAAGTTTTAATTCTATTAAATGTTAAGTATACTTTATTAAAGTCTAATTTGTAGTAGTTATATTGTCTATTCATCATGTTTATGTCCTTCATGTACCTTGCTTCATGTTTTTTTGGTTTCTTGAAGGTTGTGTGAAGTGCTAACTAGTGAGGTTTCTCTTGAAGTGTCATAATATTGTAGTGTCTTGAAAATACCTATACCTTTCTACACTTCAAGTTGTAGGTCTCTTGTCAACCTTCATGAAAAACACTCATGTTTGAAAAATTATTAAATAATCTAATCAACCTTTGTCTCCATTGGGTTCATTAATAGTTATGAAAGTGTATAAGATGAGGGTGGATCATTGATCAATTGGTTCATCACCACATATATTAGATTCTATATTTAGTTTTCACTTCTCTCCCATTTCCTTATGATATAATTAGGTTTTATTAAGGTATTATATTTTCATATCAGGGGAGCTATCCCCTTAAATTCTATAGGTTTGACTTGAAAATAGACAACCCACAATCTTAGGTCAATCCAATGTTGGGTTAGGTTTTAGTAGAGGACTTAAAAAATTCTCTTCTCAATTAGGGTGCAACCTAGAACTCTAATAGACAGTGTTTCTATATTGGCCAAATAATCTGAGTATATGCATATAATTTGAAAAACATGGCTTTAATAGGTTCTCCAAGGTTGCTAAAGACTCTAAAATTAGGCACATTTCTCCTTGGAGGAGGGGTTTGAAAAGGCAAAGGTTGCTACAATTTTTTATCTTATCTAGGTTGCTATGAAGGTTATACTTATTGAATAGGTTATTGGTAAGGAGTAATTTGAATTTGTGGCATGGGTTGATTAGATGGTATTTTCACTATTTTGACATGATGTGAATTAATTACTCCATTTCCAAAAACATCCTTATTGAAATTAAATTATTTTTACTTTTCATAATTACTAGTCTAGGCTGGTGGTGAAACTTATGCTTTGACTTAGTTGTGGCTTTGATTTTGGCCACTTCCTTGGTTTTGGGTCTAATTTTGGTTTGTTGAGGTAGTCTTAATAATCCCTTTGTTAATAATGACCCTTTATATAAACAAAACTTTGTCGATGATCTCGTTGAAAGTGTGTGCACACTACAACTCAATACGTTAAGGTATTTCATTATGTAATTTTTTTGGTAAACATAATGGATAATTGTTTATCTAGTAAACTATGGGTGAATCTACTTATAATTGCTCTTCATCATTATTGATATATTGAGAAACTTTCACCTAATTTTTTATTAGATTGAGTCAAATCTACAATTAAAATTTCATGTTTAAGATTGTAGGATAAATGTTGCACAAATTTGTCTAAAGGTCATCAAAATTAGATACTAAGTTCTCTAGTAATTTTAGAAACCACTCCAAAGCCTTTCCTACTAGACTTTGAGAAAATAATAGTAGGAATTATATGTCACTCTAAAGGAATTTGTATCTATAGATAATCCATGTTGAATGGGTAGGAAGACATGCCATCTAATTTAAACTTCTTGGTTTGTTTCTTGACTTGAATGGAAGAAATTACATCCTTCATTTGCTACAATTTTTACATCAATAAACTAGATGGAATATTGGCTCGAGGTGAAGGCTAGATGGTCAAGGGTGGACTACCTTGATCGAGGTATAATGTAGGCATGGTTTTTTATGAAATGTTAGTTTGGTTAAGGAACCAACCAAAAATATGCATTCATAAATTAGGATGAATTAATTGAAATTATATGCATTATGCTGTAATATTTTAGTTGGGATTCAGTATATAAGCCTAGTTTTGAGGGAATTATGGTTGAGATGGAAGGATATGGCTTAGGGTAAAGTACTATGCCTTCTGAGGCTAAATAGGGACTTATTATCGACTAGTAAAACTTAGTTAATCAATAAGGGGGACTTGTTATGAAATAAGTCCCTATCATTGAATTTTTGGCTTATTTGGGATGAAAGGCAATTGTTGATTGATTGGAATTTGATAGATAATAGTACCTCTTAATTGCAAAAACACTTATTTTTTAGTATATTATTGTAGAGTATTTATAATTTATTGTTAACTAAGAGACACATGTTATTGATTAAACAATGTTTATGAAGTCATGTTGTTTTGTGACTATTGAGGTGTGCCTATCACTACTTAATGAGGTAAAACATTGGTTACCCCTTGTTGATGTGGTAGAATGTTTCATCTCTATTGAATTGGTAAATTAGCTTATGCTCATTGTTATAGAATTTTAATAATCACCCATTGGGGTAGAGTAACATTAATCACATTTTTTTGAGGCATGGCACTATTTTGCATTTAACTACTTAATTCCTACATTTGCATACTTAATGAAGTAGTTGTTTGAGGATTAGAGGTAGCTTGTTGGGGTTATGATGTAGGATTTATTACCCCTTCATATTGTGAACCATTCATGTTGTTTACTAAAGGCACTTATTATTGACTAATTGTTGGTGTATTTAAACCACTTTGGCCTAGATTGGATGATACATGTATGTTATCCACTATGTTTGGCACATTTGTCTACATAGAAGTAGTAGACACTTATTTGATAGATGGGGCATTGAACATGTCTCCAATTGAAGTTATTTTCATGAATGGGTCTATACCTAAATTATATTGGCCTATTGATTCAATTAATACTCCTATTGAATGAGTTAACTCAATGAGGGGATATTTTGACATAGCCATGTTATTGAAGTTACACCATAAATTCAAATAGGTTTGATATGGTGTGTGAATTTATATAAAATGTTCCTTAGTGAGGCCCTTTCCTATGACAATAATATTTGGGTTTTGATATGTCATCGACATAAATCCTTTAGGATTTACAGAAGAGTCATTTTTGATTATTTGGTTATAAGGTATAATAAAAGGCACTGTAACTAGACTAGGCAAATTTTCATGGGGAAAGTCTATTGGAAAGTTTTCCCCTAACTTTGCATCTTTGATTAAAACCTCATCCTTATTTGAAAATGATTGATGATAAAACAAATAGGTATCATATATCAATGTCATCATAATGTAATATAGTTGTTATTTAACTTAGTCTATAATCGATGGTATGCTATCAAGGTACTACATTATTTATTATTAGTCCTGATCTGAATATAGAGGAATATTGACCAAATAGTGGGATAAAGGATATTTTATTTGTTCCCTAGATTAAGTGTTGTAATGAAGATAAGGACCCATCTCAAAAACTACATCATCACCATAAGGGTCTAGAACAAAATCATCTTATGTGACCACATTATCATATCCTAGATTGTACATAACTTTGCTATAATTATAGTAAGAGATATTAAAATAAATTATGAATGTTTTGTGAAAATAGGCTTATATTTTTAAAAACTTTAAAATTAAAAATGCCCAAAGGATAAATCAATTGAACTAGGTCAAAAAGTAGAGTTGTATCTCCAAAAGGTTTGTGTTAAAACTTGGTTTAAAATAGTCTAACATCAAAGGTATTACACAAAAATGTCAAGTGAATGAATTAAAAAAATACCAAACTCTAGGTACAAAGTGTTTCATACAAGTATAAGCTAAAGAAAAAATTTGATAGGTCTTTTTGAAAAGGCACAAAAGGTAGGCTCAAAATAGGTATTGCTAGGTCTTTTGGAAAAGGCACAAAAGATAGACTTATAAAAAAAAAGTTAAGAGATTTAATCTAATTTTTTTGAAACACTTTGGAATAAACTAGGCATTCATATTTAATCATAAACTTGGTCTTTTAATAAAAAAATGATATAATAGGCATAAGAAAGAGAGATTACTTCTCCCAACTCTAGGCACAAACAATAGTTTTCAAATTAAATAAAGAAATAACCTATATTACATAACCCAAAAGTGAAAGATTGATGTATAGGCAAAAATTACATAAGGCATAGGTATAAATCAATCAATGTTTTGATTTAAACTTCTCAAGGTTAATTGTGAACTCAGCTTAGAAAACTAGGCTTCTTAGAAATAAAAAACAAGCTAAATAAGAATTAATGTCATAATGACATTAGGTAAATATCCAAAAGGCACACGTGGCTTAAGTTTAAAAATTGGAATTTGAACATAAGGAAAACACATCTTTGAAATGATTCAAGTAATGAAACAACGTTATAATTGTCTAAAGGTATAACAAACATTTGTTATAAGACTCAAAGGCATATGACTTGAAATGAATTGGGTAGTGTAACAACACCCTTTTCAATTAAATGACAAATTATTGTAGTAATTTTTCATTTTAATTTAAATTAAATTACTTGCTAAAAACTCAAATGAAATTAGGGTTTATGGTGAATACTTGAAGATTAGGAGATGTTGTGCACCACTTTAAATCTAGATACTATGAGAGATTATTTTTGGCTGGGAAGAATAACCTACACATATGTAAACACTTGTACATAAATATATTAAAAGATAATTGTGTGAGCTACCTAGTTAGAATCTAGTCTTAAGAAGTTATGAGCCTCCTCAAATAGATGTCAGCTCACTTGTTTACACAATCAAGTTGATAAATAACATATGAAATTACAATAGATAAAAGATATGATAACAATGATAATTAAGATAAAATCCTCATTTAATTTATCAATATAAGCATAATATTTATCCTAATAAGTTGTGGAAACATTTATATCATATTATATGACATCTAATTGGTAAGAAGTGGATTTGAAGGAGAGAGAATAAATGATAGTGCAAAGGGATAGCCTGAAAGCTATGTCACTCTAATAAGATAATAAGGGTTGGGATGCTATGGGAAGATTTGTGATATTGATTACTTCATGTACTATTCTTGGTAGAGTCATCTACATATAAAGGCCATATTCACAATGATAGAAAATTAGTAAATATTGTAGACAAAGGATTTAAGATTAAGGTATCAATTTTTACAAATTAAACATAGTGGGTCAATGTTGATCTGTAGAATCAGTGCTGATTAAAAATGTATCAACATCAATTCTATATGTATCTAATTTTAATTAAAATAGAGAATAAATTATATATATTGGATGATAGGGGCTAAAATATGAATACTGAGGGATATGAATAATATTCCAAAGATTAAATAAATAGATAAAAGTAGAATAATTTAAAAAAAGTAAAATAAATATATGATGACTTACCTTGGACATGATTGTAAATAGAATGAAATTCTCCTTCACAAATGTAGGTAGTTTCTTAGGCTTGTGATATAGAATTTGGATTTAATGCAACAATTTTTTGATAGAGTGTCATTAATGATGCCCTTAATTCTCCAAGAAATCTATTAGCAATCAGAGGTTTAAAGTGTCTGGGTTAAGAAGTGAAAGGTTGGATAGGTATTTATAGATTGATGATGATCCAGAGAGTCAGTACCGACCACAAGAAAATTCGTAATGACACTATATGCGGGTAAAGTGGTTGAGGGGTAATTTCCTTAGGTTATTAATGGATTTAGGTGTTTAAGAAAGGTAGAAAGGTAAATAGGTAAAAGTAAATTACCAAGATACCAAGGGTAAATATACTAAACATTAGGATAAATATTATTTATGATATTAAATAAAAATAAGAACCTATGGCAACTAATCAATTGTAAATAGGGTATGAAATTATAATGTCTACATTTTCCCTTTTTTATGGAGTGGTATAGAATATGTGTTGCAAGATAAAAACCATGAGAGGTTCATTACCCATGTTTATGTGAAGAGGTATCCCCTTAAACTTTAAGCTAACATAGGATAAGGAGTGTGTGATAGGTTTGAAAAAATGAAATAATGGATGGGATGGGTAAATATCAGACAAGGACTAATAAACATGGATGTATAATATGAAGTATATGTTTTTCACTAACAATATATAAGGTAATGCAAGCATAGATTCCTCAAGGTAAATCCTATAATAAAATGCCACAACTAAGAATAGGTGGGATTAACAAAGGATAAATAAGAGAATAGGTGATAGGTTCTATATGATCGAAGTATTAGGTGTGAGATACATTATGTGTGCTACCTATAGATAGTTGTTCTCAAGGGAAAAAATGCAGTCTCAAGACCCACTGAGGGGAGAAACCCAAAAAATTACACACCTTATACAAGTTGTGGGACTAACAAAGGGTTGAAATCCACAAATCTAAAATCGTATATGACATATAATAGGGTATATGTGTCTAGGTACCAAAATAAAGTTAAGTAGTAGGGATAGATGTATGTGGAATTATAAGTAGTGCAAAAAGGAACCAATCAACACTGATCTAAAATGAATTGATGATGATCTACCAAATTAGCACCGATCTAAAGTCAAGTATATAAGCAATTCCAACATGGAAAAATGATCATTTTCTATTTGTGAAAAAAATAATATCTAAAATACCAAATAATGAGTGTGTTATAAAATGAGATGGAGGCCAATAGTAACATATTGAGGTAATGATGATGCTCACAGGATGAGGTAGGCTTATTACTTTACTAATTTTTTGAAATTTATAAGTTTTTAGGAGTTTTGGAGGTATGATAGAGATGGGATTATGGTAAGATGATAGAAAATAATTGACATTGATTCCATAGTGAATTGATGATGATTCACTGGGAATTAATGACATTTAACCAAAATAGTACTGATCCCTTTAGAATGATGTTGATCCATAAGGGATGGATACCAATTCACACAAAAAATGTGAAGGGATGAGATGAGATTTTAGGTTTAGGATAAGTTAGATTTTTTAAGAGATTTTAGGCTGATAAGGGATGTTGGTTATAGGCACAAATTACACTATGGATGCAAGATTGAGTACCACCATTACTAAAGTGATTGCACATTCAACTAGGTGATGATGATTGGGAACACTTGGAAGTCATAGTATTGGGAGGATTATGTCACTATAGATGCATCCATCAAGATGTGGGATTATTGGTTACTTTGTTGGAGTGTTTGGATGTTATTATTGGGATGTTCTATCTTCCTACCAGGGAGATGACCATCACTAAGGACATCTACCAAATTTTGCAAATTTTGATGTAATAAACACCTATAGTACATATGGATGAGTATGGATGAAGAGTAGAATTGACATGCCTATATGGGGATAACATAGAGGGTATTAGAATTTTTACTAGTGATTTTTATTTGAATCCTCTATTTATAGTTGATAAAGCAGGGAGAGGCATACTGACTATGATGCTACTAGATATATCCTACTATGCATTCCCAGACTTAGGGGAGGAATATTTACATGGAGCTTGATTGGGGTGATTGTAGACATGATAGAGCACTAGTATGTTTTTTCATGGACATCTACTTTCCTAGTGAAAATTTACAAGGAAGTCTAGGGTTGGAGGACTCGGAGATGATATAGCCTAGATTTTATTATTATTTTATAGTGTTGGGATTATGATCACATCAGAGTAGTATGGCCCATTGGTAACCCATGGATATGGTGGTATGATATTTATTATAACATGGCCTTCCTTTGATGGAAGCCCAATCTAGAATGAGGCTTTATAGATGGCATTACCTAGGGCCTCAATTACTATCAAAGGGTCCTAGAGGGGCTGAGAGATGCATTTATCATTGGGAAATATTATCTAAGATTCCCTACATGGATTTAGGTGGAGGCAAATCCTACACACATATGAAGGGAGAGGTGGGTGATGGGGAGCAGGACAAAGTACCTAGAGTGTCTCCATTTTGGATGATTGTGGTGGTAGTTTGGGCTAGTGTAGGACATTTTATGGGCCCCTCATGTATATAGACAAGATGAGATAGAGTGGGAGATCCTAGGACCTGTCACTAGATATGTTCCTATAGAAAAGGAGCTAGAGATAGTAGGTGATGATGTGGAGGATGAGGGATGCACTCCTACATTTAAATCATGGTGGGTAAATTAGAGGACAACATGGAAATATAAAGTAGTGCATTAGTGCCAAGTAAGAAGGGATGATGGGATAGAGTAGGCTGAGGAGGATAAAGGAGTGAATGAGATGGGAGATGAGGAGGATGGGGAAGAGAATGGCAAAAAGGAGGAGATAAAAGAGGAGGAGATAAATGTAGAAGAGAGTATCACATAGATGGATACAATAAGGGATCAATGTATCACTTTATAGGTATATCTAACTATAACATAGGGGGCTTTGACTATTGTGTAGATTGAGTGGGATACCCTTCAAAAAATTTGGATAAATTATAGTTGGGGTTTGACTCATTGTAGTTGAGTCATGATATGGTAGTGGAGGATTAGGATCGATGTTTAGCAAAGAGAGATACTCTAAGGAGGAGGGAGGGGGAGTCATTAGTGTAGATAGTTAAAGAGGTGGTAGGGTCGAGCACAAGATATGAAAGGAATGTGAGCATTGAGTGATACAAGGAGATAACAGTTTATATGATATATTATGAGAAGATCATTATT